>VZRI01007674.1:122688-174649 GCA_013397515.1 Upupa epops
GACTTGGTCTAGGTGATCCTGCTGTGGCAGGGGGACTGGACTAGATGATCTTTTGAGGCCCCTTCCTATCCCTAATAATTCTATGATATGCTTAAATGCTTTAAAAATAATGCAGTATTCACCTGCAGTGGTATCACAAGCTGCCGAGAAAGTCCCAGATCCCTTCAACTCATAGTAAAAATCAGTGCAGTTTTAACAGTGTAATTGGAATGTCAGTGCATACCCTTGTATTTCTTTAAATAGAACTTCTTGGAGGACAATGTTATCTGAACTATGACTTGATTTGGAAAAAATACATAAATTAAAAACTAGGGAAACACAAAGACATTTGTGTGCAACTTCAAGTTGATCAGGAGAGCTTTTTGTGTTTAAATGTTTTGCATAAATGTGTGTTCTGGTCATTGCCATGGTAACTGCATGGTGTGGAACTACCATTTACCTCTAAGGTACTGAGATTTATTGAAGCAGTGCGTACAGACTGTTTTCTTATTGTATTCAATAGGCTGGTGCTTGTTCCCAAAGAGCTCTAAGAACACAGGGTATGGGGAAAGATAGTTCAAGGAAGCAAACAGTTTTACCCTATAACTGCAGGTGTTGCATCGCTTGAAATGCCATACTGTCTCAAAGGCATATGTCCTCATGGTTCCCTCTGTACCTGAGACTGGAGAACCTTTGTATAGGTTTTAGACCTTTTTACAATTAAAAAAGCTCTTTTACACTTTTTTATATATAAGGGTCATCACATCAGTCGTAATCCTTTATGTTCATTGTGGAAACCTTTACTCTTCCCACCAACTGAATGTGAAATACAGAAGCTTGATGTAAAGTGAGAATAGTTTTAGGTATTTGGCATCTAATTTGTATTTGTTTATTGGCTTCTTAGACCATACAGAGTCACAACTACAGTACTAAGATATACATAGATTAATTTGCACCCTGGACCAGTAGTGCCTAAACCTAAGCTTTATCTTTGCTAACAGGATTAAGTGAAGCTTTACTGAATAAAACTGTCTTTGTCATGTTCCCCTTTCTGAGAGCCTTGTCTTCACTTTCTTGTCAGGGTCTGACATCTCATGTATTTCTCACATAGGGCTCAGATGTCTTTCTAACTTAAGAAAGCTAGAAAGAAGTAGTACCACTGCAGGGGACAAAAGAGAACGCAACCACAGCGTCTAAGTACAACACTGAGGAAAATGCATCTCCATGGCATGACGGGTGTCACTGTGGAGAATGCAGGGCAGGAAGAGAGCAAAACACGCTAATTTGGAACTGAATTTTCAAGATTAGGAATGTCACCATTTCTTTACTACTTATTATCAGTGGATGAATAAAAGCAAAAAGTCTAGTCTAGACAGCATATTTGGTGATGGAAAGTAAGAAACAAAATCATCATCACACAGAGAACAGGGTACCCTTTCTTTTGGGTATAATGGTATAACAGCTCAGCGCGCCCTTCCAAATGACATGTTCTTGTTGCATCACATGTGTTTTACCTCGGATTGTCACCACTGTCCTTCAGATCTGTCAGTCATGAGGAGGCCCTGTATCATCAAGATACATCCACTTTCCTTTAAGCAAGAAATGCAAATGGGTTTTTGCTTTTTGTGACACAGAAGAAGTGGCATGTTTTTGAAGACCTCACAGTGAGGATAACAGAGCACTGGAACAGGCTGCCCAGAGGGGTTGTGGAGTCTCCTTTTCTGGAGATGTTCAAGCCCCACCTGGATGTGTTCCTGTGCAACTTGGTCTGGGTGATCCTGCTGTGGCAGGGGGATTGGACTGGGTGATCTTTCAAGGTCCCTAAGGATTCTATGAAGAGCCAGCTCAGAAGATAACATTTCTGCCTCTTTTCTATGTTCCATTTGTCTGTATATCAGAAAGAACAAAGACACTCAAACATGAGCAAACCATGAAGAAAAGTAGTATAGTACAGGTGTGCTGTAGAATTATGATTTCAGTGTCCTCCTTGAAAGGTCAATAAAATGATTTTATTGTACTATTGTAGGGAATCTCATTTGCTTAAGTGGCTGATCATTTCTGTATGTATGGCCGTTCATGTTGTCAAAATTTTACATATAGTGCCTACTCACGTGGAATTCATCCCTGCTGTTCATATTCTTAAGGACTCATTAGTGTACTGTGTAGAATAATTACAGAATATGTAGCAGCTGTACTGCACTTAAATAAGAAAGATGTTATGAGCCAGAGCCCTAGAATTTTTCCAGGTGGTTCCCATCTTGTTTTCCCTCCCCTTTTTTCCTCCCTTTTTTTCCTCCCTCTCTTTTCTCTCCCCATTTTTCCTCCCTCTCCTCCCTCCCCTTTTTTCCTCCCTCTCTTCTTCCTCTCCATTTTTCCTCCCTCTCTTCTCCTTCCCCTTTTTTCCCCCCTTTCCCTCCTGTCTTACTGCTTCACTCCCTCTGTAGCTCATAGTCAGTGCATCCCTACAGAACGAAGTCCAGACAGGGCTAGCCACTGAACTGGCAGTGTCTGCCAGCTGATCATACAAAGTTGTTTGATTCTCTTATTCCTGCTTCTTTTACCTCAAGCAGTAACAGCTATGAAGCCTTTATAGTGTCTTGTGTACTGTATCAGACAAGCCCCAGAGATAATTACAAAAGGTCTTCTTCAGTTGATGCTATTTACTCCTGTCTTTGAGATTGTGCTATATTGCAAAATATTTTTAAAGAAAGGAATATTTTTCTTTATCCATCAATTATTTTAAGTTGAGCAAAAAATGAACACTGATTGAGGTAAATCATTGTAATAGCTTTTTGTTAGCTTTATCCAGCAGTTCTCTGTATTTCTTAAACATCTGTGTGTTTTCCAATTATAGCAATATTTTACTTGTCACTGCAAAACATCAGATTACTGCTTTGAAGGTAACCTCATTTTATATAATCAAATGGAGACTTAGCTGATGTAATAAACCATTGGAGATTGGATAAAATTCCAATTAGTGTTTCCATAGTAATGAATAACAATTACCAACATAACAAAGATGCTAATATGTTATAGGTGTTTGTTCTTTACTTTCAATAAGACTTGCAGAGAGAAACACATCAATATTTTGGAGAGAAACTGATAATAATGCTAATGAGAGTTTTTATTTCCTTCTAAGGGAGAATGCAAAGTCCTGTAATTTCATAGAATCCTTAGGGATTTTGAAAGATCACCCAGTCCAATCCGCCTGCCACAGCAGGAACACCTAGACCAAGTTACACAGGAACATGTCCAGGGGGGTCTGGAATGTCTCCAGAGAAGGAGACTCCACAACCCACCTGGGCAGCCTGTTCCAGTGCTCCGGTACCATCACTGGGAAAAAGTTCCTGCTGATACTGATATGGAACCTCCTCTGTTCCAGCTTGCACCCATTGCCTCTTGTCCTATCACCAGATGACCTTGAGAAGAGCCTGGCTCCATCCTCCTGACACCCACTCCTCACATACTTATAGACATGAATGAGGTCACCCCTCAGCCTCCTCTTCTCCAAGCTCAAAAGACCCAGCTTCCTCAGCCTTTCCTTATAATTTAATTTTAAAAATTGTATGACCAAATTTATAAATCCCTTAGCAAATGTCTAAAAGTAATCTGGTCTTAAGCAAATAGCACTGATCCTGTTATTAGAAGTCAACCTTGCCTATGTGCAGCTGAGAGAGGGAACTACAGCAGGATATGCCTGAAGAATGCAAGGAAGTGGTAGCATAATAGCAAGCAAAGCTTTAATTTTCATTGTCATGATAAGCTAACAAAGCTTGCCACATAAACTTTAAATCCAGGTGTCAAAAGTTATCATTGTCTTTGAAAACAAATGTCTTCATAGTTCTGGTTTCACTCGACATTGCAGATACTAACTATGATTCCTTAACTTACAGATTCCATCTGCTTTTTAGAAGTGTTTTCTCTGGTTAGAAATAACTAGAGAGATAGATAAAAATTCTGTGCTCACAAATTCAGTGTAAACAGTCTGTCTGCTTGTACGCTTATGCAGTAAGATTCTTCTAAAACTCTTGTTTTACTAATCCTTTTACTGACTAGTTTAACTGTCTGCTCTATTTTTAGGTTGGCATAGTACTACATTATTCTACACTCTCTACTATGCTGTGGATTGGAGTAACTGCCAGGAATATTTATAAGCAAGTTACAAAGAAACCTCAGCCATGTCAAAACAGTGATCAACCCTCTTATCCAAAGCAACCACTGCTCAGGTATGGAATGCTTTCATTGTTGTTGTTAATGTGTTCCTAACGAATGTAATTTTTAAACAAACTCTTGCTTTTATTTTGTAATACTTAGTTTTTACAGATTATAAATCGGGTCCGTAAGGTATTGTGTCACTTATACACAAAACTTTCTGTTTGTTTATCGTATGATATGGATTCAGGGGATGGAAATACACCGAGCTGGTATCAGCTGCGTTCATATTCCTTTATTTGGGCAGGACTGTTTCCTATGGAGGAAAGATCCTGGTTTAGGTGAAGGCAGTATTTAATCATGCGAAACTATGCTATAATGACTCTCCCTTTACCCATATTTATTCTGCTGTAAATCTCACTCAGACTTGTATTGACTGCCTACTAACTTGATAGGAGTCTCCCTCATTCTGCATCAGAGATCTAATGCTGTTAGAGGAGCAACTGAATGTCTGGCCTTCCTAGCGGCTTTCTAGATGGACCAGACTAACATGTCTCCACCAGAGTAGCAGGTATAATGCAGTAAGAATGTTTACCAGATGCCTATGAAATCCCAGAATTTGAAGCTGAAATAGTCTGCATAGAAGAAACCCCTCCTTAAATCAAACTAGGAGTTTCTTATTATTAGCTGCTTGTATTTTGAAATGTTTATTAGGTAGCGTTTACAGATGGCAGTGTGAGAGTGTCACAACTTGTTAAGCATCGGTAGAAGGTGAATTCAGTTTTGCTGTCTGATTCTGCTGAATGCGATTTATGTTAACATGATTTGTTTTCTGCTTTTTAAAACATTTTCTTTCTAGACATAGCACTGATTAAAGTTAACATAAATTTATGTAGTGAAGAGCCGTGTTGAACACAAGCTTTAGTAGATGTAAGCAAGAGAACATGCTTTCCCTGAGAGTGCTGAAACATGATTTACCAAATCATAGAATGATCAGGGATCAGAAGAGACCTTGAAAGATCATCTAGTCCAATCCCCCTGCCACAGCAGGATCACCTAGTCCAAGTCACACAGGAACACATCCAGGCGGGTATTGAACGTCTCCGGAAAAGGAGTCTCCACAACCCCCCTGGGCAGCCTGTTCCAGTGCTCTGTTACCCTCACTGTGAAGAAGTTCCTTCTGATACTGATATAGACCCTCCTATGTTATCATTCTTCACAGATGAGAATTCTGCTCTCATGGCTACCAGCTCATGGCAAAACAAATAGTCACCAAATTACAAAAGCTGTAATGTCACTATTAAAGTAGAAAATTCTTACGGGTTATATGGACCATATATTCTTACGGGTTATATGGACCATATATTCGTACGGGTTATATTAACCATAGTTAATGTTTTTCAAATCTATTCTTGTTTGAATTGGAAAACAATAGGCAGTCAGGTTACAGAAAAGATTGTTCAAATTACATGATGTGTTGTACCAGTCACACTGGGGTTCTCAGACAGGGAATGTAAACAGTAGATAGTTTAAGTTTAGTTATAGAAATTATAAGGCTCTTTTTAGCTGTAAGAGAACATAATTGTTTAATAGCTAAGAAAGACCATTCAAAGTTATTTTTCTCACTCAGGGCACCATATGGCCTGGAGAAACAGGCACTGAAACATCTAATATGATTTCATAACAGTTAGTACCAGATTCAAGCACTAAAGATCAATTTAATTTCTGGTAATGATGCATAATGGTACAAAATGGGTGCAGTATATGGAAAATTAATAATCTCTTCGAGCAAGGAAATGCAAAACTGATAACGAGTACTTGTTGTTCACATGGGCATTTTAACACCCCTGGTTTTAATAAAATTAAAATCAGAATGAGTCTGTATCATAATATTTCCATAAAATCCATTTACGATGCTTATATTTCAGTGTAGTTATTTATAAAAAAGTGTTCTACCTAGACAGTACCTATGATACAAGATACTAGGCAGTATTCTTGTGTCTGTGAGCCTTCATACATAGTGAACCTCAGACATATAAGAATCACACCACAGTTTGTCCAGGTGTGTTTGGCTGAAGGGGTGTTAGTTTCTCATTTGAAATCAGTAGAGATAGCTCAATGAGAAAACCCTTGTTCAAATGGACCATCATTTCTAGGAAGCGCATGTAACATGATCCACAAAACACTTTTAAACATAAGGGATTTTCTCAGTAACCCCTGGTCTACAGATGTAGTTTGACTTCCGTTCTGTTTTTGTGGAACAAATGCAAGACTCTGCACTTTGCTGCTTTCCTTTGGTCTTTTCTGGCAATGATGCAAACGACAGACTGGGTTTACAGTTCACATCTGAGTGGTTTTTTATTCCTTGTATAATGTCTATAAATATGTGAGGGGTGGGAGTCAGGAAGATGGAGCCAGGCTCTTCTCAAGGTCATCTAGTGATAGGATAAAGGGCAGTGGGTGCAAGCTGGAACAGAGGAGGGTCCATATCAATATCAGAGGGAACTTCTTCAAAGCGTAACAGGGCATTGGAACAGGCTGCCTAGAGGGCTTGTGGAGTCTCCTTCTCTGGAGACGTTCCAGACCTGCCTGGATGTGTTCCTGTGTAACTTGGTCTGGGTGATCCTGCTGTGGCAGGGGGATTGGACTGGATGCTCTTTCAAGGTCCATTCCAATCCCTAATGATTCTATGGTAAGGATATGCTTTGTGAGTCAGTAAGTGCTGCCAAAAATCCACATGTAAATCTATGACGTGGAATTTACTAGGAAATGGCAAATATTATCACATAACATTTTTTTAAATAAGATTCATCCACTCTAAAATAGAGGTAAAAGAGTGAAAATACTTACCCAAATATCTCAAAGGGGATACTACCTGTTAGTAGGAAAGGACAATTACTTGTAAAAGCTACTTCGGTTTCTCTGCTGCTATTTGCGTGTTCGTTTGAGGAAATAAGCCCCATGAGTATACTTCCCTTCTCGTTTTCCTGGAGGTTCTTCGGTAGTTTTCTCTGTTCTAGCTACAGTGATCCGAATTTTTTTTTGCAGTGTAATTTTACTGAAAATTGTTCTTCACAGTAAAATGGTTTTGAATATTACACAGATGAATCATGTATTCTGTGGCACAGTGTAAACATTATATATCTTTTACAATACATATATTGTTTTATACCTATTATCCATTAATAGGTTAAGAGTTAAAGCTCTTGAGGTCTATCACTTTGACTGGAACCAGCTGTACCAGTGCTGGCATTTTTCACTAGATGTGCCTGGATGCTAACGAGAGGGATCAAATGAATGCCTCGTTGCAGTGTGTGCGTTGAAATGCTGAACCCTAGCACTGCAACAGATAATGAAATCACCTTCTGTAAAATATACTCTCTGGTATTCTTAATAGAAATAAATAATTCTATCTGTTCTTCCCTTGTGGACATTTGTTAAACCAGGCAGAGTTTGCCTTCTAACTCATCTGAAGTCACATTTTGCTAGCAAAGACAAAGGAGCACGCAAGATTCAGTTATTACTTGCAATGTACAAAACTTTTCATCATCCCAGGCTGAGGTGTGGGTTTTTATACCTTGTATATGCATTCATTTTTCACATGGTGCTCTGTGCACTTACAGATTAAACAGGAGTACAGACTCAGCAGAAAATACTTCTGAAATATGTTCTGTTAAAATCATTCCTTTCCAGGAAGACAGAAACATATTAGACTCTCACTTATAATAAAATAACTACCGAGCACAGTGGCGCAAAAGGCCATCGGTATGCTGGCTTGTGTCCGGAATAGTGTGGCCAACAGGATTAGAGATGTGTAATTCTATCTCTCTACTTGCTGCTAGGCCCTGTGCAGCTCTGGGCCCCTCACTTCAAGAAGGAGCTAGGTCTCTTGAGCTTGGAGAAGAGGAGGCTGAGGGGGGACCTCATTCATGTCTATAAATCTGTGAGGGGTAGATGTCANTATGATTCTATGGCATTGAGGTACTGGAGCGGGTCCAGAGGAGAACAAAGCTGGTGAAGGGACTAGAGGGGAAGTCTTATGAAGAGAGATTGAAGGAGCTGGGGGGTGTTGAGCTTGGAGGAGACTCCACTCTCCCTGTACTGAAGTTGTAGACAAGTAGGGGGGTTGGGCTCTTCTCCCAGGCAACTAGTGATAGGATGAGAAAGCAAGGCCTGAAGCTGTGCCAGGGGAGGCTTAGGTTGGATGTTAGGAAGTCCTTCCTCACAGAAAGGCATCAGAAAGGACTGCCCGGGGAGGCGGTGGAGTTGCGATCCCTGAAGTTGCTTTAGAAAAGACTAGATATGCTACTTAGTGTCCTGGTCTAGCTGATGGGGTGATATTAGGTCATAGGCTGGGCTTGATGGATCTCGGAGGTTTTTTTTCCAACCTTAATGATTCTGTGTTAAACTTTTAAAATGAGAAGTAAATACGTTGCCAGTTGGTCCAAAGATTTGCATTAAGGAGACAGATAATTGTTAACTGTTATCTCAGGTTTAGGTATAAAGATGTCTCCTGACTTCCTCCATCCCCTTATTTAATGGACGTTTTTCAAGGTAACTAATACGGCAAACTTCAGATTATAGAGTCCAGTGTCATAAAGCTGTCTTGAAAAAGCATCGATGTGCATAAATAACGCTGCAGAATCAACTGCCAAGTGGATAACAGGTGATGTCAGTGTCTCTGCTGAACTCCCTCTTGTTTATTATGTGGTGTATGTTGATAAACTTTTTAAAAGGTTCTTACTAAAGGTCTGGGGCTTCAATGAAAAGCACCTCATCCAATGCCTTAGAATAAAATTAGACACAGCAATTTAGGAATGGATTGGATGTCCTTCCATTTGTATTCAGAGTATTAGGCTTCGTGCAATAGCTATTAAAAATAATCATGACAATTTTGGGAAAATCATAAGTCAAGCAAATGAAAGCTGTTCTCAGCAGAACACTCAGAGAACCTACAGGCAATACTACTAGCCTGTTTCCATCCTTTTGTTCTTTTTAGCTTTGTTTTTTAAAGTTACGAGTCTTTTTAAAGTAAGAATGCTGTTTGCATGTTTCATATATTTTGAAACGCTTTAACGGTTTTGTAGAAACTGCCTGTTAGCTGGCACACAGATGAGCCCAAGGAATAGTAGGTGGGAACTGAAGTGGTTCATTTGAACTGTGATAGCTGCTCATGGACGCACATGTACATATATGTGTACATGTGTCTGTCTGTCTGCTTTTCTATATGAGCCTGTATAGAATTGTAGAATCATCAGGGACGGGAGGGAGGTTGAAAGATCATCCAGTCCAATCCCTCTGCCACAGCAGGATACCCCGACCAGGTCCAGGAGGGTTTCAGTCATCTCCAGAGAAGCAGACTCCACAAACCCTCCAGCACTCACCCCCCACCCCAGCGGCCCATCACCCTCACTGGGAAGAAGTTACAGAATCGGTCAGGCTTGGAAGGGACCACAGGATCATCCAGTTCCAACCCCCTGCCATGGGCAGGGGCACCCCACCCTACAGCAGGCTGGCCAGAGCCTCATCCAGCCCGGCCTTAAACACCTCCAGAGATGGGGCCCCAACCACCTCGCTGGGCAACCCGTGCCAGGCTCTCCCCACTCTGATGGTGAAGAACTTCCTTCTCACATCCAGTCTCAATCTGCCCATCTCCAGCTTTGCTCCATTCCCCCTAGTCCTGTCGCTACCTGAGATCCTAAAAAGCCCCTCCCCAGCTTTTTTGTAGCCCCCTTCAGATCCTGGAGGCTACAATAAAGTCATCTTGGAGCATCCTCTTCTGCAGACTGAGCAGCCACAACTCCCTCATAGGAGAGGTGCTCCAGATCTGTGATCCTCCTCGTGCCCCTCCTCTGGACTCACTCCAACATGTCCACATCCTTCTTGTGTTAGGGGTAAGTTTCTTATGTCATCCATGTACTTTCAGAGTACCAAATAATGTCTTGGTATTAGCAACAGGGGTCTTCCTCATGTACTATGCTTGTGGTATAGTGATGACTTAGCAACCCACACCCTAATCGCATGGCTATGAAAGATATTGTAGTGCTTCACTCCCCCTCCCCTGTGAATGGTGCAGCAGCTCTTCACAGTCATTCCCTCGCTCAATATTTTTCTCCATGTAAATCAGTAGTATCCAGCTATACAGTAGCTAATTATCTTTACAACACTGAATTATATTCAATTGTTTCAGTGTAATAGGAGAAAGCATGGTAAACTTTCAAATCCAGGAAACACCTTCTCCTTTGATTTCTGTCAATTAATTCTGTACTGAGCGTCATGCTAGTGAGAAGGTTTTATGCATCTGCTGATACCATAGGGGTCATGGTATGTGCTTAGTGGTTTGCTCATGTCGTTAACCCTGCTTGTCTCGGAGTGGATATTTGGATGCTTGTTCTGGATTTTGACAAACTGAAATGGGCACAAATGAACCTAGTGCTGCATTTGCCTAAGTGCAGGTTGCAAGAGGATCTGTCTGGAAGTACTGCGAATTCCATTGCAAATTGGTGATGTGACAGTTTTTACTAAGTTACTAAGGAAGCAGGCTAGTTCCCAAATTTGAGGTGCACAAAATGCCATCACAAATATTCGTGATGGCATTGATAACTGGCATGATGTTTTTGCACCTTAATGAAGTTATTAAACACTTCTTATATTTATTTTTTAAAAGTATGATTATGTCCTACACCAGAGAGAAACCCTGGAATGAAAAGAACTAGTGATTTCTAACCTCTATGAGGTTGAAAGTGTCTCCAGTTAACTATTTTTGTTACTTTCAGGATCTAGAAATGTCCCCTATCGGTTATAACAGGATGGCTATGATTGATTGCAGCATAATAGCAGTGTAATGGGGGATAAAAATTTGACCATGATAATAAATTCTCTGTTAAACATCAAGTTTACCAAATATGTCATGTCATTTTCTTGGCCGTGTTGTTTTCTGGATCTTGAGTGTGAATCATATGGAGCTACTTTAATTTGCATTCTGACAGGCACAGACATCACTTGTCCCCTTGACACCAGCAGCTTTGAAACATGGTTAAATTCTAGTGCATTTTTTTATTAGCCTTGACTCTCATGAATTCATGTCTTCTAGCTTCAAACAATGATTGAGAGAGAGAGGGAGGAAGAGGTCGGGTGAAAAGAATCAGTTTCAGTCCATTGTTTTCTTCTTTGTTGTATGGTCTTGAGTATTAATTCCTGTAATCTTCATCCATGGAATCCCATTTTTCCTTTCTACAGTGAACGTGCAGACCTCCTTTATAAAGTTTAAATTTAGTCCTGATTATCCCAAGAGATTTTCTGCCTTTTTTTAACAACTGTCTGTAATTTGCATATGTCGAAACAAATGAGAAATGCCACAGGGCAGAATACTCGGAAACCTTGAGATCCTGGCTGCTTACTTTTTACTGTTTACAGTTCTGTCAATAGAGAGTAAATGAGAGTGATATTGCCCTATGAGTCAGGTTTTCACCAGTTTGATGGACCATGGTATTCCAGGCCAACAGTCTCACCGAAAGGTCTCTATGCCCTGCTCAAGAAAGTTAGCTATGATAGAAATTGCCTTGCATTAAGAAGTGGAACACCTCTCTTATGAGGAAAGACTGAGGGAGCTGGGTCTCTTGAGCTTGGAGAAGAGGAGCCTGAGGGGTGACCTCATTTATGTCTATCAATATGTGAGGGGTGGGTGTCAGGAGGATGGAGCCAGGCTCTTCTCAAGGTCATCTGGTGCTAGGACAAGGGGCACTGGGTGCCAGCTGGAACAGAGGAGCTTCCATAGAAATATCAGAAGGAACTTCTTCCCAGTGAGGGTAATGGAGCATTGGAACAGGCTGCCCATTTACTTCTCTGGAGATGTTCAAGACCTGTCTGGATCTGTTCCTGTGCGAATTGGTCTAGGTGATCCTGCTGTGGCAGGGGGATTGGACTGGATGATCTTTCAATGTCCCTTCCCATCCCTAATGCTTTGTTTTGAGGAAAGAATATTTAGCTGTGTGCAGGGTCAGTCATCACAAAGTTTAACTAATGTCTCTGATACTATCAACAGTTTTTAATTTAGTTATTGGAAGTTAAGACTAGAAAATAATCTTTTCTAATTTATATTTTTAGATTATGCCCAAATTTTGCTGTAATTAGTTTGATTCATTATTGAAGAATGGAAGTTTTTGCAGTGCTCATGTGTTTCCATGGCTGCTTATAGCCTCAATATCATAAATTGGAAAAAATAATGTAGTGTGTAACAGCTGCTTTCGCATGCATCATCTGCAAATCAGGATTCTCCTTTCAATCAGTTTCTGGTTTCAATATTTGTGGCGTATCCCAGGAAGAAGAAATCCTGAAATACCGTCTTTTAAATTCTTACCTTTTACATAAAATGAATATGAGAGAAGTCACACTTTCCTTCCAGCTATTGTTTTATTCACCAAAACATCATAACATATGATAGAATATAACATTATAGTATGTTGTAATATAGTATTATAATAGATGTATCTATTATGTGTTACGTTGACTATTAAAACAGTCTAGGGATAAGGGCCATTTCAGAGTTGGATTTGGTTTCATTAGAGAGCTACTTCTGTGAATATTGCTGTATTCTGAGGATGAATTTAGTAACTCTGATGCCTAATGATGCAACAGTGACATCAGAAATGCTTATCTTGTCAGTTAGATTCCACTATGTCTTATCTGCTCACCAATTTAGACAAGTACTGAAAAACAAACAAATGAATAGAATTGTTGTATTGAGATCTTAGCCAGAATAAGCAGAGAGATTCTGTTACTTGAGGTGTAAAAGCAAAAGGAAGAGGCCTAAGGAAAAAAATCAGTCAGTTTAAGGCTGTTCATCATTAATGACATGAAGAGGACTGAGGAATCTAGAGGTGCTTGTCGATTGGTTTGATACTTTAGGAACACACTGTTATTACAAGCTATTTAAGATGATCACTTAAAATGCTGATACATGGTCAGATGGAGTCGTGGACTATAGCTAGAGCCATGTCATTGCTAGCTGGCAACAGAGCTGAAAGATCTGCAGTGGAAAAGCGTATAAAATGGTGACAAGGGAAACATTTTCATGCATTCTGCTTATTGAATTTCAGCCTGAAGCTAAATGCACTTCCATCGTATGGGACAAAGCTTTCTTAGGCCAAAGAAAATGTTTGATTTGGCTTTCAATTAATTGTTCCACATAAGAACATTTTCTGTAAAAGCAACATTTCAAAACATGAAGGACATTAACGGTAACAATATAGTGTCGCTGGTTTCCTGAGCAAGCTGTTGCACTTTGCACAGGCCATGTAAATACTTACTTCAGACCACACTGTACTGCCAGTGTATGGTGTCATCAGGTGCCAGTATTTTCCTGCCTACTCTGAATCAAAGAAAGAAGTGATTAGGTCTTGGCTTCTCCACCTTCAAGGTGAGCGACTGAATTACCGTGTTATTAAGAGCAAGATACCAACCGAGCCATCTGCTTAACTTCTAGTTTCATCTGGTTTGTGAATCAAGACCCAAATTGGTAATATTTTAAAAGTTTGTTCTCAGTTCCTTGCTGGCAAAATTATTCTTCAATTCTGACCCGA
Source organism: Upupa epops (assembly GCA_013397515.1). Classification (NCBI taxonomy): domain Eukaryota; kingdom Metazoa; phylum Chordata; class Aves; order Bucerotiformes; family Upupidae; genus Upupa; species Upupa epops. Next base: position 136,401 of record VZRI01007674.1, read on the forward strand.
GTGCACTATCAAATGCTTTGAGTAAATGATGCCTGGAACAGAAACTCCTCCTTGATTTGATCTTGTGTCAAGAGCACATTACAATCACAGTATGAAAAGAATTTCATTACTACTATAACTTCATTAGCTAAGGTACAAGTTATATATATACGATGTTGACACTTCGGAGAGCAGAAATCTAATTAATCTCTAAGATGTTCAGGTAGAAGTTAGAATCGTAGAATCACTAGGGATTGGAAGGGATCTTGAAAGATCATCTAGTCCAATCCCCCTGCCACAGCAGGATCACCCAGACCAAGTCCAGGCTGGTTTCACATGTCTCCAGAGGAGACTCCACAACGCCCCCTGGCAGCCCCCTCCAGTGCCCTGTCACCCTCCCTGGGAAGAAGTTAGAGAATCGGTCAGGGAAGGAACCACAGGATTATCCAGTTCCAACCCCCCTGCCATGGGCAGGGACACCCCACCCTAGAGCAGGCTGGCCGAGCCTCATCCAGCCTTGTCCTTCAACACCTCCAGGGACAGGGCCCCAGCCACCTCCCTGGGCAACCCATGCCAAACTCTCCCCACTCTCAAGGTGAAGAACTTCCTCCTCACATCAAGTCTACATTTCCCCATCTCCAGCTTTGCTCCATTCCCCCTAGTCCTGTCGCCACCTGAGATCCTAAAAAGCTGATGGATGGATGAAAAGCAATAATTTATGGTTACTGCAGAAGAAATGTATGTTTACTTATTGCTTGCAAATAGCTATTAAATAGCATAGAGAAGTAAGTAATAAGATCTGCTCAACTGAAACTATCTCCAGTTCTAAAGCTTTGAGCAAACATAGTGAAGAAAGAAAATGACAACATTGGAATGATACCTGGTCATTTGATGAGGAAATTATGGTCTTGGAACATAGAAACTTTAACTACGTGAGTTACACAATTTGCAAGCTTGCAAAGTTGTGAGCTTCAGGGAGACTCATAATGATGCCTATGATATTTTGAGGTTGGAAAGGCTGTAACTACAACATGCTGATCTGCAAAACTGTATTAGGTTGAATTTATAGCTGCTTTTATCATGAGTTCCCATTTGGGTATTTCCTAGAAATTCCGAATTCCAGTCACACTGTTCCTTGCCTCAATCCTTTCTAGAATTCAAGCCAGCCGTATACATAACTGCAGAGGATGAGTTAGAGGGTATGATAAGCTTGATAAAATGCTGTTTTGATATGCTGCTCCAGACAAAATGTAAAACGCTGATAGGAAACTTTGCAAGTTCTACAACTCCTTGAAGATAAAATATTCCAACTCCGTTGGGGGCTTTGTAGATAACTTTATCAGATTTAAAAGAGCTAAATATTTTGTCAGATGATTCTGTGGTGTCATATAGATTAAACTCGATTATGCAAAAAAGCTGTCAAGAGAAACGTAAGATAATTTCAAATGTGTTTATTGCCATAGCATGGACAAAGAACTAAGCACTCACAGCTGCGTGAAATAATGCCACCACAGTTCCAGAAAAGGCGATCTGATTTCTCATTGTGGATGATTGCACTCATTTATTATTAAGACCATTTAAAAATTAAGCACTTGTTTTATTTAAATGAAGCCAGAGTCACATGGCATACAGATGACTTATGAAAATTGTTATGTGAGCAAGATAGAGCTTAAAGCTTGTTACTGGACACCTCTCTTTTAAATGGGTGTCTGCGTACATCTCGATTAACTAACGAAAACAGCAATGTTGCAAGACATGAGGAATTGTGGGTTGTGTTCAATAAAATAAACTGATGGACTGCGGTTTCCCAAAAACACCGCTGGCGAACAGCTAGTGTAGTATACAATAATTCAATAGTCTATTATAGCTGCAGTACAGTATAATTACATCGAAATTACAGCATGCCATAGGTCTTGTTATATATTAGGGTTACCAGTGCTTTGCATCAAGTCCACGAAATAACTTGGGTTTACAGATATTATTAGGTTTTGAGAGCAATTGCTAAACAATACAAAGTACATGGCTATATTCAAATAAACTAGCAGTAAACCCCCAGTACATCTTTTCGTGGATAAATTTATGTATTTTAGCGATGAAACTTTTAAATATGCAATTTCAGATTTTTCTTAATTAATGGGAAAATTAATGGGAAAATTCAAGGTAATAGAAATATACTCCTTAGACAAACAAGACTAGTGAAATCTGCACGTATGCATGTTACATTAAGCATGCTGGAGCAATAAAGTAAGTATGCTGGAAGGAGAACTTAAACATCTAGGGAAAAAATGTTGCATTAGATTAATTAACTTGGTTTTGTGTTGAGAGACCATGGGAAAATACTTACAGACTTCCGTTAATCGACTTGACTTTGTACATCCTAGTTGAAGGCCATTACTGGAAATGTGGCTGAGTAAAAACTCCACATTAAAGAGAAAATCACACCTCCAATTTTAAAGTTGCAAGGTTTACAATTAGCATTGTTCTGGGGGTTGACTCAGCATTTTTAATTCTATTTTCAAAATGCAATAAACATAGATGAGTTTAGAGCTTTGAGCAGACTTTGGACCAATTGTAATTGTCCTTCAACTGCTAAAGCTGTAAAATAGTCTTCAGGAGCAAGGTGTACAAGTTGTAGAGAGACAGACCTATTGTTATTCAAAGATACATCTCGTACAGCAGTGCCTCAGAGTCTTGCCTCCTGTTTTTAGCATTACTTTTTCCACTAACATAAGCAGGAAAGATTTATCACAGCAGCTAAGTTAATGCTGTTAGGGAAATTAAAGTTCTCTCTTTTATAATTGTAGTATGCTGATTAAAGAATAAGGAACACATTAAGACTCACCTCCAGAGTGGCTAGAGCTCTCTATGTTAGGTTAAAAGCCAGCTTACTATGGAGTTCCTGCAATGGTTCATAAATGATTATCCCCTCATAAAAGGCTGTCAGGTTGGTCAAGCATGACTTCCCCTTGGTGAAGCCATACTGACTGTCCCTAACAAACCTCTTGTCCCTGATGTGCATAGAGACAGCATCCAGGACAAATTGTTCCATCACCTTTCCTGAGATGGAGTTGAGGCTAACCAGTCTAGAGTTACCTGGGTCCTACTTACCCTGTCTGAGGAGTGGAGTGACATTTGCTAACCTCCAGTCTCTACGCACCTCTTCTGATCCCCGTGACTTAGAAAAGATATTGGAGAGTGGCTTAGCAATGACTTGAACCATCTCCCTTAGTGCACACGGGTGCATCCCATCAGGCCCCGGGGATTTATGTACATTCAGTTTGCTCAACACATCCTTAATCCAGTCCTCATCAACCAAGGCAGGCTCCTCTTTTGCCTCAACTTCCTCTGAAGCCTCAGAAGTCTGGGCTTTGATATCAGGACATTTCCTAGAGATATAAACAGAGGCAAAGCAAGTGTTCAGTATGAATATCAGAAGGAACTTCTTCCCAGTGAGGGTACCAGAGCATTGCAACAGGCTGCCCAGGGGGGTTGTGGAGTCTCCTTTTCTGCAGACATTCAAGACCTGCCTGGATGTGTTCCTGTGCGACTTGGTCTAGGTGATCCTGTAGTGGCAGGGGGATTGGACTGGATGATCTTTCAAGGTTCCTTTCAATCCCTAAGAATTCTATGATAGTAGAGGGAAGGGAATTCTCATCTGTAACAGAGGTCTTGTACTCATGCAGTTTTTTTCTCTGCTGTTTCTACTGAAAGCTTTAAATTTTATATTTTTTTTCATGGAAAGATCACAATTCCAGTACAGCTGAAGTACTTAGCATTTGCACTCTGAATGTCTTTACTAGTGACATTCTGATTTTTTTCAGCCATCATCTTGCACTGTTATAAAGCACTATATGTTTTGCTCTACAGAGGCAGTTTAACAATTGCCTGTGCAGCACAGCAGATACTGTGCATGAGAGAAACTCAGTGGAATGAGTGAAAGTACACAAAGTGAGAAGTAGAGGATTTCAAGAGGTACCTCAGGAGATTAAATTTTTGACTCAATAAAACAGAATCAGTGTGAAAATGACCCAAAAAATGTCAAGGGGAAGCTTTAAGGAAAACTAACTAAATGCTGAGTCATGAAACAAAGTGCAGACGATATACAGACCTTGGGAGTGATGTAGAAGGTCTGAAAGAGACCAGTCAGACTCTAATGCAAGAAAAGTAAATTCATGAGGGCATTTGAGATGGTGAGAATATTAATAAAAAAGGGTGAGAGACAAGCAAACTCAGTTAGGTAAAAGTAGTTTAAAAGTTGATCTCTCTTTTGGTCTTCTGTAATTTCTGTTCAAATTTTATTTCTGAAGTTTCTTAAAGGGATAGTAAATCACGTCCCTGTTCATGATGCACACCCCTTGAGATGTTCCAGAGATGAAGGAGCAAGAAAGGAAAAAGAGAATATATGAACCCATAGAGTCATAGAACCATCATGGCTGGAAATCACCTCCAGGATCATTAAGTCCAGCCCTCATCCCAACATCTCCCTAACCCCTACACCATGGCCTAAAGTGCTCTATTCGGTTTCTAAACACCTCCAGGGGTGGTGACTCCACCACCTCCCTGGGCAGCCATTCCAGAGCCCAACTACTCTCTCAGTACAGCATTTCATCCTAACAGCCAATCTAAGCCTCCCCTGATGCAACTTGCGGCCATTTCCCTTTGTCCTATCATTAGTAATTTGGAAGAAACACTGTCAGAAAAGCCATGTTATTTCATACTCTACTCAAAGTTTGACCTTCTGGACTTGTGTGATGTTATTTGAAACCCTAACCATAAACTTCTTCAAAAAGGTTCTAAGTCCTTATTAAATGCAACTCCTTATGTGATCAAAGTTGGAAACATAGCAAAAGGAATACGTGAACTGAAATCACTTGAAAGTTGAAACCCCTCTCTGCTCTGAGGGTTAATAATAGCATTTATAATAGGCTGAAAATGTATTAATAACAAAATTATCAAGTTGTTGAAGATAGGACAATAAGTTCCAGTTGTAGTAAGGGATAGATAGTTTGATAGTAGAGGAAAAAAATTACGCTGAGAACAGTTGACAGTTAAAACCAGTTACCTGTGAGAATGTGGAAGCCCAATCATAAGCAATTTGTTGTCATAGATTAGATAAAGCCCACTCATGATAGCGCTTTTGAGTGGACTAGATGGCCTCTGGTTCATTCCCACCCTATAATTCTGCTACTCTTAAAACAAGCATTTATCTTATGAGTATTCTCATATATCAAACCTTTATTTACTGCTGAATTCTTACAGTCCTGTTGGTCGCATAGGAAACTCTTGTGTTCTATTATGCAAGCCAGCTGTGATGGAAGAGGCTTTGAAAAGAACGCATTCCAAATATGCCTTCGCTATTTGGAAATGTGTGAGTCTTGTAGAAACTGGCTGCTGGTCCTCCAGGTGTATTTATTCAGTATTCAGGTATCGTATTACTGTATAAAACATGACAAAAAATGAGGCCAGCTTTTGCTCTGAAGAATGCACACCCACAGTGGGTTTCTGTGGGAGTTACATGTACGTCACCACTGAAAGGATTTGGTTCATACATGGGAATTGTTGGTTATTGCTACTAATAAGTAAAATTTGATAAATTCCTTTGAATTTTAACTTTACTGATTAAAAGAATTTCAATATGTAAAACGTAATATACCTTGGCAAAATAGAACATCCTAATTCAATTTTATGCCTGTATTAATTGAGAGCTCAGATGAAGAAGCGATGACATTGTTATTGGATCACACTTGGTACTCAGGGAAATGCTCAAGGTTTGAACCGTGTATCTGAAAGTGAACTGAAAGAAGACCTTAGCCTACATGATGGCTGACTTGTTTATCTATGATCATGAAAGATACCTTGTTAAATATTCTGTTGACTAGGATGTATAATTACTGCAGATCATTTGTGTTTGCTTCTCAGTATTTTTTAGCAAAGTCAAGAATTTGGAGGTTTCAGAGACTCATACAGTCTTCCATTAATGATATTGAAAAAAACCAATTAGTTATGTTCCTTCTCCATGCACCTAAACGAGTGTTTTCCAGATAGAACAAACAATTTAATTCTTTCTCAGGGTCTGGTATTGCCAAATCTTACAACGTTTATGGTACCTTTTAAAGCTGGGAAGCTGAGCAACAATGAGCTCTGTCATTTTGTTGAAAATGGCAATGATTGCTGTTCATTCCTTTTGAGATCTCCTTCTCCTGCATTACTAATGCAGTCACATTTTGGAAATGGCTTCTTATTTTGGCTTCTTAATTCATCTTTCCTAAATGCTATATTTAAAGATAACTCTCCTCTATCTCTGCCTATCCCTTTCCTTCAAAGTTGCATGATCGCTTCTGGCTGAGTGCTCCAAGAAACCCTGTGATTTTTTCAAAACTTACTCTTTGCCCTTTTATAATGATGGGAAACCTTTAGGCTTGCTTCTGGTTAAAATCTGGAGTGGACATCACCAGAAATACATTTCTGACTATGTCAGGTTTTAAACAACAAGGGAAAACTCAATGTTCGTGCCATCCTCATGTATGTAATATGTGCCATAGCAAAACTCAGACTCAAACAGACAACAGCAAAAAACCTCAACATTAAAGCTAAAAACTGGGGTTGACACTCATGACCTCATGCATTTGTACCTTTTATTTCTTACTTTTCAATAGGGTGAATTTAGGACAAAATGTCAACCTAAATTTTTACCAATAATTCTAAAGCTCCATGGTTTTGTGGAGTCATTAAACGAATATAATTTGTCTATGATTTTAATGGTAGGAGAATCCATAATAATTCTTTTATGCATATTATCAAAAGGGAATGATTTTAGCTGCCTGTAGGTTAGCAGATGGAATATGAAGGAGAACATGTTCCAGAAAGAAGCCAGAAGTCTAAAAGCATGAGGGAAAGTTATTTCCCTCATGCTTGAATGCTTTACTGCTACTCATTACATTTAATAACAGCTACTTCCTAAGATTTTAAGTTCTTGGCTACCTGGAAGACTGCCAAGATGGTAAATTGGAAGTTATAGAAGTGGGTAATATTGCATAAATCCTAATATAATATTTCATCCTTGAAAACAAACATGAAAAAGTAAGCTTTTTCATTTTTGCAAACGGAAAGGATAACATTTCACTAAGATCTTTAGTTTCTGCAAAAGAACAATCACAGAATCATAGAATCATTAGGGATTGGAAAGGACCTCAAAAGATCATCTAGTCCAATCCTCCTGCCACAGCAGGATCACCTAGATCTAGCTGCACAGGAACAGATCCCAGGCAGGTCTTGCATGTGTCCAGAGAAGGAGACTCCACAACCCCCTTGGGCAGGTGTGTAGTACAAATTCATGTGTGTTGGCATCTCACTCTTACAGAGCTTGACCAAAGCCACTGGAAAAACATAACGAATGGACGCACAATTTATTTGATGCAGTAACATTCTATTTATAGCATATATTTTTATTCTGTCACAGTTATTCTTGGGTACAGTTAGAGCTAAGGGATTGCTGGTAGGTTGTAAATTGGGGTCTAGTTTAGTGCTATCACGTGTTAATTTTGGGGGACTAGCCCCTGACATGACTGAGAGCTTGGAGACCAATCATATTCTTTCCCACAGCCATACAGACAGGTTTGGCTGCCTGACTATGGCAGGGGAGTTGGAACTAGATGACCTCTAAGGTCCCTTCCACTTCACATTATTCTGTGATTAATACTTGAGATATGGGGTTAAAAAATGCAGCTTTCTTTCAAATTGCAAAACTGAAGAATATATTAGAGTGTTGAAACACATAAAAACGTGGCTTTCATAAATAAAAAAGACAGGAAGTTAAAAGATTTGCTTTCAAAACATTGGAACACCATTAGATTACCAAGTCAAGAATAGTTATTAAAAATTAATCAAATTAATAAGATTTAGATTTCTAATGTTTTCTTTCTGTATAATTCCATTGAAGTGGAAATAGTGTTTGCCTATAGTACAGCTACATGTTCCAAACGTGGCTGGCTGGAAAACTGGGAATTATCATTCATGTGAGATTAATTCCTTTTTGAAAAGGAAATTAAAGTCAATATTTAGAAGTGATTAGGTAATAGATACCCAGAAATTTTTCTGGCTTGAAAAAAATGGAAATACTTCATCGTAATAGTTTGTATTGGTTTTACCTGACCTATGTTTTGCAGCTTCTCATTTTAAATTTCTGGTGCCTGAATCCTCAGTAATTCTGGTCTTTGTGGAGTGCATGGTAATTCTTGACTCAGGCATTTCTGTTCTGTTCTGCTCTATGTAAATACTGAGAGATGTTTAATCAGCAAGTATTTGTAAACAAAGAGTATGAGGCTAGAAATACAAAAAAAGGCCCCATGTTTAACTGATGCAAACATTTACATTTAATTAGATGTTTCAGTGTGCAGTTTTGGTAAACAAAGGCAAAACGTAATGCCTTCAGGATTGGTGTGTCGTTAGGATGTGAACGTCAGAGCCTCGTGCTGACTCGACATGGATTTCTTGATGATTGAAGGGAATGTTCTGTGTGAATGACAATCACCACTTTGTTGTGCTCTTGTGGCCAAGAAGGCCAACAGCATCCTGAGGGGGATCAGAAGGGGGGTGGTCAGCAAATCGAGGGAGGTTCTTCTCCCCCTCTACTCTGCACTGATGAGACTGGAGTATTGTGTCCAGTTCTTGAGCTTGAAGAGGAGGCTGAGGTGGGGACCTCATTCATGTCTATAAATGTGTGAGGGGTGGGTGTCAGGAGGATGGAGCCAGGCTCTTCTCAAGGTCATCTGGTGATAGAACAAGGGGCACTGGGTGCAAGCTGGAACAGAGGAGGTTCCATATCAATATCAGAAGGAGCTGACCTGTCTTGGTGTGTTCCTGTGCGACTTGGTCTAGGTGATCCAGCTGTGGCAGGGGGATTGGACTGGATGATCTTTTGAGGTCCCTTCTGATCCCTAATGATCTATGAGTCTATGTTTGAGGTACTAATTTTATTAACATGTGGGGATGTTCCCTCTTTGACACACAACCTATGGTAAACCCTGAAAATAGCAGAAATAGCAGTACTCAAAAAAAAGTAATCAAAACCTTTTAAAATGGGAACCCAAAAAAAGTACAGAGTCCCTTTACTCTGCACTGGATTTGATTTGTCGTTGACAAAGGCTTACTGACTAGAAAGATTAATCAGAAAGGGTTTTGTGGTTTTCATGGATCTTCTGTATGACAGCTTTTCAATTTTAAATGGCCTTTTGGGTTTGTGACTGAATATTTCTCTTAGACCAAGGAGATACAATAATCAAAATGATATTATTTTTATTTAGTGTGTGGTTTCTTCAAGTCTTAAACAAGACTGTTTGTTCCCTCACTTTGCCTGAGGATATTTCTTTCTCTAGCCTGTGTGATTAGATTTTAGATACTTGCGATTGAAAACAAACCTAATAACCTAAATAGATGGAAGGTGGAAGTACATTGTGAAACACTAACTCTGTTTAATTTTGGGGATGTGGCATATAATCCTCTACAATGTTTTAAAGATAGAGGGTTTATTACCATAATAATAAAGTTCTCAGAAAGCATAAAATGCTTTAATACTTTTAAATTTTAGTATTTATATGCAAATAGAGCTACCTTCATATATATCTATATGCAGACAGAATAAACATGTCTTGGGTGGGTAATATTCAAGAATGTGCAGAGGACATGCTGAACAAATCTAGGTAAAGAGACTAAATTTACCATTGTTTTGTAAACTATTTAAGAAATCACTTTATAGAATTGTCTCCAGTTCTGGGCCCCTCAGTTCAAGGACACAGAGCTGCTGGAGGGTGTTCAGCACAGAGCAATGAAGATGATGAAGGAAGNGGCTGTGTTCCTGTGTGACTTGGTCTAGGTGATCCTGCTGTGGCAGTGGGGGGATTGGACTGGATGACCTTTCAAGGTCCCTTCCAATCCCTAATGATTCTATGACTCTGTGACATGAATATAGTAAATATTTAAGATATGTGTATTATCTAGAACATGAATAATAATTTTAAGATAGTACTTTTTCTCCACTGTAATGACCTGGGCAGTTTTACATGTCCAAAACCAACTGATTCATTCAGCAGTTTTACATGCTTTTATGTGTGAAGATGTAATTCTCATTTTCATTGAAGAAAATAATTGGGGGGGGGAGAGACGGGGGTTGCGGAAATGGCAGATTTCATGGGGCAACATTAGATTTTCCAAGCATTTTACTGCAGAGGCTGCTATGAATCTAACAGGCTTTATGAGATGCTTGAGATCTTTCAGGGCCAGCAAAAGAGATAAAAAGGCTTTTTAGATTTTTGGCTGTGCTTTCTGACTACTGTTTTCATAAGTAGTGATGCCAACATTCATCGTTCAAAGATCAATGAACTAAAGTAAAAATCATGGTACTAGTTTAAAACCAGTTTTTGAAAGCAGTGATTTTAAGCTTCCTGTTTGCCTCTTGGTTTTGAACCATTGAAGTTCACATTTCACATTTTACCTATACTTATCTGTAATGAAAAAAGGAAAATATGTTCTTATTTCTATTAGGATCTCCTTAAAGAAAGAGTTTGTTGAAGTATGTGCCTGTCTTAGAGACTTTTTCTGTTGAATGTCTTGGTTGTTCAGTCAGAGATGGGTAGAAATTCTTACGTCGCCCTAAGTTTGATGTGACTAGATGGGCGGGTGCACATAAGGGAAGGCTGAAATGATCTAGAGATGGCCAGCTATGGGAAAGATCTCAACAGGAGCTTGTCTCTTTTTAGACAACAGAGATAACAATAAAACAAAGTCTGGAGGAAATTAGATTTCTGTTGTTTTTATGTCCACAGAAAAGCTTGGTAGAACAAGCTGAGATTCTTTATCGCCTCCCCTCTGGAACAGAGGGTTGCTATTGCATCAAAAGATGCAGCCCTTTTTTTCTGCAAATTAAGCACGTAGTTTTTGCAGAAATTCACATATTGAAAGCAGTTCTTGTATTTTGCTCTTTCTTCTAATCAAGTTCAGCTCCCTCCAGCACTATGACCAATGATCTTGTCCTGCATATAACCTCATGGATTTATAGGAGAAAGAAAAGAAAATAGGTCATGATTTTAGGAGAATTTACACATCCTGCTTAGAGATATTTCCCAGGAATTCCTGTATTCTCTCTTCACTGTCTGTTTGAACATATCTGTTTTGAATGCTCAGCTGAGCAAATCTAAGAACAAGAGACCTGAATCTACTGGTAAAGTCCCTGTCTTCACGACATTGACTGCTTGATCATTAATATCATCTGAATCATTCTGTACAGTGAAAGAACTCAGCAGACAGCAAAACTAAGTGTGTTATTGTCTAGAATCATAGAATCCTTAGGGATAGCAAGGGACCTCGCAAGGTCATCCAGTCCAATCCCCCTGCCTCAGCAGCATCACCTAGACCAATTCACACAGGAACACATCCAGACGGGTCTGGAACGAAAATGAACACTTTCACAAATTACGTGAGAAACTCAAATGAAATTCTTAATTTCTACTGTGATAGTATTGCTCATAATAAAGAGAAGGCCTCATAATAAAAAGGTCTCATCTTTTTAAATGCAACACACGTGTTTTTTAAAAAAGCCAAAATACACCAAGTCTTGAATAAATAACCTCTGAATTCAGTCTCCCAAGGTTGTCTGCTTGTGCAAGTTGAAAACTGTATTTTCAGGTGATATAAAAATGACAAGGATTTCACTAGTACATTTTAACAAACTGCTGCAGAAGCAAAAGCATTCCTCTTTACCAAAACATTTTGCAGACAAAATGTTAAGTTCAACATCTCATGAAAAGCAAGGATATTCATAGAGTCATAGAATTGCTTGGGTTTAAAAGGTCCTTCAAGATCATCAAGTCTAATCATTAACATAACTGTACCATGTCCGCTGCTAAACCATGTCCTTAAGCTCCCTATCTACGTGACTTCTAAGCACGTCCAGGAATGCTGATTCGGCCTGTTCCGATGCTTGAATCCTATAATTGTTAGGGATTGGAAGGGACCTCAAAAGATCATCCAGTCCAATCCGCCTGCCACAGCAGGATCACCCAGACCAAGTTGCACAGGAATGCATCCAGGCGGGTATGGAGTGTCTTCAGAGAAGGAGACTGCATAACCCCCTGGGCAGCCTGTTCCAATGCTCCGGTACCCTCNTTTGTTGCTCTATGCTGGACACGCTCCAGCAGCTCTGTGTCCTTCTTGAACCGAGGAGCCCACAACTAGATACGGTACTTCACATGTGGTCTCACTAGTGCAGAGTAGAGGGAGAGAAGAACCTCTCTCGATCTGCTAACCACCCCCCTTCTGACCTCCCCCACGATGCTGTTTGCCCTCTTGGCCACAAGAGCACATTGCTGGCTTAGAGTCATCCTGCTGGCTGCTGATGTCTAACCTAAATTTTCTCAGCACCACTTGAGGCCATTTCCTTTTGTCCTATCACTGTCTTGTTACTTGTGAGAAGAGACCAACACCCACCCCTACAACCTCCTTTCAGGTATTTAGGTACTTGTGGTGGTGACCCAAAATAAAGTCTGGCATTGACATAAATACCTTTTTAAAACTATGATTTCAAAATGTAGTCGCAGTATAACATGGACCAGAAGCGCCCGTCAGTGACTTTCATAACTGATTGTGATTACAATATATTTCATTCTACTACTCATTTCATTTCGTTTTGTTCCATTGAAAGACTTAATGAAATATGGCATCAAGTAAAACCAAAGAAATCCCTATTTTCTATTTAAAATTCAAGGCAATTCTACTGACAGTCAATTATTAATACTAATAATGTGAATTAATAACATTAATTAAATATAAGGGAACAGCACTTACTACTACTGCATTTGCATGCTTTGCTTTTCATTTCACTTTCATCTTATATTAAATAGCATTGTCATATATAGGTTATCAAAATTTCTTGTCTTGATGAGGGTTGATAGGTTAATGGCTCTTTTCCTCCCTTTGAAAGGCAGGACATCCTGATGGTAATTGACTTTCTCAAGGTGTACTGCAGTGCTCATCGAAGCAGTTGTCTTTGATTCAGTAGGCTCAAACTGCAAAATAATTTCAGCTAACAGCTCTGTGCCAGAGTAGTCAAATGCCTGGAAAAATGAGGTAGCAATGAATTGCTCTGAACAAGACTATCAGCCATTTTACTACTAGGAATTAACTGGGGAAACAGAATTGAAAAGCATGTTGCGTTCCCTAGGGATAAAACGATCACACAAATAGGTAATACACTCAAAGCTTGAGTACTATTTCTTCTCCTATTATTTATCTCCAAATATTAACACAGGCAATTTTCTCTCTATGAGCTCCATAGTCTTAAGCTTTTTAATATAGGTAATTATTTAAGAAATAGCAATAAATATTCTTTCTTTCTTTCTCATCAGCATGCAGCATAGTATTGTACATATTTTCCTTCATTCTGTGAAAACAGAATGAAGTGTATTCAGCACGAGTACCTCCTTACCCTGACTTAAATTATTTATCCTTTAATACTGAGCAGGAGTAGAAGTCAATAGAACTAAACTGCAGCATGGACTGCACTGTAAGAATCATCTCTCATTTTGATTTCAACAGGCCCCAAGGCATTCTCCAATAAAATAGAAAAAAGACCAAAAACAGACAAGGGCTTCCTTGCTTCTTAGATACAATGGCTTTTTAAATTGTTCAAGCTCACCAAGGGGCAATACGGGGTTTTGAGTTCTTTTTGTATTTTTAGAGGCACTTTTTTTTGCTTTCTGCTGAGTCAGGCTGTCCTTTTGTCACACTTATTGGGACTATATTAGGCACCTTGTCTAAAAATCTAACCCATATTCAGGGTCATGGTAACCCTGTAAAGTACTGCCAGCCTGTACATTCCTTCTCATCAAAAAGGCTTTAGAAGCTACACAAGTCATGAAGGTTGTTAATCAGCTTGGATAGAAATAACTTCAGCACACCATCTTGGCTTCTTGGGCTAAACTCTTGCACTAGGAAAATGGCATGACACATCACTGAACAGAGATGGAAAGAGAAGCTCAGCATGTATATCTAGTGCAGTGTGTTTTCATGGTAGAGGCAAGTGTTTTAGAAACTAGTTGACAAATAAGCAACAAAGATGATGAAGGAAGTACAACACCTCCCTGGTGAAGAAAAGCTGAGTGAGCTGGGTCTCTTGAGCTTGGAGAAGAGGAGGCTGAAGGGGGACCCCATTCATGTCTACAAATATGTGAGGGGTGGAGTGTCAGGAGGATGAAGCCAGGCTCTTCTCAGTGTCATGTGGTGACAGGACAAGGGGTAATGAGTGTAAGCTGGAACAGTGAAGGTCATGAAGCAAAACTAACGTGGTACTTGTAAATACCTTTCGAAGTTAAGAATATCTGGGAATATGATTCCAAATTACCATTTTTTTTGTCTTAATTCAAAAGGATAGGTTCAAAATCCCATCATTTCTACAAAGTCACCTTTGCAATATATCAGAATTCCCAGGAAAGAGGACCATGAAATGATGTGATGCATCGAAAATTCAGGAAGTGTAATTTGAAAATCAGGCTCATAAATTCAGCTTTCCACAGAGCAGCTACTTATCTGTCCTCCTGCTGGGTACTTCAGCTGTGGCATCTAGTTTGCTCAGAAGTTAATGAACATTTTCTATGTGGACAAAGATGTTCAATTCCAGCTCAAGGAAAAATACAGGGGAAAGTCATCTTAGAATAGTTAGGGATTGGAAGGGATCTCGAAACATCATCTAGTCCAATCCCCCTGCCACGGCTTGCCGTGACTCTCATTTTTATGCGTATTTTGCAAGACGCTAATACATCTCTTCCTAGATAAACTGTACACTAGAGGTAAGCAGAGCTACACAGAAGAATCTTTTGAGTACTGGAAAGAAAGAATTTAATATTTCCATGGTATCTTCATCTATTGAAGTACAACAAGGGTCAGCGTAGTCTTACATCTGGACAAGAACTACCCCAGGGAACAGTATAGGTTGGGGACTGACCTGATGGAGAGCAGTGGAGGAGAAAGGGACCTGGGGGTCCTAGTGGCCAGCAGGGTGACTCTGAGCCAGCAGTGTGATCTTGTGGCCAAGAGGGCCAACAGCATCCTGAGGGGGATCAGAAGGGGGGTGTGCTTAGCAGATCGAGAGAGGTTCTTCTCCCCCTCTACTCGGCACTAGTGAGACTGCATCTGGAACATTGTGTCCAGTTCTGGGGCCCTCACTTCAAGAACAACAGAGAGTTGCTGGAGGGTGTCCAGCGTAGAGCAACGAAGATGATGAAGGAAGTACAACTGCCTTATGAGGAAAGGCTGAGGGAGCTGGATCTCTTGAGCTTGGAGAAGAGGAGACTGAGGGGGGACCTCATTCATGTCTATAAATCTGTGAGGGGTAGGTGTCAGGAGGATGGAGCCACGCTCTTCTCAAGGTCATCTGGTGATAGGAGAAGGGGCACTGGGTGCCAGCTAGAACGGAGGAGGTTCCATATCAGTATCAGAAGGAACTTCTTCCCAGTGAGGGTAATGGAGCACTGGAACAGGCTGCACAGTGGGTTGTGGAATCTCCTTTTCTGGAGACATTCAAGACCCATCTGGCTGCGTTCCTGTGTGACTTGGTCTAGGTGATCCTGCTGTGGCAGAGGGATTGGACTAGATGATCTTTTGAGGTCTTTTCTGATCCCTTATGATTCTATGATGTAACACGTACCTTGTTAGAGTTGTGTATGCAAAGAGGAATACTTTTAAATATACATCCATTTAAATCAAGCAACATCTGCAGTAAAGGTGATTTGAAGCTATTAAATGACTTCTTTATAGAAGTCTGACAATGTTTGCTGAAAAAACTTAAAATCAGTCTTGCATTTCACCCAAAAAGCCAAGGTCTGATTCATTTTAGGATTAAGGCATTCCAGAAGTTTCTTAATATGCAAACAGTTTTGGTCTAGAGAATAGCCAGACACTTAAGCAGGACATTAATCTCCTTTTACTTGCTGATTTACTGACTTGCTACTTACTGGAAAACAGTAAGCCATGATGTCATCGCAGGAACATCACATCACATGGTGTCTGCTGCTCTGTTGGGGGATTTTTGTGTTTATATCAGTGCACGTGGAACTTAGGGCTTCCCTCTAATGTATGATGACTGCTACCACAAATCACCATCTGTCATTTGTGCGTGTCTGCATAACCTGGGATTTGAGGCTGTAGGTGTTGCCTTTGCTGCAGCGAAGAGATGGGAGTACAGCATGCTGTAACGGATTATCTTGCATAACAATAGTAGAGAAGATGTGATAGACTGAGTTTCAGTAAACAAATGCATGTTGACATGAAAGCCCACAAGGAATCATCAGAACATCCCTGGTTGTCCAGCAACAACAATGTACAAATGTAAAAGCTCTTCCCAAGGGCTTTTGGCAATCGCTTCCAAGACCCTAATAATCCTGCAGATAGTTTACAGTTAGTAATAGTAAACAAAAAGAAATGAAACCAATTTGAAAACATTATGTAGATTATCTGCTTGGCAAGACCAAACTTTAGGTGAAAAGAATGTTTTCATTTCCTCCCTGCAGCTTCCCTGTCTTTAAAGATCGGTCTGCACAGCTCTTTTGACTACAGCCAGACTCTATGTTAGCTAGCTCCATCAATAAGTCACATCTGTCAGAGCGGGTTGCTTCTATCTTACTGCTACCTACAGAGTAGCCTGAGTATCACCATTTGTGTTCTTGAATGGTAGAAGGGTAACACAAGTAGATGAGATCAGTTCTAGGTCCTGAGTTAGTCCATTTTCCTTTGAGAAAAGGTGACAGCCCACTAGCTTAATGTGAAAAATTAGAAAATCACCTGAGAAATAGAGCAAGTAACTGTAAGACAAAAGTCAGTTATTGCAGAGGATATAGTCTTCTAAAGCTTTAAGCAAAAGTTGTTCCTGAGAGGAAATAACAAAGAAAAGCTAGGTAAGGGTTGTAGGAAATATTCTATCATTATTTTCAAAATAGGAAAATACACTTGATGGGAGGAAAAGGATGGTTGAAAAGCATGTGCTCACTCAGACTACAAGGTTCATCCTTCTAGGACTTCGTCATATTGTTCAGTGAAAGAGCATTACTGGACATAAGTATTAACCCTCTACTTTAGCTTTTCTATGTCTGATGCTGGTAGCTATAGCAAAAGCAACAGAACCCAGTTACCACATTAACTAGTCTGGAAAATGTCTCTGTGTGCATGCCCAGGCAGTGCCATACAGAATAGAAGTAGACGTTAATATTAGGGCTGCACGGGGAGTAGCACGCACAGGCTCCTCCTCCACATGTCAAGCATTGCATGGAGTAACAGGCAGTGTATGGCTGGAAAGAAACTACTCTAACCATGGGATCCTTCAGGTAAAAATCCATTCTTGCTGCTGCTGGAACTCACAGAAGCAATCCTATTTCTTGCACTTGGGGACAAAATCCTGGGTGCCATGTTTTGCCCAGTCCTTTCATTTGCAGTAAAAGAGAGAGGTGCTTTTGTGTTTAAATATAAGCTGAAAATAAAGAATTTTCATTCTGAAACAGATTTTCTGTGACCTTGAACACTTAATCTCTCCTTGACAGTTTTCTCATCTGCAGAATGGGTATAGGAACACACAGCGGGGTGTCAGGCTAAATTTATTAATGTTATAAAGCATTTTGATTCTCTTTAGATAAAAGGCTTTCTACAAGTGTGAAGCAGAGCTATTTACAATCTGTTTTTTCTTCCCTTTTATTCTGACCTTATCAATTTTTCTTCAGCATTTTCTTCAGAATTAATTGTCCTAATCATCTAATCAGGTTACAAAGAAGAAATTGATAAGAACTTCGATTGCACGGAAAATAGTGTTTGGAAAGATTGATCCAAATTCTTAATTTTAAGTATACCTCTTCACAAGTAACATGTATCTAGATCTTCTTGAATGACGATTCTTCTCTTGGGTGGCTTTCCAGTGAGGTCCTTTCTCTGTATACTGCTTAAGGCATCCATAAGCTCATACCAATGGGCAAGAGTGTGCACTCCCACTCTATCAATTTAACTTCCATTTCTTTCCTTGTATTTTCTGTTCATTCTAATTCCATTCCATGATTTTTCTTCCATTTGGCAGGCTTTTTTCTTTTCACCCTTCAAGCATCCCAAATGCAGCAAAGCAAAATCATGCATATATGCTGTCATTTCTATTTGCCTTTTTTTTTTAACCAATGAGATGGGGGAGGCAGTATGCTGGGCTGGATATCTGTTCAGTGCGCTTCAGATACACTGAACCTATTTGACTTCACCTTCTGTCATTTCTAGAATGTGTTTGCTCTCTCTCAGTGATGAACCAGGACAGGAGTTTGGCTAGATTTTGCCACATTTCAGAAGCGCTGTGTGCCTAAGTGCTTGTAGAACATCTGATGCTACTGTTGCAGTGCTCTACACCCCAATACTGATTTCTCTGAGACTTTAGATAGCGATATGATTTATATGTATGTATCCCATCTGTAAAAAGTGACAGCACTGCAAAAAATGAAATTATAGGTTCCATTGTAGGTAAATTCTATGGTGTAATCACTTCAGAAGAGTTTGAAGTGCAGTTTCCTATACTTGCCACTGTATTCTGCTCCTTACTTTTTCTTAGATAAATTTGGATTAACTTTTCTATGCCTCATTGCCTACCCTAGTCATTTCCTGAATTTCAAAAATGTCATTGAACATGTCTTTGTTAAAAATAATAATAAGCTATTAAGCTAGCTTATTCAACATGCTCAACTCAAAAGATATGTACAGTCATTAAATGCCATGAATGAATGGATTTTGTAAGGAGGCAAGCGCTCTCACTGGAATTTGTTGAGCTCTACAGAATCTGCTAAGTTTGAAGAAAAAAATAATGACTTTGAAGTTATAAAATCTGAAGGACTTTTTGAGGATGATTTTGTCAGCTCTGTTTACAGCTTAGACCATTAGGACAAAGATTGATTGTATGTGTTAACATAAAATATTCTGAGGTCTGGCCTCTGATTCTGCTTCAGAAGGAGATGGGGAAAAGCAGTTAAGAAATTCTAATACTAATTCTTGTGGTGGCTGTGAAATGTGCTGATATTTACACCATGTTAGAGAAAATGAACCGTGAGATTCCAGTCAAAATATGCCTCACACTTTATCAAGTTCCTTTTAGTCCTGATGAACAACTAGGTCCAGTTTTGGGCGCCACAGTATAAGAAGGACATTGAGGTGCTAGAACTGGTCTAGAGAAGGGCAACAACGTTGGTGAGAGGTCTGGAACACATGCCTTATGTAGATGGGCTGAGGGAACTGGGGCTATTTAGTCCAGAGAAGAGAAGGCTGAGAGGAGACTTTATTGCCCTACAACTACATAAAAGGAAGTTGTAACAATGCTGGTCTCTTCTCCCAAATTACTAATAATAGCACAAGAGTAAATGGCCTCAAGTTGTGTCGGGAGGCTTAGACTGAGTATTAGGAAGAAGTTCTTTACTGAGAGAGTGGTTGGGCACTGGAACAGGTTGCCCAGGGAGGTGGTAGTCACCATCCCTGTAGGTGTTTAAAAAACAAATGGAGCACTTGAGGCCATGATGTAGGGGTTAGGGAGATGTTGGTATGAGGGCTGGACTTGATGATCCTAGAGGTGCTTTCTAGCCATAATGATTCTGTGATTCTGTAATAGCAAGTGATTGGGAAGTGTCTGTCTTTGCACACTATTCCCTGCACCAGAGGAGTGCATTGAAGGAAACTAGTTTTGTCTGCAGACAGAAAAGCATTCGTTAAACCAAGAAATGAGTGAGGAGGTTCAGGGAATCTGCTGAGCTTCTAGGTCCAGTGGAACATTTTCCCTTTTGTCACTGTGTTCCTTCCAGCTGTAGCCTCACACGCACTGGATGGTCTCCACCTCAGAGACCACAGGGGTGGAAGTGCTCAGTTCCATGCAAAAATCTGTGGTTTGCTGATATAAATGGGTTACAGTTTGAAAATTATCAAATTTTCAAGTGTTAATTCTGGTGCTTTTATGTGGAAAGAGCATTTTGTTTTGAAGCTGGATCAGCTTTCCCAGCAGATCCCTGGATCAGTGTCCTGATCCTACAGGTAATTGGTGGACAGAGTCTATAAAAGGGAATGTACTTCCTGCCTTCTTCCCTTCTTCTCTGGTACGTCTTGTAAGGCAGAAAGCTCCACTGCAAGAGAGAGAGCTCTCCCTCCCAGCACGGAGGGGCAAGCAAGCCCTCTTGACCTACCTACCACCGAAGGGTGGAACACAGAAGAAGCATAAGCCTGGCTGCAGCATTGCCACAGGGTCAACTACGGCCCTCTTTTGCTTGAGGGCTCAAACACAAAGAGGACAGAACTCTTGGACTGTGGCCAGCGCCAGCTCGTCCTGACTTCTGACAGCAGGCCAAAGAGATGAGCCGCTGCCCACACCTGCAGCCACCTTTGGTGCGGACGAAACTGCATCCCTCCCCTCTTTCTCTGGGGGCTCAAACACGGAAAGCCAGCACCAGCTCATTCCAGTTTCAGGCAGTGGGCCAAAGAGAGAGGCAGCTTCTCCACAGCTTCTACAGTCTGATGGCCTTTGAAGATGCCAGACAGCGGTAAGCTCTTAACCCTCTCCCTCCCCCGGAGCGTTAACCTCAAGGGAGAAGAAAGAAAGGAGAAGGCCTTGAAGAAGGCCTGTCTACCACAACAGGCATGGCCCCCTGTTCCAAGTGCCATGTTGCCTTTGTCTCCACCAGACTGGCAAATATCCCATATACTCTGACACTGAGAGACTGAGAGAAGCCTCTGATAAGAGAGAGAGAGAGATCATCAAGTACCAATCTCCTGAGCCTGTGGCAGAGAGAGTCTGGGATTCTGTTATGTCCTCTACATTTGACGCTGCTATAGCCTCAAAGAAGAACTCCTGATTTGAGAGGAGCTAGAAGTATGCCTGAGATGTCAGGGAGATGTCAGGGAGATGTCAGGGTCTTCAAGAGGACCGGAAAAAACACTTTTCCACAAGCATCAAATGTATATTTTGTGCTGTTTCTGCTGCCCTTCTGGAAGCAAGGTGCAGTTGTGTGTGTGTGTATGTGTGTGGTGGCTTTGTGGCTGTGAGTGTTGGTGTACACTGTCTTGCCCCAGGGCCTCTCATCCAAAGACAAAAACCTGATGTGTTAGCTGTGTCCCATTTCTTTCAGAGTGTGTGTAAAGGCATTGTGACACAGTTTCAGTTTTACCTTTTTGATTCTTTTACCTAATTTGGGGATTTGTTTTCCTTTTCTTCGTGGTGATGGGTTCAATAAATTCTTTCCTTTTTAGCCAAGTCACTTCATTGCCTGTTGAACTCTCGGCAAGAGCTGGTTGCTGGGCTTCAATTGCAGGCCCCAACCCAGACTGGTTTAGACCCTCGTTCTAAACCATTACAAAATGGAAAATGTGATGATGGTTTATTTTGCTGATTTTGGACATAGGAGTGCAGGATGCCGACTTCAGTGACGCATCCCCTAGCATTTTAATGTAGCCTAATGATCGTACGTTGGAATGACTGCTGTTGGCAAGTTCAATAGCACTTAACCAGTTAGAGGACTCTCAAATTATGTGCTTTCACTCTTAAAATACAAGTCTTTACAGAAAGATTAACAATTGGGTTAACACTCTTCTTGGATATTTATGAGTTCTTGCTGATGTCTTAGAGGCCAGGCCCTCACATTCTAATGCAACTGCATATAGTCCTCCCTATATCTCCATATTGCTTCTCTATGCAGAAAAAAACCCTGCATTTTGCTAAGTGGACCTTTTTCACTTTGCTTAAAAGAACTCCTCTTTTTGCCATCCAGGAGTTAGGAAGGGTTTCTGTGATTTCACTGAATTGCCCTGGGGATGTTTGCAGGTTAAAGTGAATACAGATGCTTTTTCTGAATATTTTTAATTTATAATGGCTAAATATTTAATAACTGTTAAATATAAATATCTAGGTGAATGGAATAACTTTAACTTGAGCTTGATTATATCATTAGACAAGGTTTTGTTCTTCATGTGGCTGCAGTAGTGACTGTATTTGCAAGGGTGGTGTTGTAGTTTGAAATTTTGCCAAATTTTCAGATGTTGCATTTTGTGCCCAAAGGTGATTGGTGGACAGAGCCTATAAAAGGGGTTGAAGTTCAGATTTCAGCTCTTCTGGTTCTGTCTCTTGGCAGAGAGAGAGCTCTGCCAACTGAGAGCTTCCCTTACCTCCCCCTCTCTCTAGCCACCCTACTGGGGTGGTGAAACCACAGCCCCCTTGATGGGGATCAGGGCATGACTGTAAAATTGGCCACTGCAGTTCCCCTGCGGTGGAACCGACTGTGTCCGGTCCACTGCAGCCATGCCACCGTGATGTGGGAGGGCCAGCCACAGCTTCCCCTTCCCCAAGGGGTAGAACACAAGAAGTGAAGTCTTTGGATTGTAGATGCTGCTCTCAGCCTGACTCTGGTATCAGCGAGCCAGCCTTGGCCTGGTTCCTGGCAGCAGGCTGAAAGCAAGGAACTTCTGCCCCCACACTGTTCCTGCAGCCTGATTGTCTTTTAAGATGCCAAGAGAACGTGGTGAGCACTTAACCCTTTCCTTCCCTTGGAACTGTAACCACTTGGGAGAAGGAAAAAGAAGAAAGAGAGAGCAGGCTCTGTTTACCACAACAGGCATTGCTCCATGTGACCAGCACCATGTTGCCTCTGTCCTCACCATGGGCTTGCCCCTGATGTGACCAGGGCCATGGGGCTGTAGCAAATGCTGCGTATCAGCCCTGCCACTGAGAGAAAGGAACATGCTTCTGAAGGTTCCTGCTGCTTGGCCTGAAGTTTGGTGCTAAAAGCAGATGGAACTGATCTCTTAAACCTTTGGCAAACAGAAAGAGACTGGGCTTCTGAAGTGTTTGTTCCTGCATCTGAGACACTGCTGCAGCCTCAAAGAACTCGCAAGATGAGAGAAGTTGGAAGCAAGTCTGAGACATACAGAGGAATCTGGCGTCTGCTAAAGGACTGGAAAAGGCACTTTTCCACAAGCATCAAGATGAAAGAGGGCCTTGGGAGCCCTACTGAGTTCTATGGATGGAGGGGATGGCTGAATTCCCTCTCTGATTAGAATGTATCTTTTCCCAGGGTTCTCATTTGAAGCCAAAACCCAATGTGTTAGCTGTCTCCCATTTCTCTCCGAGTGTGTGTAAAGGCATTGTGACGCAGTTTCTGGTTTACTTTTTTTTTATTCTTTTACTTATTTGGGAATTTTTCTGAGCTTCTTAGTTGTGGATACAACTAATTATTTTCTTTTTGGCAAAGTTGTTTCATTGCCTGTTGAATTCTCAGCAAGAGCTGGTTGATGTGCTTGGATTGCAGGCACCAGCCCAGAACTCTAGACCTTCATTTGAACCCAGGACATGTGTAAATCAAAAGACTGATAAAAGTGGGACCATTAAATATTAAGCTTTCCACTGTTTGCTTCATAAAGCAGTGTTTATTTGCCAATACTTCCTTCTTTGCTTTTGTGGTTTTAGGGACAATTTGTTGTTTCAGCAATACTGTGTACTCAACGTAATTCAAAATTATTTAAAAAGCAGTATTCAGCTACAAGTCAGGCAAATTAAAATATCCGTTACTATCTCTCAACAGATTTTACCTGATAAGTGGTGGAGTTCCTTTTATTATATGTGGGATTACAGCAGCAACCAATATCAATAATTACGGGATTGAAGGCAATGCACCATAGTAAGTATGAACTATTATCATAAAACATTGAAGGAAAACATACTCTTTTTCTTATCTTGATAAATGTAACTGACTTCATGAAGGGTACAGACATGCCACTTGGGATTGCATTAATTATGAAATGCTATTAAATAGTAACTATGAAAGAGCAACATCTTCATCTAGGGCTTGCTGCTTCGCATCTATCAATTTGACTCCGTTGGAGTCAATAGAATACCTTTTCATTACATAATTACTATACATTTACATTTGACTAAGTGAAAGGGTATTAAAAACGTATCATTGACCTACTGATTAATTAAATACTTTCCCTATATACCTTGAAGTTCTATCCTTCGGTTGTATTTGAAGTATTTTACAAATAATGATGTTTAAAAAGGACTAGTGGAAATCCCTCCTTCCCTTCCTCCACCTTCACCTCTCCCTCCTTCAAAGCCCAATTATTTTGGGTTCTCACCAACTGGACATCTTCCAGTCAGAACATCTTGCAATCCTGACATAGCCCTCAATTGCACAAGTGTGTTAGTGTCCAGTATTCCTCTACAAACATTGAAACATGAGATGGCAATAAAGCACAATAAGCTTTTCCACAAAAGCTTAGCAGAAAATGATTTGACTGTCGATTTAAATACATTCTGCGCAAACCATTGGCATGGCAATGGCTGCCACACTAATGGAAATAGCAGTACTGTGCTAGCACGAGTGCTCTGGAGAATGTCACTGCTTTGACCATCCACTGTAATACGTTTGAAACTAATTCTGAGTAAGAAAGTGTAAACGAAGTAGAATGGTTTGTGAGTGAGTATTTGGCTCCTTGAAGGCATCTTTATAGGTATTGAATTTTAATTCTGGTAATAAATTACTGTGGCTATCTGTTTGCTCTGCCTAGGGCCCAGCTCACATTTCTATATTTATTCAATTATCCAATTAGACAATCACATATAATCAACAGTATATGAAAGACTTGATTATTTCTGTTCATAAATGTGAGATCTTTTTCATTTTGGCACAGTTACAGTGGTTATGCTTCTTTCATCCTGTTAATCATAGCAAATTGTTAGCTGGTACACATTCTGTAGAGAAGACAGGACACAGGTAAAGAAAGAGTTGGCTGTATGACTTCCTAAAAAAATCCAGCGTCTAATTCAACAACAGCATAGGGAGCTATGTTCCTTATTAATTTTTAATAGTATTGGTACGGTAAATAGAGATGCCCAAACTTGAACTTATTTTTACAGAACTGATTTTTAAAGTGTTCACAATAAGATTCCACTTGAAATAAGAGCATCCCGGGAGACGTTTCCACTGGGGAGTGTTCTGTTCTTCACTCTGCATCAAATATTCAGCATTCAAATGTACTTCAAATATTCTTTGTACTCTCTGCTTATCCAATTAAATATAGGTGGTAACTTACCCATCCTTTCACGGATACCTTTATAGAAATCTCTTCATCTGTATGTCTGGCTTCAAAATATATACTCCTTGGAGTTTCTCTGTTTGATTTAAAAATTTAAAACAACAGAAGAAAAGTTATTCAGCCATTTCTTGTGATAAATACCCAATGGGACTACCTCTTTTTAGCTGAATGTTCCCAGCCTGGGATACAAATTCATTCTGCTCTTTCCATAGTAAATTGTAGATAATCCCTGGCTTGCCAGGAATGTAGTATCAGAAGATTCTTTGCTGTCTTGGAGGGCCTACAACCAATCACACACCCCTAAATGAGCATGAAGTGTCACACAATGTCACTTCTGGAGCTGGAATGGATTATGAGAGTTTACCTGGTCTGTTTATCTGACCCAGTGGGAAATGAACTATATCCAAACCATTCCTGACAGTTATTTATCTGAGGTCCGTTAAATGCTCCGATAATGGATAGACCATTCCAACAGCCTCTTAGCCTACTTGTCCTAACAGCTAGGAAACTTTTTGAAAAATCCAATTTAAATCTTTCTTGATGCAGTTTAAACCCATTGCTTCCTGTCTTAGCCCAGGAGAACAGAAAAGTAACTTCTTTCTCTTTCCAGAAATCCATGCAATATTTAGAGTGTAAGAACCTAATAACAGCTGTACTGCCAGCTCAGTTCCTGTCTGTCATCGTGGCTAAAAGCAGATCATAGAGGGGAAAGTAGGCAAATATTCCTTCCCCCCTGACTCAAGTTCTCCTAGTTTCTCTCTGAGATTTCATTAGCCAGAAGTGTTTTCTTCCCCTATGTTTATTTGATTAGATCATTTATCCTCAGGACAGTCCTGTTAGACTGCTACTAAATTATGCAGCTGACTGAAGCTTATTCATCTCATACTGCCCTGTGGACTACTTTAGGCTGCCCTAAAACAGTTACACTTCTATTATTTGAAGCACAACAAATAATGATTCACACTACAATGCTGTTATGCTACCAGTGTGTCACAAAGAAGCCATCAATTTCCTTAATTGTTTTAAAGACATTCTAATTTATGTAAATTAACTTCCAGGAATTTCAGAAGCCATGCAGAATGCAGGAAGGGCATATACCTTTTGGGTCCACTCACTGCAGAAAGCAGTGATTATTCAACCTGAAGTCTTTTTTCAGCCTTTCTTATTACTCAGGCTGTTCTCTACTTGTTCTTCTCTCTTGTTCATTGCCAGAAGCCACTGAGATCTGGGCATCGCAATTGCTCACACAGCTTGTGTAAACTCATTCGCTTTTTAATCAAAGTATTAGCACTGGCATTTTTAATAGCAGGAAAAAGGGTTGACATAAATGGTCTTATTCTTCACTGCAGTTGGAGCTTCTAAACTGACCTACATTTCCTTGGAAATTTTCGACTTTAGAATCCTGTAAATTACACAAGACATTTTATTCTATTAAAAAGTGTGAATGTGATGTCTCAGCTTAAGTGATATTAAAGACACACTCCCTTTCTTCACAACAAATCTATCCAAACTTCTAAGACACCGTTGGTTCCTAACAAGTTAGTCAGAAAGCTCAATTACACATCAATTACGCATCCGTCAGTTATCCATCATATCAAATGCAGACTACGAAAAGTTCTTAACTCTCTTTTTTCATTGTTTTCAGCTGCTGGATGGCATGGGAACCGAGTCTTGGTGCTTTTTATGGGCCAGTAGCATTCATCGTGCTCGTCACCTGTGTTTACTTCCTGTGCACATACGTGCAACTGAAGCGCCATCCTGAACGGAAGTATGAGTTAAAGGAAAAGACAGAAGATCCTCAGAGAATACAGAGCACTGAGGTGGGCCATGGTCATATTACAGACTCGGTGTCCATTCCCCAGGCAACCTGCTCCATGATTTCTTCATCCCTGTTGGAAAATGAGCATTCATTTAAGGCTCAGCTTCGAGCTGCAGCATTCACACTGTTCCTGTTTACTGCCACTTGGACCTTTGGAGCACTTGCAGTATCTCAAGGTCATTTCTTGGATATGATATTTAGCTGTCTTTACGGAGCCTTCTGCGTGACCTTGGGGCTTTTCATCCTGATCCATCACTGTGCAAAGCGAGATGACGTGTGGCATTGCTGGTGGTCCTGTTGCCCGTCTAAGAGGAACACTTATTCTGTCCAAGTAAACGTGCGCCCAAAGGTTAATGTCAATGGTGACACTCAAGTTCATGCACCTTGTCTTCAGGAATCACCATGTCCCAACAAATCAGCTGTGTTCAGTCATCCAGCGGCTAGTCACTGCAAGCTTACTAACCTACAGGCAGTTCAAAACCACGTTAACTGCCTCTCACCTGTGACACCGTGTTGTGCAAAAATGCACTGTGATCAGCTACTTGATGATGAAGCTCACATTCATGTCCACAACGAGGGAAGCTTCAGACCCAATATGCACATTCACAGATGTCTGAAAAGCAGAACTAAGCCACGTTATTTCAGTCGGCATAGGTCTGCAGGTGAAAGAGAATATGCCTATCACATTCCTTCAAGTATCGACGGCAGCATCCACAGCTCGCATACAGACAGTCCCCACAGTACGCATGATAGCCAGTCAGGTCACAGACGGGCCTGCTGCTCAAAGAGCGATCCATATCCTACTGTCAACCAGCCTGAAAGTAGCGACACAAGTACTGTAATATATAGTTGTGCTAAAATTCCAGAAAGTGACACTGTGCACCATCCAGCTCATTTTGAAATGCACCCACGGACACAGTCATTGCCATTTAATACGACAAATCACAACGGGATTCTCAAGGGAAACGTGCATGAAGCCATGATATACAGCTCAGATAGTACAGGAAATATCAAAACTGGCCCTTGGAAAAATGAAACTACTGTGTAGTTCGCGGGCCATCATACTGTGCTTTCCCCCGTAATCCACAACTAGCTTTGTTTTTATTCCAAGCTAAATAAAATGACGTCTGTGTGTAGTTCATCAGTAAATTGTACAGCTTTCCCATCTTTACTTGCATTTTCTGAAAGAGAGTTTAAAAGAGAGAGATAGCAGTGGCTTTAAAGTGAAGTTATTTTTAAGAGAAAGTTATAAAATTATTCTGAAAGATAATGAAGTGCAGACAATTGATTATGAGAGGCAATATCCTTTTGTTACACAGGTATTTCTTTAGAAACATCTTCTTCACTTTTTATAAACATATCAGCATCTTGAACTTATTTATTTTTGTAGCAGAATATTATTACTGTGCCATGAGTTTTAATCAGAAGCGACTATGGTTAGAAATGATAAACAAGATTTTATAAAATTACGGCTTTTTAGATCTACAAAAGCGATACTGCCTCTAAATATCTTCTGTAGCATACGGCCTGTAAAGTTGTGTAATGTACAGTCTCTGTTCCGTCCTTTTTCTTGTTGGAGAGAAGTGCTAGGTAATGTCTCTGTTACATCTACGGTGCTGTAGTGGTTGTATTTTGCATGACATATGTCAGGATATACCATTTGCTGTTTTCTAGTGTTACATGTGTTAAAAAATTAACAAAAACAGGTGTTGTACGAGGCTGTGAAAAACCCTATTGATATTAATCTAGAGCATTATAAATCTACAGGAAAAAAATCACTCTGCACTAGTTTAAGTGGCACAATCCTTTGTATAAGGTTATATGATAGCTTTGATAAGGGTCCACTCTAATGTCTTTACAGAGCATGCACTACTCATTGTATGTGACACTGTGCAGTGTAATAGCAGTTGTCTCAACCAGTTTTACACCTCTTTGTAAAGTATGCCTTTTGAACAAATCTGTAAGCTGTTTCATTACAAC
Organism: Upupa epops; assembly: GCA_013397515.1. Taxonomy (NCBI): domain Eukaryota; kingdom Metazoa; phylum Chordata; class Aves; order Bucerotiformes; family Upupidae; genus Upupa; species Upupa epops. The sequence goes on from VZRI01007674.1 coordinate 165,301, forward strand.
CTTTCCACATCCGTTAAGGTAGGGCAGTTTTATCATTAACTCTTTGAGGACTACAGTTATTTTCTTCAAGCAGCTCGTTCTAGTTCAGAGACACTGTATATACAATATTGTTTATTCAGTTACATGATCGGTGTAGTCCAGAGTTGTCAGGAAAGAGAAAGTTCCGTCATTTCCCAAAACCCACTTTCGAGTCCACCTATTCATTTTGCCACTGACTTTCCGAAAGCCCATTTCCTCATTTAGCAAATTTCGGATTGTCTTTATCCTTTAATGCAAATTTGACCTTCAGTGAAGTTCTTTACGTTCGTGATATCTGCTGAATTGCAGGGCATCCCAGGGTCAGTCCCATTCTCTATTAACAAGGCTCTTGGCAAGAAATTTTTTCATGTTTCCATGAACATCTGGACACAAAGCATCAACTCATAGTGCTGAACTGAATCACAATTATCCTGCTACAAAATAACTCCCTTTTTTTTCCAAATGGGAAGGGTGCAGAATAATAACGGATCACAGAAAGCGAATAGGAGCATACAGCTGTGAGAAGAATGTCCACAGTGGAGAGTAAGCAGTGTGTCTGTAAGTAAGAGAGAAAGCACAGTTCTTACGGCCACATGAGAAAGTTTGCTGTCATGCCTTAACACAGGCAAGTGGAATTGTGATGGTGCTGCGGAGAGGACGGAGAAAATTCCCTTGGGAGATCATCGATCTGTGATTCTCTGTGCGTACATTGCAGAAATCCTCACATACTTCAGACCATTTTTTTTCTGTTATTAGCAGCTTGTAAGTCTCTGCCTAAGTTTTTTTATATGTAGGAATGCATTTCCTAACAGTGTACATAAAGACGACGATTATAAGTGTTAGAATGTTATACAAACCTGTAAGTCAGATGAATGTGTTCTGCAGTGTTGCAGGTGGGAATTAGTACTCAAAGGGTTAATGCTCAGTATCTGAGTGCAAGAAATCTTGTTTTTCTGTATTTTTGTAAATTTGAAATATATATTGTAAACTCCAGCGGTGCAATGTCTCCATCCCAGATCATGTATTTTTACAAGGTGAGCAAGAAGAATGCACTAGGTGGTTGTCAAGGTTTAAGCCAATATACAACAGTTTCATGACTGCTTCTTCAGCTAATACGAAACAAGAAAGCAAACCCTGAACTTTACGGTGTATATGCTGTATATGCTTGAGCTGTCTCTAAACTAAAATACAGTCCTTTTCTTTGTTTGCATAATGCAATATTTTCTGTTTAAGAGTTATTTTCTTTCCATATGACTTATACTCATTCCACGTCGACAGTGAGCCCTAAACAAGCGTAGACATGATGTGAAATACTGTGTCTCAGCACCGTGTGTATGTATATCCTGTAATAGCAAAATCCTAGGAGGTCTGTAGACCATTATGCAAAATATTCCACACACACAGCCAAGTGAAATACTCACTCTGCAAGAACCCACTCGGTGAGCTTCTTTATTCAGCTTGTGTTTTAATCACCTCTGTTACTTTGCGTGAAAGGCCAGTTCCATCTTCATAACAGCTTACGAAGAAGTAAATAGGTGCTGCTTTCCACAGAATATCTTATGTGATAGAACTCTCTGGAATTGAAACCTAAAATACTAAAACACTTTTCTTATTGTTTTAAAAATGATTTAGTGAATATTTCTGGGCTAATTTGGAAGAGATGTGTTATGCAATAATCTGTTTGCATATTATTTTTTCAGAAAATATACAGTATAACTACAGAGCAGGAGAACGTGCTATGAAATAAATATAACAATGGTTTTGTAACATCAAATTTGACCAAAATGCTTTTTGTGCTTTTGACTTTTTTTTTGTCATTAAGATAAACGAGATAATTTCAATGCTCTGGGAGTCTGCCTTTGTTTTATTGTGGGGCTTCGGTCCATTATAGTCAGTGACCTGTTACCGCTTTATCCGATTTTCTTTCTTATAAAAATGAAGTCCATTAAATAACTGAAGTGTAAGAGATACAGTGTCCTAGTAAATTCCTCACAGACATACCGATGCGTGTGTTCCCAAGTCAGCATTGGTTTTGGTGATTCACTGGTGACATGACATGAGACTGAACATACGTATGCCATTCCCTTTCTGAGATCAGGCAAATGGCATTTCTCCCAAAAATAAAGGATCGTTTCTGGGAGAACAACAGGAATTTGAAGGGTTCTTATTAGAGCACTACCAGGATAAAAATACGCTCTTATGGTATAGTGTTCTTCACGTTGAGATCCCAGTTCTCATGAGCACATTTCTGATCATGTAAGTGACTCCATCAGCTCTGCTGTTGACAAGAGGAGTGTCTACTCAACCTCACATGAAGAGTTTTTGTGTAAAAATAAAGCATACATGTTTGCACATAATGCCTGATCAAACGGGTTCTTCCCAGGAAGACTGTTGGTCATGTCTGCGCTAATAGGTCTGAGCAGTCGCTGTCAGTGGCCATAAACACATGTTCTCCTTCACCACACAGTTGCCTGCCAGCTACCCTGTGGGCACCCTATCCAGATGTTAACCCACCAAGAGAGATTTCACTGTGGCTCTAAAACATTCTTCCTGTCTAAACCAAAAATAAAGTCTGTGCTTAAAGCAAAGTCAAGGCCACCTTTGTAGGCAACACATGCAGTTGGGCAACCTCTCCTCATACACTCAAGGCAGATGAACCTAACGGGAACGGCTTTAAGCTATATAACTCCTCCTCCCTCCAGTCTTTGACAAAACCACCCACCTAGTAGTTCTGCTGCCTACAGACATCTGCCAAATCCAGACAAATATTAGTCAGCTCACCCAAAGTTTGTGGTTAGCTGAAATGGGAGTTAAACACCACAATGGAGTTAATGATCAGAAAAGCCCGAGTCAGAGGCAAGCTTTTTGGGATGCTCCATCACAAAGCTGCTTCAGGTTCATCATGTATGGGATCCTGTATGCCCTGAAGATCTGAAATTGCTCTTGTGTTATAAAGTTGACTGTGACTTCACAAATTCAGTGGTAGCTTCTGCTGTAAATTCTACGTCTGTACAATGAAGAGGTTGTCTGAGAGAGGAGGTGTGATCATTTCACTGGTTGGGAAAATAAAGCCATCATCACCATCAGGCTGGTAACCTTTTTAACATAGGATAGTCTTTGCATGGAAACAGAGGTAAAAAGGAAGGTGGGTGTGGTTCTCTATAAAAGAGAATACCTCCACTCCCACTGACTTTTTGTTGCCTATGACAAGAAATGTAAGGCTAATGAAGACATTAGCAGCTCAGCAGCTAATGTCTGAACATAAATTCTGTTCCTGCATCAGCATCTTCCAGTTCAAAAAGAAGCTGTGCAGGACAGCTGGATCGATTGAAATCCATCAGCTGGGTTTAAAGGAGGGGTAGTTGACATCAGGCAAGCAATTCCAGTAGTGACTCGGTGCTCTTGGCAGCTTTTACTTGCATGGTTAGCTCTACAGAGAAGGGAGCTTGTGGTTAGTTGGTTTGGGGTTTTTTTGCTGTGCCCAGTTGCTCATTTTTTAATTAGCAACTAGACTGCTAATAAAGCCTATTGTACTAATTACCATGCCTATACACAACATGGCTTTCTGTTCCCTGTTACTAGGACTGTGAAGGTGCAAGTGAATCCCTGTTCCCTTGTCCTAGCAGTCAATTTTTTGAGCTTTTCAGGAGCCAAAGCAGCAGTGACCTATCAGGGTATTACAGGACTCTTTTCTCTGCAAGTACTGTTAATATTTGGTTTACAAGCTCTAGAGCAGTTCAACCTCAAACAAATATCCTGCCTTGAGGTTGTGCAGCTGGCCATGCCTGAGAGGTAAGGGTGGGTTTTTGTAAACATGGTGTCTGTATACCCCAGAGATACTCATGTCTCTTTACATTTTGATTTGGTTTAATTCTGTAATGCCTTGCAGTCTGAGCAACAAAATGACTGACTGTTCCCATCAGCCTGTCACTCTGCTCCAGCTGTTGCCCTTAACCTGCAGAACACTGTCAAGAATAGTCAGTGCTTTCATAGAATCATTAGGGATTGGAAGGGACCTCGAAAGATCATCTAGTCCAATCTCCCTGCCACAGCAGGATCACCCAGACCAAGTCGCACAGGAATACATCCAGGCAGGTCTGGAACGTCTCCACAGGAGACTCCACAACCCCCCTGGGCAGCCTGTTCCAATGCTCTGTTACCCTCCCTGAGAAGAAGTTCCGTCTGATACTGAGATGGAACCTCCTGAGTTCCAGCTGGCACCCATTGCCCCTTGTCCTATCCCCAGATGCCCTTGAGAAGAGCCTGGCTCCATCCTCCTGACATCCACCCCTCACTGATTTATAGACATTATCATTCCTTTATTAGTTTCTCACATATTCAGTAGCACATGAATGAGGCAGCAGGAGATTATTTTGGGGCTAGGGGGAAACTTTCAGGGAGATGAGAAAGCAGTAACCCTTATTATTCATATTCTTTTCCACAGTACTTTTGTTTGTTAGTCCATTTGTTGCTGAGCTGTAAGCATCTACACTCACTTATTCCCTGATGCTTTTCATCGTCAGACGTCATCCTCTACTAATTAGAACACAGCTGAAAGCCATCCATTTAGCTTGATTTCCTCCTCAGTAGTTTCTGCCCTCTGATGATTTTAAAGAGTTCAGCCAAAGTGGCTTCAATGTTTTCAGCAGTGAGGCTTGAGAGAAGTGTGTTTGTCCACAGTAACATCTTTACATTGATTTTTTTTTTATAGGTCTGTCTTAAAGACCCCTTATTTGAAGACTGAGTGTTGTAAGAGGTAAAGGCATTTTTGATGTCTCTAGAAAGTAAAGAGTTTAGTGTAAATGATAATTGTAGCCGCTAAAAAATGCCCTAATAGGCTGTCAAAAGTCTTCCTTCTTAGGAGTTGTATGCCTTGACTAAGGCTGTGCTCACCAATTGAATGCTGCTGCAACTGACAGAGGCTCTAAAGGACCTGCTCTATAAATGATTGACTTCAGCTGCCCTCATACAGGATTAGGATGGAAAGCAAGGAGCTGTGATTCTCATGTTTTCTGTCAAGCTTTCCAGCACATTTTGCACTTACAGATGCCACAGTGGAATGGAGGTGAGAACCTTCTGATGTGTATAAAGAGAGACAAATGTCGGGAACTGAAGACACTGGGCTTCTATCAGTGGGTCAAAGTGAATTGATTAAGGGGGGAGGGGGGAGGCTGGTGTGAGTGGGAAGCTGTAACATGCCGGCTTGGGAATTGATTTGAGGCTAGATGGGAGGATTGCAAAGTTGAGAAGAGCAGCTTAGAGGCTGGGAAGAAAATGAGAGCAAACATAGTAACGGGGGAGAGGGAGTAAACTGAAACAATCCTGCCCATGGGGGTTTGGGGTTGGGTGTGTTAGACAAGCTTTGTGATTCCTTACTAGGAGGGTGCAGGATTGTTTGGTGAAGGAGCAGACTGCAACTAAGAAGTCCCTGCCTTTGCTCAGCAGAGCTGTATTACAGGAAACCTGTACTTTATTTATGATCCTTCTGGTTGGCATATGGTCTACCTGTAAACATCATCTTCCTGGCAGTAGAGCCTGTGCTGGAAAGCCTTCTGTGGGAAAGATGCCTGGGGCTGCTGACGATGGCATCACATATCCAGTCCTGCCAAAATGCGGGATGTGCCAGCTTTGGCCAGTGAGGGATGGACATGCTTTTGCCTCTGGCACTGCGCAGTAGCCTCCTCATGCCAACAGCTGGCGAACCTTACTCGCTGGGAGAGATGCAATGCAAATGTGTGGTTTAGCCCTTGTTATTATAGAGTGTTCATTCTGCTGTGAGCTCCAGGAAGGTCCCTTCCCTTCAAAAACTCACACAAGTTGTGAGGCCGGAAAGCTTCCCATGGGAAAGGACCTTGGGCTGTTCATTACTAGCTGACTGAATGTGAGCCAGCAGTGTGCCCAGAAGGCCAGCAACATATTGGCTTATATCAGAAATAGTGTGGCCAGCAGCAGGGAAGTGATCATCCCCCTGCACTCAGCATTGGTGAGGTAGGATATTGAATGCTGGGTTCAGATTTGGGCCCCTGGAGACAAAACAGGATATTGAGGTGCTGGGATGTGCCCAAAGAAGGGTAATTAGACTGGTGAAGGGTCTAAGGTACGAGTCTTGTGTGGAACCAGCTGAGGAAACTGTGGTTGTTTAGCCTGGAGACAATGGAGCTCAAGGTACACCTTGTTCTCTACAGGTATCTGAAAGGGGGCTGGACCAAAGTGGGGGTTGGTTTCTTCTCCCAACTAATGAGTGATACAAGTAGAGGAACTGGCCTCAAAGAGTGCTGAGGGAGGAAACCTTTAGTTGGAAGAAAGGGTTGTAAAACATTGATATGGCCAGCTCTGAAGATATCTAAAGGACACAGATGAGGTGCTGAGGGATATGATTTAGTGCTGGGTTTATGGTTAAGCTCAATGATTTTAAAAGGTCTTTTCCAATCAAAACAATTCTATGGTTCTGTGCTTCATTGCTAACTCTGAGCCCATTGTTCAGAAGCTGGAAAGCCTCAGTCTCTCTCATAGAATCATTAGGGATTGGAAGGGACCTCGAAAGATCATCCAGTCCAACCCCCCTGCCACAGCAGGATCACTCAGACTAAGTCCAGGCGGGTTTCAAACATCTCCAGAGAAAGAGACTCCACAACCCCCCCAGGCAACCCCGTCCAGTGCCCTGCCACCCTCCCTGGGAAGAACTTACAGAATCAGTCAGGGTTAGAAGGGACCACAGGATCATCCAGTTCCAAACCCTCTGCCATCTTTGACAAGATGGAGTGGAAATGTGACATTAGCATGGAGAACTGTTCCTCTCTTTCTTGTGTAAAACCTATTGAAACTTCCCCTGAATTTGTATGAGGAAAAAAGCAGGATGGAGAGAGTTAAACGGCCAGGTAATATTTTCTGGGATAGGAAGGGTAAAAGTTTAAGTGCTGTAAAAAAACCCCACAAAATGACCCCCCCAGCCGTTCTGAATTAGAACAGAAGCCTTACTTCTAGCATCATGATGATTGTAGTTGTATTCCACCTGACAGCACGGGCAACATGACACACAGTCAAGAGCTATAGTGCATTGAAAGTAACCGCACTTCACCTCCAATGCCTTTTCCCTGGGTAAGCTGTACACAGTTGTGTTGTGGAAATACTTTCTGCCTTTGAATCAGTGACGGATGAACCACTCTGTGACTCAGTTAAGGCTCTGTTTGGTGTGGATACCCACTTAAAGTATTTGTTTGCAATACTGAAGTGGAAAAGGGAAAGTTACTTTTTCATTACATAAAAAGATAATCATAAAAATTACACCAAGGTGTTCTTTTTCTTCAGGATGTAGCTAAATAAGTGCCAGGGAGCTGCTTCACAGAGGACTGCCTCAGGAGCAGAAAGTAACTGTGGGAAATGGAGGGGGAAAATCCTCTTACTGTCAGCAGTTCAGGACTTTACCTGTAAGGGAATGATTCCACTCATCATGCCATCTGCTTCATTAGCCTATTCATCTTCTCAGTATGTTATTAAGGTTCTACTTGCTTAACAAAACCAGGGGGATCAGAACATGCCAATCAAATATGCGATGACTTGAGCAGCCTCTGGTGTAAGTGGCTTATGCATTTCGGCGTGGATTGATGCAGGGAAACTGCTGATAGAGACAAAACATAGAGGATATGATTTCAAAGGCCCCGGAGCTGTAGGATGATAAATCTTTAGCAGAAGTCCTTTTACTTAGACAAAGTAAGAATAAAATAACTTATGTAGGATATAAGGAGGTTTGAATTTAAATCAGAGAAACCATGAAAGAGACCAACAAAGCAGCATTTTCAACAGCTTTAGCACAGACTTTCCTTCCCCGTGTAACCACTGATGGGTGCAAGGAAATGTTTAATTTATGCAGTCTTTAGTCAAACCTATTTCACTTTAGAGCAATAATTTATAGAGGTGAAATTGCAGACAGGAACCTTTTCATCAGTTTGCGTGAGTCCTGTGTTAAACACACAGTGAACAGAAAAGGCACCGTGTGGTTTGGAACCTAATCTCCAAGGGGATAAACTGCAAACCTCATTCAGTGGTGGTTTTCCATTGTAGCACAGAGTGTCTTGGCACATATCCACAGTGGGAAGGACCAAGAGGAAAAGAGGTTAGAAGTGAAGGTGAAATAGGGCATAAAAGGAGAAGAGGGGGTTGTGATGGATAATTGTATGAGCACAACTGCCTGCTGAAATGTTGTGAGCTCAAAAGTCACTTGGATGAGTAAAAGTTGCTGCTCAGGTGAGCCTGTTCCTAGTGTGATGCTCATTCAGAGAGGATGCTAAAAGCTGTTTTGGCAGTAGCCTTGAAGGTGTTTAAGGCCTGACTGGATGAGGCTCATGACCAGCTTGATCTAGAATTGGGTGTCCCTGCCTATGGCAGGGGGGTTGAACTGGACGATCCTGTGGTCCCTTCCAACCTTGACCGATTCTGTAACTGCTTCCCAGTGAGGGTGACGGGGCACTGGAGGGGGCTGCCTGGGGGGGTTGTGGAGTCTCCTTCTCTTGAGACATTTGAAACACACCTGGACTTGGTCTGGGTGATCCTGCTGTGGCAGGGGGATTGGACTGCATGGTCTTTCCAGGTCACTTCCAATCCATAATGTTCTGTGATGTTCTGAAAACAAGTGAAAACTAGAAATATACCTTTAGCTTAAAGCACGTAATGTGTTCAGGTGGTGTAGAAAGAGAGAAAACAGTTTAGTGGTCCCTGTCCACAGAAACTACCTTACCAAAGGTTCTTTAATCTAGCAGCAACGGTATGAAAAGATCCAGTGATTAGAAGCTGAAAGTAGGACTTGTCCTTTAATCTGCAGAAGTAATTAACTTCATAACAATTCCTTAGTGATACCGTAAGCTGAAATCTTTAACTCAAGAGAGCGATCTTTCAGTTATCGATTTCACTTCAAACACTAGGTTGTTTTTTTATGGGGTAAAGTTTTCCAGGCAGTTTGCATTATGTTTGATGTTCAGCGCACAGCCTCAGAAAAGTCCTACTTTCAGTTAGGTGCTGTAGAGCTGAGGTAGAATAGAAAGGACAGTGGCTCCACATGCCTATGCAGAACCTAGGAGGAAATGGCATCTAGTGCCCTTCATGGCACTGAACAGTTTGAGTGCCGTTTCAATGTCTGTGATTCTGAGTTGTTTGTAAACTGTGTATTTGAACAGAAGTCTTTGTATTCTGCAGCATAGCAAAGCTTTTAGGTACTGCTTACACTCGACCTCTTGACTAAAACCACAGTGGTCCTTGCTCTGCTGTACGTAATCAGTATGTCTTGTAAGGATTCACATCCTCTTGAGCTTGGAGGAGGCTGAAGGGTGACCCCATT
>VZRI01007674.1:174665-251155 GCA_013397515.1 Upupa epops
GGGAGATTGGACCAGATGATCTTTCGAGGTCCCTTCCAATCTCTAAGGATTCTATGATTCTATGAAATCCTTCCTTATGTCCTCTCTAGCATCTGGTGGTCAAACTTTTAGCTGTATTAAGAATTTGGTAGTTTTAACTGAATCCCTTCCTTGTAAGTTTTCCAGAGTTGTGCCTATGATATAACATGCTCATAACTATTGTCTATTTTTCTCTTTCCAGTAAAATCAGTTAGGGAATCATAGAATTTCCAGCAATAGAAAAATCAAGGATCTCAAATCTTGACCAAAATCTTATTCTAATTTCTAGCTGCATAGTTTTATCTTCCTTATTTGGTACATTGTTTTCATCTTGATGGAATACGATTGAGCCTACGGTCTGTTGGGAACAAAGGTAAAGGCATGGCCAGTCAGGACCCTATCAAACTGCACAGCGATTGGTGTTTTCTAGGCAGAGATAGCCCACATTTTGCATTGCCGTTGTACGTAGTCTCACATCTGTGCACCCAAAAATGTGACAAAGAGGGTGAAAGTGTTCCTGGGGTGTGTTAGGAGATCTTTGGGGTTTGTGGTTTTTTTCCAGCCTCATGCACAATGGTTTTCCTCATATACCCCTATTTGTCATTGTGTTTGTGCGCTCAGTCACGTTGCTGTTGTTCTACTTGCTTCTGCATGTCCTTCTGTGAAGGCAGCGCAGGTTCAGAGCTGACCTCAGCTTACCTGACAGCCCCAGGACTTGTGCTGACAGGGTAGTGTCGTATCTGATCTCAGATGCTCTTTGCTGTCTTTTTATCTCGCCTCCTAGATGTGGATTTATCCAGGGAGATAATTAAACTGCAATCCCTAAACTGTAATCCCTTCTCTACCTCTCCCCCGGGTGCTGCAATGTAGTGTGCGATCTCATGATAGGGTCATTTGTGTCCTTTCTCAGGCATGTTGTGTAACTTCAGTACCAGGCAAACATGGTGTCCTCTACTTGATTCCTCCTTTCTGAAAAGGCTTCTGCCATTCAGCACAGAGCTCTGCTTGGTTTTCTGCACTACGTGTGAAATCTCAGCATATAGAAAGGGTTGTTCTGATTATAGAGCTGTGTTACAGTGATCACAACCATTTCTCCTCTTTCTCACAGTTAATGTCTATAAATATGTGAGGGGTGGGTGTCAGCAGGATGGAGCCAGGCTCTTCTCAAGGTCATCTGGTGATAGAACAAGGGGCAATGGGTGCAAGGTGGAACAGAGGAGGTCCCCTATAAATATCAGAAGGAACTTCTTCACTGTGAGGGTAACAGAGTTTCCTGTGCAACTTGGTAGAGGGGACCTACCCTGTCCCAGACCCACCTGGATGTGTTCCTGTGCAACTTGGTCTAGGAAATCCTGCTGTGGCAGGGGGATTGAACTGGATGTTCTTTGGAGGTCCCTTCCAATCCCTAAGGATTCTATGATTCTACTGATTGTTTAGCAATACTGAATTCTTCCCCCAAAGAACCAGTGCTGGACAAATCTATCAGGAAGTATCACTTTTCCCTTCCCTCTTAAGGTGCTCTCACGTCCATACTTTTTCAGTTCTGTGTTGCCTCTAAAGCTTTTTGCTATTTTTTGATTTTTACTGTCTCTCACACACTTTGCTGCTTGCAGATCAACAGCATCCAGATGGCCTGTTCCTCAAGTGAGCCCTTTCTGGAAAGAGCTTTGCTGTTGCCACTCATCAGAGAATGAAGCTGACCTGAAAAGACTGTGTGCAGCAGATAGGTTGTTTTTCCTTTCAGTGGGAATCAGAGTTATCAAAACTTCTTCCCATTGAGGGTGACGGAGCACTGGAACAGGCTGGACAGGGGGGTTGTAGAGTCTCCTTCTCTGGAGACGTTCCAGACCCGCCTGGCTGTGTTCCTGTGTGACTTGGTCTAGGTGATCCTGCTGTGGTAGGGGGATTGGACTGGATGATCTTTCAAAGTCCCTTCTGATCCCTAATGATTCTATGATATAATTCTATGATCTAGCTTTAAAACATATGTTTTAAACATACAAGTCGTATTTGTGAGGCACACTAGCACACATCAATGAACCATGGAGAACATCACAGAGACATCAAGTTAATGCTTGCTACAGTCTCCCACAGTTCTGAGCAAGCAGCCCCTGTTTTCAGTTCTCTTGTAATATCTGACCATATGAAGTTTTCCTGGTATCTGCAGTATTTCCTACTGGTTTTAAGCAGAACCTAGAAGAATTCCAGCTCTGTGTAGACAGAATGAATAATTTAAAATCTCAGAAGTTTTTTCTAAGGCCATAATTGCTCTCTCACTTGCAATCCAAGTAGCTCCCCAGAGGGAAGTTGCCACTTGCAAAATGCTTCTAGAAGAAGCATGAGATACCTAACCCTGGTCTTTTTAACATTGTTTTAGAGGGCCGACAGCATCCTGGGCGGGGATCAGAAGGGGGGTGGTCAGCAGGTCGAGGGAGGTTCTCCTTCTCCTCTACCCTGCACTAGTGAGACTGCATCTGGAGTAGTGTGTCCAGTTCTGGGCCCCTCAGTTAAAGAAGGACACAGAGCTGCTGGAGGGTGTCCAGTGTAGAGCAACAAAGGTGATGAAGGAAGTAGAACAGCTCCCTGATGAGAAAAGGCTGAGGGAGCTGGGTCTCCTAAGCTTGGAGAAGAGGAGGCTGAGGGGTGACCTCATTGATGCCTATAAATAGGTGATGGGTGGGTGTCAGGAGGATGGAGCCAGGCTCTTCTCAAGGTCACCTGGTGATAGGACAAGGGGCAATGGGTGCAAGCTGGAACAGAGGAGGTTCCACAACAATATCAGAAGGAATTTCTTTCCAGCAAGGGTAACAGAGCATTGGAACGGGCTGCCCAGAGGGGTTGTGGAGTCTCCTCTGGAGATGTTCCAGACCTGCCTGGATGTGTTCCTATGCGACTTGGTCCAGGTGATCCTGCTGTGGCAGGGGGATTGGACCGGATCATCTTTTGAGGTCCCTTCTGATCCCTAATGATTCTAGGATTGTTTTGCATAGACTGGACAAAAGTAGACCCTTTGCATAATTCCTGACATATATTAGCAAATTTAAATTCCTTTAACAGATTTCTCTCCATGGCAATGTCTTGGTTTATAAGAGTACTACTGTGCAGTAGTCCTGCAAAATGAACCATACGATATTGACAAGTTCTTCCAGTGAAGAGCTGAATGAATCAGACCGCGCTCTATCTAGCCACCACAATTATAGGCTGAAATGACTAATGATTTCATTTAATGACAAACATGTTTGACTATGGCTGGTGCAGAAGATGGCAAATATGCAAGCCTTGCATAATTATTATTCTGAACATTGTTCAGGACAAATAAGACTGAAAAATACCTGTAATCACTTAAAGGACTTTTAAATCAATTTTTACAAGTCATGCATTAATTGTGTGTTTATTAATCCTTGAAGATTGTATTCTGTGCTCAGAATAAGTGCTGCAGCTTTCCTGAGTAAGTGCTGCCTTTCTCATACATAAGAAAAGGTTGAGCAATTCAACCTAACTTTAGAATTGTCTACAATATCTTGAGGGACGTTGGCAATTAACTTGCTGAACAATTTATGCCTCTAGCGGGTTTTGTGGCTCTAAAAACACTCTGGTTAGAAATCTTCTTGTTGGCCTAGTTTATTTGGGTCATTTACCAGTCACTGTCTGCTGCTTCATTTCTTGCTGGCCTTAATTTATCCATCTGGAATTGAAACAGAATGGAGACAGAATATGTTCTGTTGCTGCAGTTGCGTGCCAGCTATCACAACCATCAGAAACTGAAGCGCTTTCATATCTGTGACCCCCTGAAGAACATCCTTCTCATAAGCACAAGAGATTGGGGGCTTATCTACTCTGACTACTTTCTGTCTTTCCTTATGCTGACCCTTTAAATGTAGGGGGTAATCTTCATAGAGCTTCTTACGTATCCATAGCTCTCCTTGCCATGCCTGTGCAGGTCAGAGATTTAGTTATGAACCTGGTTTTATGCTCTGTCAGGATACAGGTTCATTATTTTGTTTGTTATCTCTTATGTGCACCACATTAGAATCATAGAATAAAATCAGTAGGGATTGGAAGGGACTTCCAAAGATCATCCAGTCCAATCCCCCTGCAGGATCACCTAGACCAGGTCCAGGTGGGTTTCAAAAATCTCCAGAGAAGGAGACTCCAGAAACCCCCCTGGGCAGCCCCCTCCAGTGCCCCATCACCCTCACTGAGAAGAAGTTATAGAATCATAGTATTCCCATTCTTAAGCCTCTTTTTTGTGGATCACCCACACAACCCCCCCCCACCGGACACTTTATACTCAACCAGAAAATTAGTGGTCTTTTAAAAATAAATTATCTTGGTCTGATTATTTTTTTCCTAGAAAACACAATTAACCCTGCAGGAAAAACAAGAGGCAATAAAGAGATAAGGTGGTTGTGATTAAAACTATGAATACTGCACTGTGTACAGAGGTTTTCTCAGGCTTTCCACTCCTTACTAGTCCTTTTGGCTACAGGCAAAAACAGGACGTTGCCTTCTGTGCTGCAGTGCCCAGGATAAAACAACAATCAAACCCCTTCAGCAGAAATGCAGCAGTTTCACTGCAGATGACAGAACACAAATCCCCAGTTGTGCCACAGCAAGCTGCAGAGCTGCCTGCAAGAGCGCAGTCTAGGGAAAAATGAGAGCTGCCTTAGAGATTCATTCAGTTCTAAGTCTGCTTTGGTTTGTGGTTCTCCCTTCTCCCCCTCCATGGGCTGTGCAGTCTGAGCACTATCACTGCAGCAGCTAGAGTAGATTTAAATTTTATGTAGAATCATAGAATCCTTAGGGATCAGAAGGGACCTTGAAAGATCATCCAGTCCAATCCCCCTGCCACAGAAGTAAAGTATTGGGTAACAGAATGAGAATCATTTTGTTGTTGTACTCTAGCGTAGAGATCATCATTCATTCTTTGTAACTTCATCTTACAGACAAAACCCTGTGTTCTGGTTGTAACCACGCAGTGCAGAGCATCAGCAGCTGAAGCCGCTGTAAATGTCTCCTCACTAGCTGCTATCTTCTCCCATAGTGTGTTGTCTGTGGGCTACCTGAAGTTTCGCTTCAGCTGGCTTTAAAATTTCAGTGGGATGTCTTGGCGCTTTGCCTCTTCTCACACGTAGCCATCATCTTTTCAGTTACAAACGCAAAGGCCAAGAGAAATGACTGGCTCTATCAGTGGCTGCAAAGGCTGTGGATGCACCCAGCTTGATGCGTCTGTTCAGCACGAGTGACGTGTAAGGTCTGGGCAGATGTTACCGGTGAAAACAATTTGCTTGCATTTGATTAACTCTCCTATTTATTCTGCCTGTCGTCAAAACCTTCCTGCCGTTCTTACGTATGTCATTGATTTAAAGTTAACGGATCTTTGGTCTGTCACGCTGCCTCTCGGGAGGAGAAATCCTGTGTTTGTGAAATTCAGGTGCCAAATAAAGGATTAAAGCTTCAGGCTTGATTGCAGCTGTTAGACCCTTTCAAAGGCAGAAAGCCATTGGCCTAAGGTAATTTACCTTTTCAGGCTGTTGGAAGCAGAGTGTATAGAATTTCTCTGAATGCCCATCTGAAATAGCTCTTCATAGCTACAGAGTGCATTATTGCACCTGTGATTATTGGAGTAATTGAGAAGGTCTATTTTTCCCACATTAGAGCAAAAATTAAACATTTATTTTGACACATTGGGCTACCGCCATCTGTGCCCCAGCGTCAAAACATTTTTGTAATGTTCTATTTCAGCTGTGCTACTTGGCCTCAAAAGAGCTTAATATCTGGCAAAAACAGCACCAATGTTTAACTGTGCACAGAAGGTGTTATTTATATGTCAGTGGCACATTGTTCACTTTGTAGGTCTTTAACAGCTGTATATAATAACGTGATCCTTTGCATGCCCTTGTTTTCATGTCAGGAGGATGGAGCCTTCTCAAGGTTGTCTGGTGATAGAACAAGGGGCAATGGGTGCAAGCTGGAACAGAGGAGGTTCCATAGAAACCTCAGCAGGAACTTCTTCCCAGTGAGGGTACTGGAGCATTGGAACAGGCTGCCTAGGAGGGTTGTAGAGTCTCCTTCTCTGGAGGTGTTCCAGACCCACCTGGATGTGTTCCTGTGCGACTTGGTCTAGGTGATCCTGCTGTGGCAGAGGGATTGGACTTGGATGATCTTAAGAGGTCCCTTCCGATCCTTGAGGGTTCTATGATTCTATGCCTACATCACATGGCTCTCATTACAAAGCTAGCTGTCAGCAAGTAATTGTTTTTCTCATGTGTACAAGGATGATTCTTAGGCACTGGATGGAATTTCAGCATTAACCAGACACTACATTCTGCCATCAAAAGTAGTGATGAACTTTGCTGGCGTCTGTAGAAAAATTGCCTTATGTTAATAGCAGTCGATTCTTCCTATCTTGGGTGAACGGTTCCATTTAAATCTCCTTGTGTAGAAATATATGCTCTGTAATATACCCGCAGGCAAGAACTAGGCCTTGGCATTCTGATGACCTAATTTGGAGAGAGACAATAGGATTAATAAATTGAGATGCAGCTGATATTCGTGCCCAAGGCCAGCCCTAAGCTTCATCTCGGGCTGTGTGATGGAAGGTCACCTTACTTCACTATCTGTAAACTGTAAAACAAACAAAAATATTAGCAGTGGGGAAAAGCACTACAGCAACATGAATCTGGAGTAGAGGCCAGTTCTTTGTTTCTAAATTCTTTAGAATACATTAATAATTTTAAATATAAAATTTAAAATAGTTCTGAGCACAAGATGTTTTTCTAAACTCTAAAGCTAATTGTAATAGTCAGTAAATAAAACCACAACTGTCATTGTTGTGACCATTTGAGGAATATAGACTCATAGAATCATCAGGGATTGGAAGGGACCTCGAAAGATCATCTAGTCCAATCCCCCTGCCACAGCAGGATCACCTAGACCAAGTCACACAGGAACACATCCAGGCGGCTCTTGAACGTCTCCAGAGAAGGAAACTCCACAACCCCCCTGGGCAGCCTGTTCCAGTGCTCCATTACCCTCCCTGCTGATATTGATATGGAACCTCCTCTGTTCCACCTTGCACCCATTGCCCCTTGTCCTATCACCAGGTGACCTTGAGAAGAGCCTGGCTTATTAATTCTCAGATTACTTAACATGACAGCAGAAATATCCAACTTTTAGTGTCTCAGATACTGACACAGCTTTTGTCTCAGCCTGATATGGCTTTTTTCCACTACACCAAGGAGGCACACCCATCTGTAGACACGTTGCTTCAGAGTTACAGGGGAAAATTGTCTTCAGGCAGATTTTTAGGCAAAAAGCACAGATCAGTCTCTCAGACAAATAGTGAGAGTTTATCCCCTGTTGTTGATGCTGAAGTGAAAATGGTACAGAAATAAATGTCTTTTGATTCAAACTCAGCTCATTCTGTTGGGACAGTAGTCAGGTTGGGGACTGAGGAAGTAAATTTGGAGCTGTTTGTGGGTTGCTCAGCTACTGTGTCCCTCCATAAGCTACTGTGCTATGAAAGCAAGAAAGTGCCTGGTATCTCTCTCTTCTCAGTGGCCGATGCTCTAGAATATAATTTCATTTAGAAATATTTATTCAAGGGAAAGGATAGACTTCATTAGTTTAAGGGGAAAAAAAGAGAGACTATTCTGTGATTATTAATGTATGACAATCTAAATGAAAGATTAACACTGCATCATTGGTTCTAAGTCAGAATAGCAGCACTGCAAATCAGAAGCTAATCTATTCACCTGGAAGCTGAAAGTCATAACTGGCTGCATCCTAAAAAACCAAAATTGTAAGCTCCATTGTTTTAATGTAATTAAACCTTCTTGCCTTCCCTCTTCTTATGTCTCATCATCTTTACAACACATGTAGATCCCTATTATAACCCTTCTTTTCCCCCTCATCTTAGTATTGTTCAGGCATCTGGGGGTTAACGGCAGTGAACAAAGTCTATTTTTGATACTGAGAGTTCACTTTGATTATTCATAGATGAATCAGCATGTCGTCATCTCCGTAGGTCTAGACGTAATAAATGTATAATATCCAACCCCATTCGAGTCATGACTGCAGTGAAAGCCCTTTATCTGAGCAGTATGAAACACATTCACTCAGGAATCAGACACTGGCTCAGAGGCAGTCAGGCAAGAGCAGCTCAGCTAAAGCTCTGGGGAAGAAAGGAAAATGCTGGCCTGAAATACTGTGAAATATAAATAACAAGACCAGTTTGGGTTGTATAAGCATAGGCTGAATGACATGGGGACAAGTCTTCCCTTTCCCCAAACATAATGCCCTTCATGGCAGTTTAAGGCATTTCTTGTTCCTCGCAACTCAGTTTTATGTTCAAACATCATCTCTGCTGACCAATTTTCATTGCATCAGTATCACAGGAAAAAGATACCTGGGCAGGTAGCTCTACTTGTTTAGTCAGCAGGCTCAGTAGTTTCTTTTTTCAGTAAACTTCATCTGTTATTACAAATGTAAGAGCTAAAGCCAGCTAGGGATAGTAGGGTAATGTAAACTTTGTGGAAGAGATCAGATATTATCTAGAACTTCCTTAGTAACAATCCTTTCAGGTCCTGCAGGGCGGTTGGTGCACATTAACCAAGGCTTTCACAGGAACCATAGACTTTGTGTGCAAAATCCTTATGTGTTTTTCAGTGGAAACCAATGGTTTAGCTGCTCCAACTGTAATGGGATTCACAGAATATTAGGGATCAGAACGGACCTCGAAAGATCATCCAGTCCAGTCCCCCTGCCACAGCAGGGTCACCTAGACCAAGTTGCACAGCAACACATCCAGGCAGGTCTTGAATGTCTCCAGAGAAGGAGATTCCCCTGAAGTGTTGTCTGTTCTACAGTCTTTGATCAGATTAATACCTCAGGCAGAATTTTCTTCAGTGGAAACAATAGTGTTTCACTTTCATGGGAGAAATGATGGGATAATATATGGAGGAAAAAAGCTTATCTTGTTTTCAAATAAAATATATTTTATAAGTGAGAGACTAAAACATTTCTCTGTTGTAGTAGTGAGTCCTGGATCCCCCTGCATCTCACCTGGGTCACCATTATCATTGTGGGTTAAAGACCCCAACTATAATTCAACACAGAACTTCTAGCTAAAGTGTCAGACACAAAGGGAGGTTTTAACCACAACCTCTTACAAATCTGCAGGCAGTGAAACAACTGACTCCATTTGTGGAAGGAAGGCAACAAGATTTTTTTAATGCATTATCCCCCACTCAGACAAAACCTCACACGAGACTTAGACACAGACATATGGACTTTCATCACACTGATCCTACACTGAACTGAGATAAAAGACACCCAGAAGGTCCATGGGTAGAGAGTTTGTGCTTCTGTCTGAAATCACAGTTGTTGCCCAACTCCACTCTCAACCTTCATAAGGCTTAAAAGTTCAGATAGACCTTGACAGTTCCTCTCGCTTGTCTTCAGAAGTGATAACGTTTTCTCTCAGTGGTAGCAATGTAGCTCGAAACAGACACTAAGATGGAGAGAAGCAAAGAAGGAAGTCACCGGGGGGCGGAGGCAGACATTTTTTAACTTTTTTTAAACCCAAACTTTAATTTTTTCTGCAGAAAACACACAAATGAGACACAGATTCTGCTCAGCTTTTAAAGCATGAATACGATACTTGTTACAAGCATGAGAACAGCGTTAATGGAGATCAGGGGGAGACTGTAACTGTTATAACAGCCATCTGATTTGCTGACTGGAAACCCATATTGCAGACTCACCCACCCCTTCATTGGCTTCATACTCTATGAAAAGTCCTCAGGTGCCTCATATGAGGTCTCTGTCTTATCCAAGTTCAGTTTATGTATTAGGCTCTAGATGTAAGTTATGAAAATTGTTCTGTATTTCAATTAAAAAGTAATTGTACTTTTTTTTACAATCACAGAGTATCTTTGGTTGGAAGAGACCTTTAAGATCATCAAATCAAATGTTCAACCCAGCACTACTGGGTCACCCCTAAACCACTGTGTCTACATGCCTTTTAAATTCATCTAGGGATGGTGACTCCACCACTGCCCTGAGCAACCTTCGACAACCCTTTCACTGAATAGATTAGATTATAATGCCTTAGATTATAATATAGTTATATTATAGTAAATTATACCAGTTGGTGGCCCAATAACACAGTGCTGGTAGATGCAACTTGTTCATGCATAGAAAATTGATAGGGTAATATCTGTCCAGTCTGGACCACATCAGTAGAGGACACCTGAAAGACACAGAGAGAGAGAGATTACCTAGTAAATGAGAGTCAGCATGGGTAATTTTTAAGTTTTCATGAATATAGAGAGATGAGAGAATATCTGAAGAGGGACCAATTACAAATAACCCTGCACACACAATTAACAGGAGACTGAAGCACTCTTCTAACATGGCATACATCTGCCTAGAAAGGTGAACACACCAAAATTCTAAAAAAAGTCTTTGACTAGGTTGGCTTAGGGGGATCTTGTCAATGATCAGTGTTATCTTGACACAATGTTCATTTTGTTTAATGTTATATCTATTTCCATTAAACTCTTTGCAAAGATGTTGTTAATGCAAATAAACTACAGGGAAAATTGGTTTTGTACTAAACTACATGACGACTGACACTCTATACTGTAATAGCCAGTTGGAAACGTCTGAAGCTCGATGTTTTTACTCAGTAGTACAAATTACATAGCTTTGGTTATTAGGGGTAGCAAATATCATAACAGTGGATATTGTAATTAACAGAGTCCTCCGGCTGCATCTCTGTCCTCACTAAGACTGTTTTGTGTTGCTTTAGCGGCAGCAAAAATAGCCTTAAATCCTTACCCTGTTTAATAGTTCAGAGGAGCTGGAATAATGAAGGTCAGATTTGTCCCATTCATTTCCTACCAAAACAGTGTTTCTTGCTTGACTGACAGCACAGAGAATAAATCCTATTTTTATCCTTACTGTCAGCTATGACTTCTACATTTGCTTTCATCTGGCCCCATAGGGTTGTTTTGTCTGTGTAGAATGTACATTAAGAAAACTCTCGATTTCAAAGTCTTAGATTCTATTCCACTGTCTTTGGAATTTTTTTTTAATTTTTTTTTTTCATTTGAATTTGTAGAGAATAAAACCCCCAAACAATTCTGTATCTGATGCAACATCTGTAATATAACAACTTCCTCTCACCTCCAATGGAGAAATAGGGATGCTAGTTGGGGAAAAGCTGTTGTACATGTTGCAGCAAGAGTTTTACTACTGAAAATGTTTTTAAGTGCCACACTGTGATGAGGTTATGCAGCATCACAGACAGGGGTTCCGTTTCTGAAAGCCTGGTATTACCGGAGATGCCTCTATTTACTGAGCAGTATTTGATTGTTGTGTTAAGAAAATTGGGGGAAACACCTGAGTCACTGTTGCTCCTGACAGCAAAGCCGATGGATGCTCTTTCAATCCTACATCACCCTAAAAACACAGCAGGGGATGAAGGGAGACCGATTCCAGAGGCCAGGAAAACTCTCAGTGGCTGAATTCCTGGTGGGGAGGAGAGGAGGAGGCTACCAGCTCTCTCCTCACATTAGTTAGCTTAAGAGCGAGTGAACTTCTTTTAAAAATTACCAACTTTGAATTTTAATATATTTTCTTCTTGTCCTCCTTGCTTCAAGTGTTTCATATCCATTCATATCATACCTCTTGTATGGGCAGAGAGTAGGTGTTTCATGTTTCCTGCATCCCTGGCTGCTTAGCATGCCACAGGCATGCCACTCAGGTGTAAAAGTGCTGTGAGAAAATAGTCATTTGAAGAACAAGAAGCTGGTGAGAGAGGTAGTTAGGTGAGCAATGCCATAAATGAAATATCCCTAATCTAGCTAGGCAATCATGTGGGATGACTGAGAAGCAATGGGAATGTAAGTATACAAATTAAAATCATCTGGACAACAGAAGCGAGGAAATGGAACGATGGTGCAAAGTGCCAAGCCAGCTATAATTTGGGTAACTCAGCTGAGGTAGAATAATGATAGGGTGCAACATAAATAGGAAGAGCACACGGTGCTCAGACAAGCTAGAAATAAAAGGCAGGGTAGTGAAAGACTATTCTATATTCGTAATGAGACAAGGTAAAAAAGAAAGCTAACGTGACAAAATAGATAAGGTTGAGTGAAAAAACAATGTGAGGGAGGATCGTGAAAGGAGTTGGATAATGTTGGTATCTGCTTTAGTCCCCTAGAGTTTAATTTGTGCTGGATAAAGATCTCCATAATGTTATTAGAAAGAGAAATATTAGCATTAGGGAAGATTTACTGTCTTTATGGAAGACTTTGACCTTCCAGAAACAGGGTTTAGAATAAATAATGGTAGAATGTAGGAATATCTAGCCACGGTAATTAGAAGAGTTTTCCACTGAGCAAGGGAGGGTTAACAAACCCAGGCATTTAGAGAGGAAAGCAATACTTGTACATTTGGGCTTAAACGTTGGAAAGCTTGATAGTCACAGCGTATCTGTGACTTACTGATGGAAAAGAGAATAAAAAACTAAACTCGGGCACTATTTGAAATGTCTCTGCAACACATTAAACAGTGCTCATTTCCTGTATTAAAAAAGAAAGGTATTCTGATAACCAGTGTGATGCTAGAGCTATTTAATGAACTATTTGAGCTGAAGGGTATAGAAGGACAATCTGTAGTAACATTTGAAGGCAGAATAAAGTTTCATAAAAAAATTTCTTGGCTTGTTTGGAGAAAATAAATCGAGGCTGGAGGGGGTAGTAACACAAGGGAAAGAAAAGAATTACTGAAGCATAAATGATAACATTGGCATAAAGCCACCTGGACCTATGCTAGTGCAAGTAAGGGATAAAAGATCCTTAATCACTGGGAGATTTAATTGCTCAGACACATCAAGGCAAAAGCAAGGAACGTGGTGAAGATGTAAAACTATGATCAGATAATTGAGATGGTCACTTCAGGTGACCCTGGCGTCAGAAGAGATGGGGTGATTTTTAACTCTTGGCACTGATTAACAACTGCTTTACAGAAAAGAGTGATTTCCAGTGTTGTTGTGAGGTGGTTTCTTTTCATTATTTCCTGATCTCAGTAATTTGTATTGTGTCACAATACATTAACCGTGCCTGAGTGCAAATTCATTTTGCATATATTTTTGAATACAAGTTAAATTAAAAAGTATAAATAATTATTTTATTACAAGTATAATTGAATGTTATTATATTTATACCATGGAGATGCAGGATGTAATTGAGAGGGGAAAAAAGGCATTTGGTTAGATAAATGCATACTCTCACAGTCATAAAATAAAAGGGAGTTGAAATGGATACCATTATTACTGCACTGTTTCTGATTAAAGAATTGTAAAAGAAATATATTACTTAATTGCAGGAATTTTCCTTTGTAGTTCAATAAACGGGAGATAAACAGATGTGATTCTCACTGGGTATAGTGCTTCTGTCTGCTTCTCACTTTGTCAGTGTTACTGAAGGTAGCTTAGCCTCTAGAAGTCAGTATTTTTCACTGAAAGCTGAGCTAGGGTGGCACAATTATCTGGCAACCTACAAAACCAGAATTCAAATGACCAAGAACATATGAAATACTGCATGCACAGTATTTTAAACCTCAAGTGCAAGAGCCTTCAAGTTTCCTGAAGCAAACTGGTGACATAAACAGTACCATTCAAAAAAACCCCTTCCACTGTAGTATAAGAGTCCATAAACCTCTTGCATTTTTACATCACAGTAGTAAATCTGCCTGTCGGAACCCTGCTTGCAGATCATCTTATGTTGCAGGTGTGTAATATGATGAAGCAGAATATCTCTGCTATTCAAGACTAGTGTTGTTTTTCCCATCTCAAGCATTAGCCCCAGCAAGAATAACAACCCAGGTCTTCCCCTGCACTCAGCTGGATGGGCTCTCTTTATCTAAGTGTGGGTTCTTTTGTTATGTAAGGCAATCTATTTCACTCTGTCTTCACTAAAAACAGTCTCACTTTACTACTGCCAGGTGTTACCTGTGCAGTGATGAGGGATGATGACTTTGCAGCACGCTGTGGCACATTACCCCAGAAGCTCCTCAAGTCTTTTATTCTAGCCATCACCTCACTGCTGAAACTCGGAGCTAAATGTATCAGCTATAGCTGTCTGGGCTCTTCTCAGCATCATCTTGCGGTAGTTAAGCATTTAGACACATTAGGAATGCTTCAAAGAGAGTTGGTGGCTAAAGACCATGTCTCACCCATCGAGAGACACCTGCAAACTCTTAGTTCATGCTGCCATCCCACAGCCAAAGTTATTTTGCCCCATACTATGGGACAGCCTTTCATTAATGCATTAAGTGGAGTCCTTTACTTGACCTTAAGGCTGGACTCTTGATAGCTTACAAAAACCTGGGTATCTGTTGATTTGACTTGCTGCGCAGTGGAATAAGAAATTTTGCAATGTTGGGGGTTAAAGCCCTTACTCTGTTATTCACTAAGAATTTATTTGCCAAGAAAATTTAATCTAGATTGTTCTTGTAGCAAACAGAAAGATATGTCTGAGCTAAGTTGCCCCAGATGAATCGTAAAATACAGCTTAATATGCACATGCATCTGTTTCATGGAAACTATAGGGAAGTAAAAATTATGTGGTTTAAAGGTTCCTTTGCAATGAGGCTCTCTGTTGTGTTTTGTTAGTGCAAGCTTGAAGTTACAAAGAGGAAGACAGAATAATGGATGAAATTTCTTTTTCTCTTTCAGTCCTTCCCGTTCTCCTACCTTTCTTATTGAATGTCTAGTTTAATAGCCCTCTGTTATGAGAGAGACCCTTTTATGTGTATTGCCTCTGACATACAGATTTGTTTATGTTTATTTGTCTCCTGGAGCTGAATTCAGAACTGCAGAAGCAGTTCTGGCAGAATCTGTCCTTATGGTTGGTTTAAATTACCTAGATCGCTGTAATAATGCTGTGGTTTATGGGAATGATGCAAAGAGACAATTGACCTTTATTTTCTGCCCTCGGATACCTGACCTATTCTGGAAATGCAAAAGACTACAGACCCATTACACAGAATCATAAAATCATCATTAGGGATCGGAAGGGACTTCGAAAGATCATCCAGTCCAATCCCTCTGCCACAGCAGGATCACCTAGACCAAGCCACACAGGAACACATCCAGATGGGTCTTACATGACAGAGGCCAGAATTTTCTGACATCAGTAGGAACTGCTGTAGAGAGCAAAGCACTAAGGTGAGCAATTTGATGAGTACAATATGGGGAAACACATAGATATCTGCTTTGTAACAGTGAAGGGTGGATATTGGCTTGTTCTGTGCCTTGTGTTATCTAGCCAAGATTTCTTCATTCTGTCATCAACACAGTGTCTTGTTAACGGTGCAGTCTGTCTTGCAGGCATGGAAATACCAGTTTTGCTTTCACCTCTTCTTTTCTTGGCAACACAGTGTGAGGGGTAAATTGTTGTTAAAAAGAACAGTATTGCAAAACTTTAAAAGGGCAGCATTGGAAATCTTAGAATCATAGCATGGTTTGGGTTGGAAAGGTCCTTCAAAGGTCACCTACTCCCTAACCCAACCTCCTTACAGTAAGCAGGGACATTTTCAACTAGACTGGATTACCCGAAGTCCCTTGAATGTTTCCACTTCCCTGGGCAACCTGTGCCANTCAACTAGACTGGATTACCTGGATCCCTTGAATGTTTCCACTTCCCTGGGCAACCTGTGCCAATGTTTTACCACCTTCATTGTAAAAGAATGTATTCCATGCATCTAATCTGATTTTCCCCTCTTTTAGTTTAAAACCATGATCCCTTGCCACGATCACAGAATCATGGGAAGTTAGGAGTTGAAAGGGACCTCAAAATATCATCTAGTCCATCCCTTCCACCAGAGCAGGATCACCTAAATTAGGTCACACAGGAACGCATACAGGCTGCTTTTGAATGTCACAGACAAGGGGACTCCACAGATTCCCTGAGCAGCCTGTTCTCTCTAGCAGTTCCCTGTGTCTTTTGAATTGGGGAGCCCAAAAGTGGACACAGTACTCCAGGTGTGGTTGCACCGGGGCAAAATAGTGAGGAAGAAGGATCTCCCTTGAATTGGTGGACACACTTTTCTTGATGCACTCCAGGATACCGTTGGGCTTCTTGGCCACAAGGGCACATTGCTGTCCCATGGATAACGTACTGTCCACCAGGACACCAAGGTTATTTTCCATGAGGCTGCTTTCCTGCAGGACAACCGCTAATCTGTACTGGTGCAAAGTGTGTTCCTCCCCAGATGCAGAACCCTACACACATCCTTGTTGAACTTCATTAGGTTCCCCTTTGCACGTAGCATAGAAGCAGAGCACAAAATTGATTTGAATGATTGAATTACTAGAATTGTGAAACTGTGGGTTCTCACCTGTTGGATTTTGTTGCTGGTTTAAGAAATTCTCCAACAACAACAGCAAAGAGCTCACTGCTATATCCTTATCCTTGCCTTTTCCCCAACACACATTAACAGTCCTGACAGTTGTCAGCATACCTATCATCACCAGTGCTGGCAGGCGAGAGGAAGAACAGAGAAATGTGCTTATTTCCCCAAAATAAAACCTCGTGATGATCATAACTTGAATGCTTTTGAACTGTAAGTCATTCCCCTTGAAATGTCAAACAATATGAACTCAACAGGGAGATAAACCACTTGGTCATCATTCAAGTCAAAGAAAGGACATTTCTCCTTCAATATATTCCAAATAAATTAAAACAAGAACACTACCCTCTCCTCCTCCTGAAATGAAAATTAACTACAAACCTTGCTATTACAACTAGAGCTTTTCTAAGGAATCTTTTTCTCCAGGATTCCTTTTCACAGTATAAAATGTTGAACAAAATAGATGTTTTCCCAATAAACACTGTGTGCAAACAAAATCTGAAAAACATTCAACTTCTGTAGTATAAATAAGTGAGAAGCATCACTTCATATTGGGAGGGAACTTTTCATACTACGTTTTTCAAGGACAAAAGCATTTTCTTCCAGCTATAGTTTGAAAGCTATGACCATAAAATTGGCTTTTCAGAACAGGAATGTTCTCTTCTACTAAGAAAAGGTTAATACATAGAATCATAGAATCATTAGGGAGGGGAAGGGACCTCAAAAGCTCCATTCTCCTGACACCCACCCCTCACCTATTTATAGACATGAATGAGGTCACCCCTCAATCTCCCCTTCTCCAAGCTCAAGAGACCCAGCTCCTTCAGCCTTTCCTCATAAGGGAGCTGCTCTCCTTCCTTCATCATCTTCACTGCTCTATGCTGGACACCCTCCAGCAGCTCTGTGTCCTTCTTGAACTGAGGGGCCCAGAAACAAGTAATTCTGAAAAGTGGCACTTTGCTATCTGGAGGATATGCATGAATCAGAAATGATTGTCTGGCTTTGACACATCCGTCAGGGTAGGTGGTCACTTCTGGCCTTCAAACTCCATGAAAAAATGTTTGCCTGGTCTCAGGACTGGCTAATTCTAATTCAGCAACGTCAACTCAGCAAAGGCTGAGAGTGGCCAGGGTTTCACAATGCTACAAACAGCGGGGAGGCTGAGGGTGACTTCTCGCTCTTTGCCAGATCTGTGCTGATAAATCCTAACCTTAATTTATACTACTTCTTTTTCTGTTTTGTCAGAACAATGTGGAGATTGTAATTCATGGGTAAGGTAAGAAAAGTTGCACTTCACTTCATCCAAACAATATAACTATTCACATGGTAAAATACAGGCAGAGAGTTGGATTTTCAGAGGTACTTGGCACATTTTTTCTCATCAGAATTGTTTTTAATAGAGAATTGTAAACTTTATATATAGCCACAGTATGTCAAATTTGGAGCCTTTCTAAGAGCTTTGAAAATCTGAAGCCATTGGTATACCTGGGGCTCAATCATTATGAAAGGCTGAGGGATCTGCGTCGCTTGAGCTTGGAGAAGGGGAGGCTGAGGGTGACCTCATTCATGTCAATAAATACGTGAGTGATGGGTATGAGGAGGATGGAGCCAGGCTCTTCTCAAGGTCATCTGGTGACAGGACAAGGGGCAATGGGTGCAATCTGGAACAGAGGAGGTTCTATATAAATAGGAGAAGGAACAACTTCTCAGTGAGGGAGTATTGGAACAGGCTGCCCAGGGGGTTGTGGATTCTCCCTCTCTGGAGATATTCCAGACCCACCTGGACGTGTTCCTGTGTCACTTGGTCTGGGGTGATCCTGCTGTGGCAGGGAATTGGACTAGATGATCTTTTGAGGTCCGTTCTGATCCCTAATGATTCTATGAGTCCATGATTCAGTAGTTAGTGTTAAACCTGAGCTGTCTTTACAGGGTGAATTTTGCCTTCCATTTCGTGATGCCTTTCTGTGTAATCTGTCTTAGGTTCTATGATCCTGCTCAAGCAGTGGGGGTTGGACTCAACAATCTCTAGAAATCCCTTCCAATCTGTAATGATCTGTATGTATTTGTGTGTTGTTAGAGTTCCCTTTTTAGAGGTAATTACATTAAAAATCAAACAAGTAATTTTCTTCTGCATAAGCTAAATACATTTATTTTGCTGAATTCTTTGGTATTTCCATCAGTTCTACTGACCATCGCTATCGTGATTTCTGGTTGTGCAGTTTCTTGGTGCATTTTATCATGCTGGGCACCAGGACTCTACAGCACTTTGTATCCTTTTCATGTTTCAGGATCAGAAAAAAAGCCACGCTCACATTTCTGTTCACTAATTAACTTGTATTTACAGGGTCAGATTCAGCCAATTTTCAGGACAATTTTAAGGGGAACCACACAGGCTGCTTTTTTTTTCCCCCCTTGTGAAAGCTATTTAAGTTAACTAACAATTCTGAAATGAGAAATTACACGGTCATGCATATGTCCACCCTGCGTATGTCCACAGAGTGAATTACACAGTCTATTACCTCAGGCAAAGCAAATTGCCACCTTGTCTAGAGAGATTTCCTTTGCCTCCTACTGGCTTGGCAGAGCGACCTAGCGTCTGCCTGTAACTGAGCGTGTAGACGTGTGCTAAACATGTTCTGGGACTCCTGCAGGATTTTGATCAGTCATTTGTGATGCCAGTAAAGGTTTTTGTAGCTGGAAGTTCAGAAGAGCACTGTTGGTGTCACGTCCACACTAAAATATGAGGTTCCTTTCCTGTTTTCCATGTGCGAGCATACAACATAGCTTATACAAGTCAATACAGTTAAATGTCACCAGTCTTATGCAGGACAAGGTGGCTTTGTAGATGCACACAGGAATGTGTGCCAGAGCCTGACTGCTTTAAAATTTGCATAGATTGCAGGCTGATTATTGTTGCTTTCAAATGTAAATATGACCTGGATGTCACTGGGGGGGAGGGAGGGGGGTTATCCCTTGTTTGGGATATGATCCCTTTTATGATATTCGCACGCACACAAAAGCCATTCCTTTTTACAACGTAGTCTTTGTTGCATCTTGTCAATATATTCCCTTTATAGGATTTTTCCTCCCATAAGAAATCATGCATGGATACGTTATAATCTATTTTTAAAGTCTTTCTTAGGAAATGCTGTAATCTATCATTTGATCTTGTTTCTGAAGCATTATGATTTTGAGTTCAGGATCGCTTATATTAAAAAATGTAGTGTTTCAGTCCATTAGTTTCTCACTTTAGCTTGACCTAGCTTTAACTCTATTGAACATTGTGCTAATGAGATGGATTGGAAATGGCCTTCAGTAGAATGAATGATTTGATGAGCTGTACTAATTTGCTATAAGACAATGACCACATTAAGGAATTGTATCTTTTTCTGGCTTACAAAAGACTCCAAGCTATGTACTAGTGGGGAGGGTGGGGAAAGAACTGACACTTCAGCCTGTTTGATGTCCCTTGTCCAGATATGCCTCTAACACAAATCAAGGGATTCCTTTACAAGTACAAATGCTATTTAATACGCTGGTTTACACTATGTACGTGTCTTGCATCTTTCTCTCATTTGTCCAGCCTGTTGGTCTCATTACAGCTGAACCGATAGCTTAGGTTTCATTTCACTTGGCTGTTTCTGGAATTGAGTTTCAGATATTCCCTCTAATCATCTGAAGAGTCTTACTTCTTTGGCTCTCTAGTATTCAAGAGAAAGATTTCTGCCTTACTAGAAGGACAAAACAAATAGATCCTTTTCCCCCTTTTCACCAGCAGTTGGGTTAGAATGAGATGCCTCTGATGCAAATGCCAATAGTTCCCATTCAGTGATGAAGTTGCCCCATCAATGAATACAGGTAGCAACAGGAGAAAAATCTAGCATGGACAATGTTCATCTATAACGAGAGAATTCTCAGTGGGTTTCTAGGACAGTTTTCCCAAAGCAAGCAACCAGCAGTGCACTCCCATGCAGTGAAGGCTTTCAGCAAGATCCTTCCCAGACAGATTTCACCAGCCAGCCAGGAACAGGGCATCTTCAAACAGACGACTTCTCTGGGGGTCAGCAAGGAGAGATAAGAAAGGGTGACACATGGTTGTGCTGAATTTATATCCAATGTATTTTAAGGATGTAACGTGAAACAGTGCTGAAGATGTGTCCTGTGTGTTAAAACATACAAGATTTCTGACGGGAGTTGTTCACAGCTCAGGACACTATATTCATCAAAGCCTGGCATGGAGTTGGAAGGAGCAGAAGTTGCTGTGATGAGGGTATTTTAAAATCTGTTGTTAACTAGTCTGTATTTGATCACTGATTTGATAGTTTTAGATTATGTTTTCTGTGTATGAATCATGAAGCAGCTTTTAGGTCAAGCTAATAAGAACAGTTCAAACCTCTCTTGATCTGCTAACCACTCCCCTTCTGATCCCCCCCAGGATGCTGTTGGCCCTCTTGGCTACAAGAGCACATTGCTGGCTCATAGTCGTCCTGCTGACCATTAGGACCCCCAGGTCCCTTTCTCCTGCACTGCTCTCCAACAGGTCAGTCCCCAAACTGTACTGATACCTGGGATTTACAATGGATAGGCAGTGTGTGATGTTGACCTTTATTTCACCATCAGCTGGAATCTGTAATGTGCTTTCACTGACAAACCTGGCTTTTAGAAGAGAAAAAGGCTGCATTTTATTTAGTTGCAGCATTTGAAGAAATAGTCTGTACCAATTATAACAATTTAAATGTTAGGTATCTTAAATCAAACCAAATCACATAAGCAGACAACAGCTGACCTTACAGGCAAAAGATGAGCACTTCAAAGCAAAAATTCATCCCTGACACAGGCTGGACTAATTCCCTTCTCTTAAAGCCTTGTTCTCTCCACCAACTATAAAAACAACCTAGTAAACGTCTCATACCACATGCCTAACTACCAGAAGACTAAAATAGATGAGATTAATCCTTCTATTAACCGGTTGGTTCCTACCTGGGGTCTGTGACTGCTTACCAGATACTTTGAATTGTCTATTCAAAGGCATTTCCCAATTTCTTCATTCTTGTACTGACAACTCACAGTTTCGAGTCAAAGCTGGACCCATTGAAAATGGGTATTTGGGATGTAATTTTTTCATCGTGCCTCCTCTCGTTTCAATATTAAATAAGTACACTGGTCTTTTTTTCAGCCTGTGTTCACAGTCTCCTTAAGCTCATCTGCAATGTTGACTAAAGCAGAATAGGTTATGTAGTGCATGCATATCTGCAGCATTGAAAAGGTTCATTCTGACTGCATTCATTAAAACAATAGTGAGAAAAGTATCCAAATGCACTCACTGTGGCTGCCTGTAATGCTCCTATGTGATTCTACAGTCCTGTATTGTCCTGTGGACTTTCTGCATCAAGCCTGAATCATCTTGCTCTTACTAGTTATTGTAGGAATGCCTTCTTGTTTGGTAATTTTTCCTGTGTTAAAAACTTAAACCTTTACAGGCAAGTGAATAAACCCTCTCTGCCATTTTCTTGTACATCAGTGTACATCATCGTGTACAGTCAGTGTACATCAGCATGTTGGAAGCCTATAACCTTCCATGGTTGTTTGCTATTTCTGCCAAAGAAAGTGAATCCGCTGACCGTTTTGAAATGAATGAGCTCTTTCTGGTGGATAATTTCAGTTTACAATTTCTGACTAATTTTGCTCATCAGGTCATCATTAAAAGAATCCTTCTAATTTTGTAATCCTTTTTCTTTAAAAAAACTAAATTATAGATTGAAATAGGTGGCACTAAAAGAAATGAAATATTTTTTAAAATAATTTCCCTAATTAAAGCTCTCTTCCCTAAAATTCCTGTGTGTTCCTACAGTTGTGATACAAACAACATGTCAGATATATTGGAACAAGTGATTCTTCTCCATGGTCTTCATAGAATCATTAGGGATTGGAAGGGACCCCAAAAGATCATCCAGTCCAGTCCCCCTGCCACAGCAGGATCACCTAGACCAAGTCGCACAGGAACAGATCCAGGCGGGTCTGGAACATCTTATGGAAGTTCCTCTGTGCATGGTTCTAATTAGCACAGGAAGGTAAATGGTGCAAGGCAGAGGGTAGCTGAACAATGTGGAGAAGTCTGAAGAATCTCCTTTCTTTATGCCAAAGCTGCACTGTTTTTCTATCTGAAGTCTGGTTAGAGGGTTCTAGCAGTAGGTGTATCCCAGTTCCAGAGGCAGGTGGGTTTTGATGCTGCCTTCTCTTCTGAAAGGTGTGAGATATTTAGATACAGGCAGGAGCATGATCTAATTCTCTAATAAATATCTAGAGACTATTCCTCTAGTTCTCTTGAAGAGGGTAAGTCCCTGCACTATTAGCAGCTTTGTGGACTGGTGTGCATGCTTGGATCAAGACCCAGCCTCAGAGGGTGGTTTAGTATAAATTATTTTAACCTCAGTCAAGAAGTTAGCAATCAGACCAGCAAAAGACTTGTGAGGTCATCTAGCTCCTTCTTCCTGCTGGCAAACAGCTGCTGTCTGTGAGGTGCCATCCAGACACAAGTTCAATGTCTGGCTGAACAGAAAACCCCAGGGAGTATCTACACAGACTGTGAATGTTGAATGTTGTCCAGAGCAGTCTCTGTTAAAGCAGGGGAAAATTAATGGAAAATAAAGTGTCATACTGGAGTGGGAACACTTCCTGGGTCTGTCACTGTCACGGAGACTTCTCCTTTCTTGTGTGTTTGAGAAGATGGGTAACAGTATAAGAGGCAAGGGCAACCTCAGTGAAGCCAGAGGAATGTATTCCATATTCCTGCAGTCTCTCTAGGAAAATATCTTGTCCTGAGACTGTTCTAAAGTGAACTGAGAGTAATGTGTTTAGCAAAAAGAATGTTATTTATATGAAATATATATCTGTGATGAATGGAGCCCTTTTATTGTTTTGTTCATGGGTTTTGTTCTGGTTTATTTTTCTGGTAAAAATCTTGGCTGCATGAGACAGAAGGTGGCTGTCTCTCTGCCTCACCCTGCTTTTGGGTTGGGGAACCCATGGAGGTGTGGTAGAGCCTGGGACAAGGTCCAGTGACCCTTACAGAATGCACCTGGAGACTGGAAAAGATTAATATGTTCTGTTAATATAGGAACTGGAAAATTCTGAATATGAAATAATATTTAATATTAAATAATAGAAAACTCAGGGAAAGTTTTACAAGCATGTTTCACATGGCTATATGATGGAAAAAGATTCAGGCCTCTGAAAAATGAGTAATTGAAAAGTAGGAGTCTTAATATGCCAAACCTTCATCCTCCTTATATCTGAAAACAGGTTACGTCTAATGCATGAGAGTTAAAGAAACTAAGTTTATTCTTCTGCAAACTATCTCAAGGTTCATGCATAATTTAAGCCATACTTACATTCTATTTTAAGATTTAGGTAAGACTTACACTACTTACCAACTTCAGGCTGATTTTTCCCCTTAGAGAAACAATCTATATGCAAAAAGTAAATCAGAGATACATTAATTTCTTTGCTATACAACTTCAGTAAGAAAGAGGGGGTTTTATGTTTTATGACTTGAACCACTCAGAAAGCAATGAAAAGAGCCCAGTGCATCACTGAGATGCCATCTCTTCTCCTAAGGATGAAGGTAATGCTCTGTGACACTAATGTATCCTTGCACCATCTGCTTTTTCAGTCAATAACTCTCAAAGCTGTTCCTTTCAGAATTCATTCATTTTAAATGCTCCAATTTTCTGTGGAAAGTATATGGATCATATAATTCCTTTTATATGTGTTTTAATTTAAATTGGACACATGTATTTTAAAATCAAAGAGGCCAAAACTGTTTATAAGCAAGAGAGAACTTAGTTATGCACTGTTCTTAAGGTAGATTCTCATGGTTGATAAGCTGTTACTGATACAGGGAGATTCAAATCCTTTGGAGGAGGAATTTATATTATTCAGAAAGTTTTCCTGTAACATTTAAAAGAGATCCAAAAGAGGGAAAACAAGTGCTCGATGTTTCTTTTTCAATAGATTTCATAATGAAGTAAAAACTCGGGATGGGCTGACAAACATAATCAAGCATTTCATGATTTTTAGATCTGGGAAGCTGACGTGTAAACTGGAATGCACTGAATAGAGCTATTCAAACACACAATTGTGGGTGTCAGCTCAAATCACATCCAAAGTTATCTGAGGAAAGTGGAGGAGCAATGAAGTTATTCAAGATGTTATCTTCTCAGCTGCAATCTCTTCATACTGAATGTTACCTGCCTGTTCTCCTTTGAAACTAAACCATCCACCAAGTCTCTACTTCGTAGTAATGTAACGTGTAGTACTTAGGGGCCAATTCACAGTAATATTTTGTAATTGAATTACTTCAATTACAATTTCTTTGTCTGCCCCTGCATAAGACAAGTATGATCTTTTCTTACAAATCTGAATCTATTTCCTTATCAAAGCCTTTGTCACCATGAGCTTATGTTACTTGAAATTCCTCTGCTGATACAAAAAACAGGGAGGCTACAGAGCTATTTGGAAGTCCTTCACAAGGGAACTTGTGGAGGCTACAGAAGAATTTGGAAGTCCTCCACAAGGGAAATTTACTGGCAGGCTACACATATTGTGAAAATTAACTTTTGTAGATGCTCCAATTATTTTGGCCAGGCATTTATTTATGAATCTATATTACCACTGTTAATAATTTATGCATAAAATAAGCATGCCAAAGCAACAGTGAACCTAAGGAAGTCTTCTGCACACAAATTTTAATGTATCACGGGGAATGCATTTGTATGGAAAAAATTGAAAGAGACACCAGAGGAGCTACTGTGTAATGTGAACAGACAGAGCAAAAGGGCTACATGACAATCCAGGGAGAGAAAGAGAACTGTCAGATAGAATATAAAGGTGGAGCAATCACAACACTCGGGGCTGTGTTTAACTCCATTAGTGCCATAGCCGGCTGACTTCCAAGATTTATTATACAGTTTATAATGACCTTACCAAACTGCTACAACCAGGTAATTATTGCCACAGACAGGCTTCCTTACCAAACTCCTCTAACATATGCAAGGTAGTTATATCCAAGCAAAGGATTGGAGCAGAGAAAGGGCAAGAAAGGCTCCAGGATATGTATTTTGCCTTGATATAAACCAGTGCTTTCAGAAGACAGGTTAAGAGTTAATCAGAAAAGATGCTAGAAATTGCACTCTCGTTCAGTACTGGCCGGCACTTACCAGCTATATGGAAAGGTCTTGTTGAGAAACACCCATGCAGGGAGAGAGCTAATAAAAAATGCATCCTGGGTTTCTTGTTCTCATGTGTAGCTGATATCTGGGCAAATCTTTCTCAAACTGTGATGTGAACTGGCAAGTGGGTTGCCAAGAGTGAGATGAAAGAGGATGACAGAAACTCCAGAGTATGTTAATACTATTCTAATCCCATCCACACTTACACTGTTCTTTTATTTATTATTTGCTAGGTGCCTGCGGTGTGCCTGATGAGTCACAAGACAAAAGGCAAGATACTTGCTTTGTGCCTTAGAGCATTTTGCTGTGAATCACACAGCCGTGCCTTTTGTAAAAGCAGACAGGCAACCTTCCTTATTGCTATGAGGCATAAGCCTTTTGGAAACAAGAAATAACATCCAGAATTCCAATAATTCAAGAAACGCTACCTTCAACTTCCATGAGTTACTGAAAGAACTAAGCTCTTTCCATGGGAATATTTTTCATGGAAAGCTTGTTTTCCCTCTAATTTCTTTTTTCCCCCAGAAATAATAGCTTTAGGTTCTTCACACGAAGACTATTAATGTGTGCTCCTCCCACATCCCACTCACACCTCTGGAAAATTGTATGCCATTTCTGGCCTACAGAGTTGTAATTAATGTCTCAGATGTAAACTTCTCTCTGGCACATCCTAGCCATAACAGATCCTGTGAACTACTGATTTTCAGATTCTAGTAAGGTATTTCTTGTAGAAAATCAAGAGTTTTATTTATTTAAGATGAATTTTTACTAATTAACAAAGGTGAGCCATATGGATCAGAATCTAAAATAAGGTGACTTCATTACTCTCATGCTGTTCGTGGTACCTAACACTTCATGTCTACAAGGAGCTGCATGCCTTGAATTACAGTTTACAGTCTTTTGCTTTATCATCCCTCTGGAATGAAGATTGTGCCTCAAAAGGCTCAGTTTTTCCCATGTATTTACTAACAGACCTTTGAACAGAAAGAGGTGTCCAGTAAAATTACACCATCCCCAAGCGATTATCTCACTGAAATTGTTCCCAAGGGCTGAAATAGCCACACATGTGGCACAAGCTTTCTCAGATCAGAAACGGACAAATCAAGTTTAAAACTTTGAAGTTCCATAGAACTGAACTGGAGGGATAGCATGTATAACTTAGTCCATTGAAATCCTTCTATTACCTTCTATTAGCAATAGATGTGTTATGCTTGCCTATGAATCAATTCTTTCCATATTTTTATTCCCAGAAATTGAGTAGCCATATAAATATAGATGGGCAGCTGCTACATACCTAATAGAAATTGGCCGAACTTAAGGTCAAAGGTGATAAGAGAGATACCTAATGGAATACTTCCGTTCTGTTCAACCTCCTGGGTGCAGGTGGGTATTGCAAACCACTTTCTAGCATGGGCATCTCAGACTTGTGG
Organism: Upupa epops; assembly: GCA_013397515.1. Lineage (NCBI taxonomy): Eukaryota > Metazoa > Chordata > Aves > Bucerotiformes > Upupidae > Upupa > Upupa epops. Next base: position 201,769 of record VZRI01007674.1, read on the forward strand.
CTTCTCTTTAAGAGCCCTTCTGCCAGTTCTGCTCCATGCTGGTACCCCCTTAGCTTTGGACCAACTCTGTTCACCGCTGCCTCTCACCCCATTCCAAAGTAAGGGAAAGTAGAAAAGTTTCAAAGTAGAAAGGGTCCGTATAGCATGACTTTAAAGAAAACTAAGGAGAGAGACCCTTTGCTCCTGCCAGAAACCTCAATACATAAACATGGCAGGACCAAAAGTACAATGTGACTGATGCTTCCTAATCAAATTTATATGAAGGCACCACATAATGACTGACAGTTCAAAAGTGGGTCATGAGGAAGATATGTTTCAAATATCTTCATTTCTAGTTCCCCAGAACTTCTATGCTGACAATTATTTTTGTTAAGACAATTATAAATTCATTTCTCAACAGCTTACTTGGAGGCAGGCAGGTCAATATTATATATTTATATTAAAACCTCATCTGAGAATCCAGTTATATTTCCCAATCCTGTTATAACATGCTAATAGTTGGGATCTTTCAAAGAAAACTTAATTAAATAATTCCCTAGATGTAAGCATTGAAACAACTAGCATGACATAAATCATTTAGCAACATTTACGCCTTTTTCCCCTAGATTTTCATGTGTCTGTGTCTTGCTTGTACTCAGAATCATCCAATTAAGTTCCTGGAAATTCAAAGCACAGACACGCATTCTGGGTTCAGATGCACAGACAGCTGAACTTATAGAAGTGGTGAAAACAGAGTGGCAGTTTGCTTATGATCCCAGGTTTCAGCTGTGGTGGGTAGGTAAATGCTAGCAGGAAGACTGAGATGGGAGTTTCAGGCTGCTCATGCACAACAAAACCTAGGTCAAGAAATACACTCACACATATTTAATACACAAAATCTATTTGATCCTTTTACTTTTGCTGTGGTTGATAATGCTTAATTGCATCTTGATAGCATTTTGTGCTTGGCATACGTGGCACTTCATCCACAACTTAATGCATCTCCATCTTTGTATTTGGAGAACAGATAGAGCTTGATGAAAACAGGAGCTGTGGAATTACAGTCCATTGGCCAGGGAGGTGATGATGTGTAAAATAGTGTCCTCTACTGCATGAATTGAAACAATGCACTACGGTACCCTTGGAGGAAGGCAAACTGAGAGTTGAAAAGCTTCTTCCCTTTAAGTGAAGATTAAGCTGCAGTTTTTCTGCTTGTGTTTGGTTGTTGGGCACTATGCAGGATTTATGCTTCATTGGGATTGAAATGTTCAGTTTTTCCTTTTGGCAAGTGATTTCTTGCAAATTCTCTTCTATTGTCCTGGAATTCCTCACTTGTGATGTTGACAATAACAGCTAAACCTGACCTAAAGGTAACGTTTTACCTATTAATGGAAATGTGATTGATCTTAGGAAGTGAAATGACTGACAAAACCTTGTGCCTTGAGGGGCAGGCTGGTTTGCTACGCAAGTCTGTGACAGTTATTGATACTGTTACTCCATAAAGGTGGCGACAATATGAAGCGCATGCTGTTCTTTGATGGATGCAGTACAGCCCATTTCACTTTTCAAAACACTTGAGCAGTATTGAGAAGCTCAACTCTGACTTCAAATAATCCACTAAGAAGGGTATCTATGGAAGCTGCTAGCCCTGATTTTCTGCTGAATGACCCAGCTTAGTTTTATTGCCCTCAATATGGCTACACAACCAAAGACAGAAGAGGGCAGAATCCATTGCAGTTTATTTTGTTAGATTATAATGAAAACAGTCTTTCAATACTGTTGGCCACTGGACATGGTCTGGAGATGCAATATGTCATACAGCACTCTATGACATAACTCAACTAAAGAGCATGTCTCCTGTCCCATAGCGTTCAGGTTTCCTTCCCAGTTACAAAACCATGCAGATGAATGGCCATATGATGGCTTAGTGGTGCACTATAAACTATGAGTCACTTTCTGAACATTAGTCAAAATAATTGCTTGTGTAACTCTCAGAGTGCTGGAAAGATTAAAAGTAGGCATTCTTACTCACTTTCCACAAATCAGAAGACAGAGGGATAGATATTGGCATAACAGCAAGTTAGGAATGTGTCCTCTTTGTCAAACTCTCTCCAGTTTGCTTGAGTTTTTTCCTATTCTGGGTAAATTTCTGTCTTTGGGGAGACAGATCTGAGTCCATGAAATAGATTTGAGAAATTAATCTAAGCTTGCTTTTTATAAAAAACTAATTTTATTAATTATTCACTATTAGTACAGAGTATGGCATGAAACAACTAACTCTGAACATAAGCAATTATATCAGAGAATCATAGAATGGCTTTCATAGGAAGGGAGTTAGGAGATCATTCAGTTCCCTGCCATGTGCAACTTCTACTAGATCAGGTTGCCGAGAACCCCATCCAACCTGGTCTTTATAGCTTTCAGGAAGGGACCATCCACAATCCCAAGGGGCAACCTGTTCTAGTGCCTTACCACCATGACATAGTATGCCATGTCGTCTTGTTATATCCTTTAGGTTCTTCTGCAGTACTGTGGGCTTTTGCTTTTAGAATACCAGTAAGAAAATAATTTGGCTGAGTTCATTTATAAGTTTGATTACTCATGGATCACCTGACAACCATGTAGTAGCCTTCTCTTTAACTTGACTGCTACTATTTCCCCTGCATAAAGCAAATTGTAACTAATTTATAGAGATGGATTTCCTTAGTGGTTAATAGATAACAGAAGCAATATGAGACCATTGATCTAGGAAAGAATATTCTTGTCTGTATATATTATGCAACATGATGACTCACTGATTTACTGTGGACAGGGGCAGATCACATGCCACAAATGCTTGCATGTGATCACAGTCATGTTATTTAATAGCTTTCATCACACTCTTGAAAAACTAAGGCAAAGAGCTAATTTCATTTCCAGTTCTTTGCAGAGATTTTGATGTAGCAAAACTGAGTGGACTGCATTCCCTCTGACACATCATTCCTGCACTTGAAAAGTAAACCATTACTTTGGAAAAGAGCTTTTTTAGAAAATGTATTTTGAAAAAGAACTGTTCTGGTCAGCTTTTCTGTACAGGCAAACCTATCTGCTGAGAACATTGCCACACTGCAGCACTCAGACTTTGTTAGGAAGCAATTTCCTTGCTGCTGATCAAGTCATGTTTTGAGAAAAAAACAACCCATTTCTTTTATGGCAGATGAGGTTGAAAAGGAACCTTTTTAAAAATAAATTGTTTACAATTAATTCTTACATTTTCCAGAGGTAAGTGGATATAAGCTTTGATCATGATACTCTAAAGAACAAGAGAAAAATACTAGTCTACATATGTATTAAGAGTTGTGTGACCATTTATCACTAGATAAATTACAGGGTTTGTAAAGAAAAAATACATTTTTCATAACCTCAAAGATACTTGGAGGTTTCTAGACAATAATTTATCACCACACAAAGAAGCAGCCAATATAAAAGAGGAGAACCTATCAAATGAAGCAAGACAGAATTCCATTATGTCAGACATCTAAAATCTCTACTCTGTATGACATAGTGGAGAATGTGACTGAACCTTTCTGCCTGACCTTTTCCTCCCTGAAGTTACAGAGATTTTTTTTTAAGTATAAAAAGAGTATTTGATGAAATTCATGAAAAGCAGCCAACCTATTATTTAATATTCCACATGACTGGATAATATTATTGATGGATAATATGTAATTTCTTGGAACATATCAAGGAAAGTCATGCATATTTTTCCAATTATATACACAACTCACTGAGTAAATTACACTTCTTTATTTTTCTTATTATTTTTCCATTAGATAAAGAACAAACAGAGATTAAGAGACATAACACGTGGTTGTTTTTTTTCTGTGAGTTATCTTTCTTTTTTCTAGTCTGAAAATTGGTCACTGATTTAATTATGTAAAACTGATATATATATATATATGTTGGGAGAGGACTGTGAAACAAGAGGGCGTACTGATGGAGTCAGAATAGCATTCGCAAAATAGAAGTAAGATACACAACATCTCCCAAACACAACCACAGAATACTTCAGAGGTTTCTGAAGTCAATCAGCAATTAGAAAAAAACTCATCAATCTTAATCATCTTTCCTTAAGAAGAAAGAATGTATAGCATACTCTGCTTAGAGGCTGTAGAGAGAATTTTGAACTTAACAACTCTTAGTGATCATGGAGATGTTTGTTTGAAGGTTGGAATTGATGATCTTAGTGGTCCTTTCCAACCTTAATGATTCTGTGCTTCTGTGATTCAGAAAAACTTAGTTTCAAATCAATACAAAACTAGTTTCCTTGTCTCTGCTTTGGGGCTGCAAGATCATGCTAGCACTAATTTTCATTGAATATTTGTCTGAAAGGTGCTTACGATAGTGTTCTATGCAATTTATGCTATTGCTGTCTGCTCATTAGCTTTTTTGCTATTTTTATTGTAATATAACCAAAAACTTGTTTAAACGCAGCCATATAATTCTGCCTTGTCTTTGCCATTTCACAGAATCATAGAATCATTAGGGATCAGAAGGGACCTTGAAAGATCATCTAGTCCAATCCCCCTGCCACAGCAGAATCATCTAGTTTAAGTCTACACATTTCCTTGGATCACTAATTTACAACTTCATTTGTCTATTTTGTTTTCAAGTTGTAACATCACCTCTAAGACACTTTTCATGGCATATTTTCCCCTTATTGGTCTCAGTAGATGTTATGGCTATTGTGTCACAAGCTATGGTGTGGTGACATAGTGCTTTAGAAGAGCATCCAGTCCCTACCAATTTGCACAGGCTGACAAATATTTTCATACTGACTTGTTAAATGAGTTGCAACCTTTGTGAATTGCTTGAGGAAACAAAGCAATTCAAAGGAAAAAGTCATTTGAAGAACTCACCTTCCCAGACTTCTGTGCTCTGTTCACTACTTAATAAGGATCTTCTTGTAGTCACAGTAAAATGTTTATTTCTATAAATGGGGAAGGAATCATTCTGTACGTGCAGTGTTTTTATAGTCTTACTTAAGCATTTGCTATTGGACAGTAGCAGATAACTAACTGAACTAACTAGGTCTCTTGTTTGATCCAGTATGTTAATTTCTGTTTAAGCAAGAGAACTTTTATTCCTTTTTTAGGTAGCTAGAGATAACATACAATTTGGTTAATATAGAGGTACATGGAGAATATTCTCTTCACCCAGTTCTGAAGAAGGCTGGCAATACTTAGTTGAGCTGTATGAGCAATCACCGTAGAGATCCCAAAGAAATTACTTGTGAAAAGTAGCGTAGGAGAGGAAGAAAGGGAGAAGTGGCACTTTTTGCAACCTGCAAAAGCTACTTACAAGAGCTCTCTGTTACAGTCCTACATCTCTTCCATCATACTCTGGAGTTACACCAGTGTAATTTTGATTAAACTGGAAATGTGGAAACAACTCAGGCAGTGATGCATAAGGAACAGTAACCAATTCTGCCCCTTCTGATCTTCTTCTGTCAAGCTAGAGAGAGAAAAGAGACAATCATCTCTACTTCCATTATTAAAATATGGTTCCTAATAGCCAAAGAGAAGTAATCCAAGGAATAAGAAGCCACTGTTAAGATGCAGGTACTTTGCAGGGTGGCACAATCTGCTATCTAAGCCTAATGGAAATGCAACATGTCAAAGGTTTTGTTGAAAACCAGGGAAGTTTTGATGAGGACTTTTCAGCTGTTCTTTTGCCTGCTGCAACTGCGTGCTGCAATGACACAAAATTGCTTCCGCTAATAGTACAGACCTAGTTTTGAGAAGGATGGATCATTTTTAGATTGCAGACAACATTAAACTCTGGATATTGAGGTAGCTAACCTGTATAAAGACTTTTTAAGCCACGAGGCAAGACTAAAGATAGTGGAACATTGGAGAGCGGAGTACCTAGACTAGACTTGGAAGAATAAAGTGAATTCTGTCCTTAAGTTGGCAAAACAACCAGTTACTAAGGCTTTATCAAATGCTATCACAACTATCAAAGCTGCTTTTCTCCTCCATTTCTTCATGCTGGCTGAAGCTAAAACAAAATTTGTGAGGTCTCCAGTCCAGTTCCACTTTGGCTTTCTGTTTCTTGCAGCAAAGAAAAGTCTCAGAGACAACATCCCAGTTTCATATTATCTTACTGCAGATCTTTAGGAAAAGGAGGTATACACTTGCAATGTATTGTACATACCCCAATATGCCCTTACTGTCAGTGCCGTGGGTGGACTTGGCGCTCTGACCTATTGAACATATGCCCTTACCCTCATGTAATGCAAGGTGTCTGGGGTTCCTTCCTCTCAGCACCCAACATGCATTCACCGATAGCCAGGACGCATGCACTGTTTGACCTCACACAAACTCATAGGCTGCCTATGGCAGAAGCAAGATGTTTTGTGCCACATCTTGAGAGCACCTTAGTTGCTCCTTAGCAACTGACTGATTTCACTGAAGGTGGTCACAGCCTAGACTAGACTAGAGCCACCAGACTTGGTAAATCCCAAGTGTAGGCTAAGAAATTATACTGATGTCATCATCTGAGTAAACAAACATGGAATTCCATTGAACTGAGAAATAGGGTCTGCATTTTTAATGGATTAAAGAATGAAGGATGATCAAAGCAGAGGCACCTGAGAAGCAGATTTATGTCAAAACAGAAGCCTCCAACATAAGCAAATAGCACGCTACGCTCAAGTTCACAGTATTTCATTTTTTGTGAAGGACTCACACTATTATCCTCAGGGTTAGAACATACTTTCTCAGTCCAAACTTACAGGGGATTTCTCTCCTTCAGTACCACTGCCTATTTTTATTTTTGATTACCAAAAGAAATACGATTATGCTCAAGGCAGAAGGAGGTGTCATGGGTTGAACAAACCCTGACTGTAGGGAGAAAAATCCAAGACTGAAGACTGATGACATTAGTAAATGTGTGGAGCAAGTTTGTTGAGTGAATGTTTTATTTCACATCTGCCTTACTGATGTTGACAACAGCCTCTCTCCTGGGGCAGTCAGTGTCTGTTCATGTAGTTCGGCCATAGGGTTGAGGCCCACAAAGCAGGATGGCACCAAGGACAGGTATTACAAACTCTGCCAAGTTATAGTTACCACTTCCTCAGAAAATGAGAAAAAAAAAATGGTGAGGTATCTTCACAGATTTTTCTTATTTTTATCCACATCTTCTCTCCTTTTTCAATTACAGAAACAAGGTTCATTTTTCCTTAATGCATTCTATAGTGGGTTTTGAAATCTGCAGGTGGAAGGCACAGTACTGTTATTATTACTTACTGGGGATTGCAGTGCACCTGTCTCTCAGTTAGGTTTGAATTTTGCAGTCCTAAGCTATCTGGGTAAGCTTAAGGAATAATTTCTGTTATTTGTAATATATGAAGCAATAAATAGCTATTGAGAATGATTAATAGCCAAAGAGAAGCTCAGACATTTCATCGATCTCAAAAGCCATTTATTGCAAGTATATGAAAGCAATAGAGATTATTGCTATTATACAACAAACTATAAAATCAGAAAGGAGAAAAATGTGTCTTTCTGTGGATGCTGAGAAAGTGCTCCACACTTCTCCTCTGTGCTGGATTTTCCATTGAAAACACATGCTGGAGGCACAACTGGGATCAATAACATCACAAAGCTTTAAATACTGATTAAATGATCAAGGACTGATAGTGTTTGAGGATAAGCTGAAAAAATGTTCACAAAAGCAGCTGGTGCAGAACAGAAGTGACTGGACTGGACAAGGAAGGGCTTGTGTGCAAATACATTTGAGTTTTTCTGGCTGAAATTCTGTGTTTGTTATATAACCTCGATTGATTAATTGAGCCTCAGACCCAGGTTGTCGGCTGTAGCTGAGGTATGCCTGGCACGGCTGAGGCACACCAGCCTACTGCTAGACTTTACTTTGTTTTGCCCCAAGCCTAGGACAGAATAAGCCATACGAATACTTGATGGGCTAGCTTTTCCTGTGTTGGCTCTGTAGCACCTGAAGGCTTTCCTTCATACTTCACAAAATGCCCAGTAGTTTGGCTTGACTCTGGTCAGAGCAGCCCCAAGGAGGTTCCAGCTTCAGAAGGACATTCCTGGTGGTTTAGTCCTCTGATCATGCCCAAATAGCCTATTGCAAAGGATAGAAACAAAAGCTATTCCACTGTGCCATCCTGAAAAAGTACTTACATCTAGGAAACTCAGAAGGCATCAGGTGTACAAGGACTAAAGCTAGTTATTACGTTGGATGGGTAAGTAAATCCAGTCTTGTATTTTTTGGGTCCCAAACAGAAGATGCACTATGGTGGATTTCAGAGAGAAGTCAGTAGTAAGTAATGATCAAGGATTAGGGAATTCTAACTAGGGAATCATAGAATCACAGAATGTTTTGGGTTGGAGAGGGCCTTTAAAGGTCATCTACTCAGTCCCCCCAGCAGCAAGCAGGGACATCTTCAATTAGATGAAGTTGCTTAGAGTCTCATCCAACCTGACCTCGAATGTTTCCAGATGGGGTTTCTACCACCACTCTGGGCAACACGTGCATCTCACCACGTTCTTTGTAAACAAAAATCTTCCTTTTATCTAGTCTAAATCGACCCTGTTATAACTGAAAATCCTTAGCCCTTTTTCTGCTGCAACAGATGTTTCTAGAAAGAAGTTTGCACACAGGTACTTTTTTGTTTATTTTAACCATTATTCCCAGTTCTGCTCTTATAAATAATAGTGTTTTACTTCAAGAAGCTGAATGAAAAAGATTTACCTATCCTTGTAAGGCAGATTAAAATTGCCTCTAAGACAGATGGAGCTGACTTTTTGATGCCTATTGAAAGGGATGCTTATGGAGACACCAATGCAAAGACCAAAATTTTCATTAAATCAGTGGAATCCTACACAATACTAGATGGCAGCATTTGCACTACCTTGTGCTCTTTCTGCTTCTCCCTGTGTGCTATGGGAGTTCCTTTATGGGCTATTCCTGTATCTAACTGCTTGCTACAGATAATACTGCTTTTTTTTTCTTTATATAAATGAACTGCCTTTACTAAGAATGAAAATTTAATAACGCATTATAGACCCAGATTAATCAATAGCTCTAACAGGTTGGAAGAGAGTTTTGCTGAATTAATTCATTTGTATTAGCAAATTCTGGAGACATGTATCACAGTTCATGGATTTTATGATGCCCAAGATGGCTTTAGCTTCATCCTGGAGGTAACTGACGATGTCTAATTAATGACAAATGTTTCAAATGCATACTTGCTGCAGCTGCTATGGACTTTGAGCTGAACTCAGCAATTTATCTTTCTTCCTGCCACATTAAGCACTATTTTGAGCTCCACTAACATATAGCTAATAATCACATCTTTAGGAGTCTTTGAAAATCGGTTACCCCTGCCCCTGAATTAGTACTCAAAAACCCAGGGAAGTCTGGAAATGTAGAGATTTGTAAACTAGACTATAGGTCTTCAGCCTCTGCATCATGTGAAGGCTGAGAGGCTATGTGCTCCCTTCTCCTGAAGAACTCTCTTGGTAAGGAACTCTTTTGGTACAAGATTCTCTCCTCTTGCCAACATGCATGTGCAATACACAAGACTAGGTGCATTCCGGCTGTATTTTTAAGTTTTATGGCTAGATTCTGGGTATTGGCTATTTCTCCTCAGAAGAGCATTTTGCAGTATTACTAAGACATCCATCAGCAAATTATCTAAGCAGCAATTACAAAATCAAGATTTGGGCAGTGCAACTAATTGATTTTCTCTTTTTCAGTGCAGTAGCTGAATTGAGAAATCAGATGACAGTCTTAATTCATGGTTACTACAAATAGAAATGTTGGGGGGTTTTCTCAGAATGCACCTGTGTGAGACACCAGAGTTCAGTCTCCAAGCCTGCCTGCATAAAGGACTACTTACCTTTGCCAGGAGCACACCCCAGTCACAGCACTTTCAAGCTCTCATAGCAGAGGTCAGCCTTAGCAAGTGATGTTTCCCTCTACAGTTATAGAAAAAAAAAGGCCTCTGTGAAACTATTTTGAAAAGTATGTCTGAATTTTTAATAAATTTAGTTTTTCAACAAACATTTTCTGATACCCTGTATCGAGATTTGCCTCAGGTTGTAAGTAAAACACATATGTTCTTCACCTCTTGTGAGGTCAAGTGCCTATATTGGATCAACTCTACCTTTCAAGGTTCTTTCAGCTATCTTTGTTACTGATTGAAGGGCTTGGCAGAAAGATTGAGTTCAGCATTGTGATCTGAAATTGATTGTGATCAGACTCATTCTAATCAGCTCTGGCAAAAAGTAACAAAACACAGGGCCCTCTGCCAAGAACACTCTGATCTCTGTTGCTGAGAGCTTCATAGTGGAGTACATCAGCCCTTAGGCTTCCATGGGGAGCAGTTGTTTTCCTAAGTTAAGAATGGAGAACAAGTTGCAGGATTAGCCATGTTTTTATTTCAGAAGGCCCATAAGGAACATGGAGAATGACACCTGGTATGCTCCCAGGAGATTTGGGTTGTTTTTTCTTGCACAGATGGAATTTCTGAATCCCTTTCCAATTCAGTGTCAGGAAGAAAGAACTGCAGTGATCCAAGCACAAAACACAGTAGCTAAATCCTCATTGGAGACATATAGAGTAAATAAAAAAGATTAAATTGTTAATATTGCATATTACCTCTATTACTAATAGATCATGTCATCTATGTTCTAGTTTCTCATTATGTTTCATTGATAAAGATTTCACAGATAGCCATGCTCATATCTTTATGGAAAGGAACAGAGCAACAAACACTTTTGGATTGTGTGTCAGCTCTTGGAGACATCAGGTGATAGTTTTGGAGATGTTAGGTCTTTGGGATGGACTCTTCCTACACATTAATTAACTTATAAGATTAATTGACATTAAATCATTTGAACAATGCAGTCTGATTCACTGCCCCATGAATGAGAGAACAGTTTGTCTTGTCAGTATTTTCCTTTTCATTATGAGCAGCTCATAATGATTTCATAAATCTCTGTAGAGGAAAGCTTAAGGAAATAGGTAAATGTCAGAAATAGAAGCAATCTCAGTCTTACAATGCTGTCTGCACACAGTTAATTTCAATGTTTCTTTAAGATTTAGTTAGTTATTATGAGGTGTTTCTTTAAAGGATGCAGCTTATTTTCCAGTGTGAAATTGCCTTAGGCATCATATTAGACTTTATTATGCACATTATCTTTTAAATTATCTTCTGCACAACTTTTTCTAGTGCTTTCAAATGAACCACTAAAACTAATTAGAAGAGCAAGGGGACCAACAGGTACTATAGCAACGGTATTTTGTTATGAAGACAATGTTACAATGTCAAAATGAAAGGAGTTCAGGATCAATTGGCAATTAGGGAATCAAGGAATAATTAAGGTTGGAAGAGACCTCCAATACCAAGTCCAGCCATCAACCCAATGCCACCATGCCCACTAAACCATTATTCCAAGTGTCAAATCTACATGTTTTTTGAACACCTCAAGGGATGGTGGCTCCACCACTTCCTTGGGCAGCCTATTCCAACATTTGACCACTCTTTCAGTGAAGATATTTTTCCTGATGTCCAATCTAAACCTCTGTTGGCAAAATATGAGGTCATTTTCTCCTGTCCTATTGCTAGTGACTTTTCTCCAGACAAAACAATACCACTTCCCTTAGCCACTCCTCTTAATACCTGTCCTCCAGGCCCTTCAAGCTTCATTGCTCTAAATCTGGCCCTCTAGATTTGTATCTTATACTTCTAGTTGGTATGAGCATCTTGAGTAATGTTGGAAGTGATTTACTTTCATGGTGCCTCACTTTACTTTTGTGAAACAAGCAAAATAGTCTCCACCTTGCTATACAAGCATATTGTAGTAATACCTGGGTTATACTAGGACACTGACTTTTGCTGTCTTTCACTGCATTTCACTGGTACAGGAAGGTACTTATGCAACAGCATAGAATATTTAAGGAATAATGCTTAAATGCAAAGTTCCTGATGGGAGGTATCTATGCCTGGAGTGCCTTCATTAAAGTTCATGTAGAAAGGATACAGGAAGAGATGCAGCTGCAGTTCAGATGAAAACGTACTTGATGATTGAAAGATGTCATGAGGAGAACAGTGAAGAATCCTTTGATAGTCTTTCAAATGAGTACAAATGAAACTACTGTTCAGTGAAGATGCAATGAAATATTAGGGTTTAGACAGTGGACGTGTGAGATTATAAGGATGAAGCAATGCACAAAGAGATCACCAAGAGAATAGGTGGAAATCTATTGAAAAGACTGGACCACCTAAGCCTCTGAGAAAATCATGAAATTAGGTTTATCGGTATTATAAAGACAACAAAACTGTAGCGTAGTGTAGAAAAGCTATTATGACTGGAACAGATATTTACGAAAATTCACTATTGGAAAAGACAAAACCAAAGTCAAGAGAACAGATGTATGTTTAATATGGTAATCTGTAAAGAGATAGGAATTGAGATTCAAAAATAAAAGACAACATTGGGGTAAAAGTGCATGAATATAAGTAGAAGTTGGAAATCAGAAGATGACAGGTGGAAATAGGTGGAGTTTGCTATTTTTATAAAAAGATTGAAGTGACAGGTGCCTATAATGACTGAAAACTATGCTTGATGATTTTGAAGTTTACATATGGTACCATTCAACCCCATGAAAAAGGAATGCCTATATATGTGTTTTCCTACAGATTAGGCAGCCTATGCATACGATTTTCTGATCCTCTTCAGAAATACAAAGCTAATGTATCCCTATTGCCTTTATAAGATTCTGAAGTACTCAGAAGACAAAGTAACCTGCCACTTTTAGGTGAGCAGACTTATGCTTATATACAATTTGTAGTAGCAACGTGGCTCATTAAAAATATGCAGTATCTTTACCTCTGAATCCTTTCAGGTCTTGCAGTAGCTGCAACACATGATTTGCTTTTTATTACAATGCTTTCTCACTGCTGCCACAAAGGCAGCAGCAGTTGGCAACTAGCAGAAAGGTTTTCTCCGTCTTGAAATATATATATCTGCTAAAGGAAGAACAGTCGTTTCATAAACTGTAAAAGTATTAAAGCCTACGGCATTAAAGTCATCTCTGATTAACAAAAACCAAACAATTGAATAGAATATAAGTCATATACAGAGAAAAACCAATCCGTTATACTACAATCCTGCAGTTCCCTCAGTTTTTACCCAAACTAAATTAAAATGAGAACCTTTAGGCAAACTGCCATTAAATGAAAACTCTTTATAAGAGAATGTACAATCTAATTATAGTGTAACAAATGTGTACCTTTCATCTACAAGGCCTGTACTCCAAAATTTTAATAGTCAATTATGATTATATAATCCATTAAAAAGAACAACCAAAGTGCTATAATGAAAAGGAAAAATCTAAAAAAGGACATGAAAGATATCCAAGTGGAACAAAGTGGCATAATGGTAGTACCCTATACAAATTCCTTTTTCCTGCAGCTTGTATTTAGATTGTGATGCAGAGAGGTGCTGCCAGTCACTCCCTGCATTCCCATGAATGTATCCCCTGTGGCTAGTGCCCACTGAATTAATTGTTTTACAATAATCCATATCTACGTATCTAGAAAGGAACGGCATGAGGCTTATAACTCAGCAAATCACGTTAAAAAGTACTTCCTTTATTTTGCAAGTGATTAACATATTGTTTTCAAAAATCTCTTTCAAGTTTAACTGTTCGTTCTTTCTTGCATTCATTCACTCATTCATTTAGGTTCCAAACTTCTGCACAATTTTTAATTGTATGATACAACCAGAAAAAGCACTGTGAAGTGCTACACTATGATCAAAGTAATGAAATAATTTATTTTCTGCAAATGAGCAACTGGACCAGGACCTTTCAGCCTGAAAAGATGAAGCAAGGGGAGACAGGACAACTCTATAATATATGATAGACAGATAATAAATAGGGAATCTATCCATGGCTTTTTAACATACAAGAAATGAGGGGTCTGACATGAAACAAAGAGTTCATTTATACAATGTATGGGTCAGCTAAGGAATTTAGTGATAGGACATGGTGGACACTAAAACTATTCAGTCTCAAATAATGAATGAACAACTTCATTAATATTCCCATTTCTTAAACCAGTAGACTCTACCACTGCCTTAGGGAATATTTAAACTGTGACTCTTTGGGGGCTGTGAGATGGTACTGGAAGAGTACTGCACAATTTCCACACTCCTCTAGACATCTACTATTGAACGCTGTCAGAGATAGAAATCAAGTCAACTATTTTGCTGCAAACGCTGCCTACTGAAAACTGCAAACTACTGAAAACTGCAGTCGTAACCACTGCATTTACTATAGATTCAATACATCTTAAGGGGAGCATGCTAACATAATGAGAAGACTGAAGTAATACGTATTTGATCCAGTCCCTTTGTACTGTCTAGGATCATCCACCATGTCTAAGACAAAAAACCCCGTGTCTATTCAATGTCTTTTTGGTTGAGAAGTTTCTCATGTATAATGTCTGCACTATACCTTTGCTTAGTTTTTCATCTCTAATCTACAATTAAGAAGTCAAAATCACTAATACTTGTGATTCCTGATGTAATTGTTGCTAAGGAGATCTCAGTTCAAATTCAAAAACTGATCACAGAGAAATTAAACCTCTCTGTGCTACTTCCACAATGCAAGCTGTTTCAAATATCCTTTACCAAAACAATTTTAGTCACAGTATATTCCTTTAATCTGTACTAACATTTCTTACTCATTTTCAGACTAAAGAATATTAGTAGTGCCAAACAATGGTTCTGCCACTTGAGAACCATCACCTTTGAGAACCTGATTGCTGTTCTATATATTTCTGCGTTTCATGTGATACTCTATTGCCTGTTCAGACAACCTGAGACTCAGATTTCTACAGACACTAGCGTATCTATCAAAGTACATTTCAAAAAGTGCTTACCAATACTCTATAAAGACCTCTTAAGGACCTTAACTGTCTTAAGCAATATTGTGGAAAAGAAAGAGTGGAGAATATGACTGCAGACAAACTGACAGCTTCATCTACATGTGGGAGTTTTTCTAATGCTGTACTGTGTGTATTGTTGCATGTCCTCCAACAGTTCCTGTGGGCCATAATTAATTGCAGATGTTAATAAGAACGATTACTGTACTGTGAGAATTGCTACATGACCATCTCAAACAAGATACAATGCCTTTTCTGACAGTTGCCTTTACTGTGAGAGCAATGGGGAAAGCAAAACAACAGAATTACTGATGGGAGCAGAGGCTTAGTCTAGCAATTTTCTAGAAAAAACTACCAAACTATACCAGTTTCAGTGACAGTTTTGTCCTGCCTATCAAGACATTTGTGGTATGGCTAAGTCCGACACAAGTTTTAATTTATAGAGGAATCCTGTGCTCATATCATTTTGTTTTCCACTTCATACGTATTCTATTTGGTATATAAATAGTTAGTATAAAATTAACCAGAGCAACCAGGAAATAAGTCTTGAGCATCTTGAATCATTTGGATACAGTTAGTTAGTGACTTAATCTAAAAAAATCTACCCAAGCCTAGATTCAAGGTCCTAATAAAGCAGAGCGGGTGTCTGAATGTAAGTCCATTAACCTTACAGGGAAATGCCCTGCTGATTCTTAAATGCTTATGACAAGAGAGACTTTGTGGATGTACCCTCCTGAAGATGTCTAAGGACAGGCTAGATGAGGCCTTGAGCAACCAAGTCTGGTTGAGAGGTGTCAGGGCAGGGAAGTTGGGGTAGGTGATCTCTACAGTCCCTTACAAACTAAGCCATTCTGTGATTCCCATATTTGATAAAAATACACTGATCCTTTCAAAACTAGCATGTGAGCTGCCATACAGCAATTAACTGAAAGTGGCTTTTGGAAATGCTTGTGAATGTTAAAGTGGTTACTGCAACAAAGTGCTCATCTAGGATGTGTTTATGGATGCACACAGATCTTAGACCAGATATATGTACCAGAGAAATTATTCTTTTACTTTATAATGCTTTTATGAAAGGACTTGCTTTTCATAAAACCTATGCTTAGTCAGCACAGGGTTATGAAAGGCAAATCTGTTCTCCCTCTATGGCAAGAATGAGTGAATAAGGCAAAGGTGATGAATGTTGTCTACCTGGACCTTCCATAAAGTCTTTGACACTGTTTCCAACAAAATCCTCATGAAAAAACTGGCTGCTCATGGCTTGGATTAGCAAATGTTCTGCTGGATAAAACATTGGCTGGATGGCTGGTCCCAAAGAGTGGTGGTCAGTGTAGTTAAATGTAGCTGGCAGTTGATAACAAGAGGTGTTCCTCAGGGCTCAATATTAAGACCGCTTGTGTTTAATATCTTTATCAGTGATCTGGATGAGGAAATAGAGTGCACCATTAGTATATTTTGCAGATGACACCAAGTTGGGTGACAGTGTTGATCTGCTTGAAGGTAGGGAGGCTCTACAGAGAGACTTAGACTGGATTCATGGGCTGAGGTCAACAGTATGTGCTTCTACAAGGACAAGTGCTAGCTCCTGCACTTGACCCATCCCTCGCAATGCTATAGGCTTGGGGAAGTCGTCTGGCAGAAAGGGGCCTGAGGGTGCGGGACACCAAGTTTCTGACTGACAGCAGTGTGCCCAGGTGCCTAAGAAGGCAAATGGCATCCTGGCTTGTATAAAATGTAATGTAGCCAGTAGGAATAGGGAAGTGATCGTCCCCCTGTACTCAGCACTGGTGAGTCCACACCTTGACTATTGTGTTCAGTTTGGAGCACCTCAATTCAAGAAAGAAATTGAGGTGCTGGAGTGAGTACAAAGTGCAACAAAGCTGGTGAAGGGCCTAGACAAGTCATATGAGGAGTGCTTGAGGGAGCAGGGGTTGTTTAGCCTGAGGAAGAGGAGGGTGAAGGGAAACCTTACAGCCCTCTACCTGAAAGGACATTGTAGAGAGGTAGGTGATGGTCTCTTCTCACAGGTACTAGTCATAGAAAAAGAAGGAACAGCCATAAGCCACAACAGGGAATCTTTAGGCTGGACATTAGAAACATTTTTTTTTATTGAAAGAGTAATCAGGCATGGGAACCAGGTGTCCGGGAAGTTGGTTGAGTCACCATCCTTAGGTATGTTTAAGGATCATTTAGATGTCGTGCTTAAAGATATTGTCTAGTGGTGAACTTGATAGAGTAGGGTTATTAGTTGGACTTAATGACCTCAAGGGTCTCTTCCAACCAGAATGATTTTATGAGTTGAACCTACAAAGTTCCAGAATTCAGGATTCTGGAGTAGATTACGCTGCCTGAGGAAAATGTTTTGCCCAATGTACTGGGGAAATACATTTCAAGAAACATTTTATTGCAATACTGTTACCGAAATTGTGTTGGGATTTATTTGTAGAAGCACCAGGCACTCACTGTTTCCTATGCTTTAGTATATGTTCACAATTAAAAGCCTGAGTTACCAAATTATAAGTATATATAGATTTGAAACATTTGTAATAGTGAAAAACATTTTCTTCACATCAGCTTAGTTCAGAACTGCTCATAAGGAGACGGTGCATATATATTTTAAGACTTCAAATCTGCCTTTGTTTGGGTTTTCTCTCAGTAGCATGACATAGCTGTGAATGCATCCAATTAGTTTAATTGGGAGAAATCATACAACTGCTACAGAATTATTTTTATATAGCGTTTAATCGAAGTATCTTTGTTTGCTTCACAATACTTGTTAATTTTAATATAGTATCAATCTTTTCAAAGGAGTACTACATACAAAATAGACTATAAAACTCTTGCTTTGCTCGACACACCATGCACAAACACACTAACATGCTCCACTCTGAAACAAAATCATAGGAATACATGCGAGCACAATAATGAAAATGGCACTATTAGTGGTGAAATATAAATACATGAGAATAAAGGTGCATTCTGTCCACCCACTGTGCTGGTTAAAATGGACATGAAAGATTTCAATGTGGTTGCACATACAGGTTAAATCAGGAGACATGTGCTCAGGGTTTTGTGCCCCAACTCATCTACAGAAGGCGAGTGGCAATGGCCTGGTTACATGCATCACCATCTGCAGCTTCCAATGGGGTTTTCAAAGAACAAAACCATGCCTGTGCAGGTGGTACTTTTTAAGGAATCCTTGTTCTCGAACCTTCAGTTTCAAAGGGAGCATTTAGTTTATTTTAGCACAGTGAGCTGCAAAAAAAAATGGGTTGGGGCTACTAAGAAGCAAATTTATTTCATATTGGTTTTGTTTGTGCGTGTCAGCTGTGCCTGGAGCAGGAGGAGGAGTCATGCCAACACCTAGTCACCAGCCCAATTTTAAACAGTATCCAGTCGCTTGGAGAGCTGGTGACCATAAAACAAGGTCAAGGGGCACGGATGGGTAGGGCCGCGATTTAAAGGCGCCCGGAGTGCCCCTCACCAAGGGAAATCGTTTGCTGGCGGGAGCAGCCTTACAGCCCCACCGACTGTCCGCCGTCGCCTCGGCCTCTTGACCTCCCTTCTGCAGCCCGTTCACTCGGAGAGTGCGGCCAAGCCGGGCCCTCGTACCCTCCTCTGTGACACAGCGTCCCTCCACCTCCTTCACGCCACAGACTGCCGTGAGAGCGGAGGCACAGCCAGCGGTGACTCGCGGGAACGCCGCGGGCCGCCGCAGGAGGGCGGGAGTCGCCGCAGTGAGGCCGCGCGGGCGAGGCGGCGGCGTTGCCATGGCAGCGCGGCCCCTGCCGAGGGCCTGAGCAGGCGGCGGCAGGAGGTGGCAGACACAGGGGGCGCCAGCGCCAGGTCCCCGCGGGGCAGGAAGGGGTTAAAGAGAGGCAGGCGAGGGTCGCCGGCGGGGATCGCCTGCGGACGGGTGTGGGGATGAGTCGGGGTGAGGGCTCAAGGCCGCGTTCCGCGTGTGCAGAAAGGCTGCGGAGGTGAAGCTCCCGCTTCGTCGCCGGGCGGAATGGAAGCGGTGGGTGCCACGGAGGACGTGTTCTACGAGGAGGAGGAGGAGGAGGAGGAAGAGGTGAGCTGTTACGAGTTCGAGCCTCTGCCGACGCTGTTGGAGGATGAGGTGAGTGAAGCAGGTGCGGGTCCGAAGCCGCCGTCCTTGGCGTTCACCTGTGCTGGGGCGGCCGTAACCACAGGTTCACCCGCTTCGCGGAGAGCGGTCAGGCCCAGTCGCGTCCCGTGCTTGCACCGCCGTTTCGTCGCTGTCTTTTGCGGATACCGGCTTGGACAGAAGCGATGCCCGTGCACCTTCTCCACGTAACAGCAAAGTCACGGGCCTTTGAGTGTGGAGTGTCCTCACTCCTGCTCTAGCCCTGGGTTCGTGCTGCAGCCCTGTCACACCTGAAAAAGGGATGGGTTTTTTTCATGGGCAAAAGCATTTCCAGTAGCTGCCAACCAGACATCTGTACAACTGTTTTGTGCTACCCTGTGTTAAAAGGCCTTTGTCACTAGGAAATAAACCCCAAACTGTTAAATCCATTGGTTCAGTTGCCAACCTGTAGCTAATGCCAGTTCTGCATTTGTATTTGTACTTGGTTTTTCACCTTCTTTCTGTCTTACCACATTGTGTGTTCTTTACTCCTGGTGACTGGGCAAAATGTTTTGGGGTTTTTCTTTTAAAGTAGAAGTTTAATTAACTGTATGTGAGTCACTTGCTTCACAACCCAGATCTTGCAAGCTTTCTTATTTGTTATGACAAGAATCCAAGTTGGACCAGGATTAAAAAATGAATTTGAAAATGGAGAGGCTCTTCCAGCTTTTATAAGTTACCAGATGGCTCAGCAGTTTGGCTCTTGCTCCCATTATCTGTACTTTCAGTATAGTAGGCCTCATGAGACTGTCCCATGCAACGTGCAGAAGGAAGTTGATAGTGCTCTCATTTTTGCACATTAGTTTAAATCGTTACAGTATTCCTTCAGGGTAGGAGAAGAGTGACTGTCAGCACCTGTGTGTGTGAGAGACCTGAGCTCATATTTCTCACCAGCTCAATGTATACTTTTATTTGTAAATTCCCACTGGCCCTTTCTATTTAGTTATTCTAGGCATGTGAATATTTTCAGTAATCATATTGAGTGAATAAACATGACCTATCACCTGGTGATTAGAGAAGCTCATAAAAAAGGCTTATTTTGAAGAGCATTTAATGATCTTACTGAGGCAACCCAGTATTTTTCTTCAAATGCAGTAAATTTAGTGAATGGTGTTTGCCATGTTTTCACTGACTCTGGAATGGATTGTTTTGAAGTTTGTGGGAATTATTTTGGCAAAAAAACAGATGTCAGAAAGCTCTGAATACTGATGACCCTCTCTCAGCTGCTTAGTCATTTAGTGGATCTTCTGCTTCCTATCACTCTACACTGTATGAGGAATGAAGTTGGTGTCTTATGTATGTGGTTTACAAAAGCAAATATGTGAAGCAGGAAGCTGTCTTGAGCTGAAGAGTAGGCAATGTTGAGGAATAGAGTATATTTCAGATGCCTTTCTTTACTAAAACTTTGTCTAGAACTACTTCATATTTCAAGTTTTTAAGAAGTGCGTGTGGCTGTTTGTTTGCTTTTCCCACTTCTCTGCTTAATTATACAATATGGTTATTTTACTCAACTGTTTTGTAATTTGTGAAGAAAGTATAAGGACAAATTGACAACCAAAATGAATCATTAAAGCATAGTTGTCTGAACAATTCACTTACACTAGCTAAAGCAATTAGTGTTTATTTTACTGATAATGAGACAAGAGGGAAAAGGTATTAGCATCTCTGTTATGTATTTGAGCTTTCCTGTAATTTGAGTGACTCATCTTTCAGTGGGCCAAAGTGCTAAAGTTGTGGCTTGCCAGAAACTTCAGCTTGCCAGAAACTCTTGTGTTATAATCTTAAAAGGATTTTTTTCCCTCACAATGAGAACTTTGGTTTTGTATTGCTTTGGGGATGTAAACTAGTCAAATCATGTCTCGGTGTTTTCAGTGTCTCATTCTCTATGATGGCCTTGCTTTGCTTTAAGAGCCCCTTGAATAACATTAAGATAGTGTGGTCATTTAAGAAATTCATAGTTTCTGTAAACTAAATAGCTTCATGTCCTGGGAAGAGTAAAGCTTGCTGTGTGGTGGTGGTGGTGGTTTTTATCTTCACCTACTGATCCATCCCTGATTGAAGCCTCTGAGCATTCATGGGCCATTTTTCTTGTTTCCCTTGCTGTTTTGTGGGGTTTTTTTCCCCTTATATCACCTAACTTCCCCATTCACTGAAAGAACAGTGAACTTGTTTGACATGAAATCATTATTATCTTTACATTATCTTTTCTTCATCATCATCTTTTGTTAGCTCCCAAATAACGACAAGAAAAGACAGTGGGTTTTGTAGGTTTAAACTGTAGGTATTACTACCAATGATTAGTGTACACTATAGAGCTTAACCTCAAAGCTTGCATCAAAAGAAATTCAAGTCTGATTGTGACTGGAATTTGATAGTAAGGCTGTCTTAAGGGTTGCAGTTTTTATTTATTTCACGTAATCTCTGTATTGAGGCCTCATTGTCCATATGTACAAGTGAAACTTTAATCATTTTGCATCTTGATTAGTGAGACATTTTTTTGCAGTTTTGTCAAATGCCATCACATCACCTAACTGGATGATCCTAAGAAATTGTAAAAAATAGTTTTATTAATTTCATAGTTTTATTAATAACTTTTTTTTCTGGTTGGACAAAAGTGACTCTTTTACCGGGGACTCTTGTAATAGAATGAAGTGGAGTTGTTTTAAGGTAGATTTAGATTGGATCTTCAGAAGAAGAATTTCCTAACTGTGAGGGTGCTGTGGACTGGAGCACATTGCTCAGGGAAGTTGTAGATGGGATGTTCCTTCCACAGAATTGTCAATATGAGGTTGAATGGGACTCTAGGCAACCTGGTCTAGCAAGAGGTGTTGAAACTGGATGTTCTCAGAGATCCCTCCCAACCCACCACTCAATGATAGAATAAACAGTTTCTTTCCTTTCCAAGCCTGTTCTCTTCCTACCTACCAGTTGGTCGTCTTCAAATCCTGCTGTTTTGTGTTCAAGCTCCGTGTCGTAAGTTTAGCATTTTCAGATACAAGAACAGCCCTTTGTGCTTAGAAATTGTTCCACATAAAGGTGTGCAGTACCTTGTTTTCCACCCTTAAAATCTGATGGCAGCATTACACATACAGCGCTGAGCACAGCACAGAGAAAATGAGAGCTTTAGTCTCATGTGCCTGATCTATAATTGCTTTTGCTGTTCATTATTATATAGGCCTGAACTTGGTGAGCCCATGGTTAGCGCTGGAAGGCACTGTAATAATGCTGCCATTAGTAAATCAATCCATCTCTAGGCTGATGAAAACTAGAATATTGAAAATAGATGCCAAGTCTCCCAAGTAGTAGTGTGTTTTATTTCCTGTATTTTGTGGGTTTTTCCTCATGTTTATTAAACATACTGTAGATTTAAAAGCAAAATTGGTTTCTGTCTTAGAAAGATATTAGGACTGAAATACTTAATTCCTTGAAAAGCATGTTAGTAAACTGTTACCCTTTGGTAAAGGGAGATGAAAATATTATTGATGCTTTTCACTACTAAGGTACATAAAGTTATAATTGTACTTTGCACGTGATTAGAAGTTTAAAACACTGCAGTTTACCAAGCTATAAGATACCTCACATTCTGTTTTGCTGCCAATGACATACTTGGTATTTTGTATCTGAGGTAATGTACAGGTATATTTTTGATATATTTTGTATCACTCAGAAGTATAATCCATAGTCTTAATTGCAATTTGCGAGTAAATCTTATGTGCATTAAACAATGGCTTTGAAGCAAAGTAACTTCAGTAGATTCTTGTGTTTTTGTTCGCTTATTTTTTTCCATAGATGAAATAGTTTTGTTTGGTTGTTCTTTATCCTTCCTTTAATATAATGAAAGCTTTACATCCGTAGCTATGAGTAATGTATTAGGTTTATATTCTAAAAATTGTATGTTAAAAGGCTAGCTGCTTTGAGCTCAACATTGTTCTGAACATCTTGACCAGAAAAGCTGCATTTTTTTGAACTGGACTCTTCATGGCCTTAGTGTGATGATGGGATCAAAGGAAGTTGACGTATAGTTTGTAAGAGTAATTTAAAAACAAAGTCTGTGAGCTTGGGCTGTTTTGATCAATAAGAACTCTGGGCATAATGGGAACACCTAGGACAGCATAAGTGTTTTTAAATCAAGGCATAAAACCAGTTTACCAATAGCTTGTTTGGGCTTTGAGTGTTTGTTAAAATAGTCTACACCACTAAACTTCACAAAAACATCTTTTTTAAGGCAGGCTAATTTAGATGGTAGGGAAAAACTGTTGTGAAGGTAATTTTAAGTAGATTATCCGAAGGCACCTGAAAGATGGTAAGGGAGATGTGGGTTAAACAAAATGTTTTAGCTTTATCTCTCTGCTTTTACCTTCAAAGGGTCTGTTTCCACATCTTTGATGTGGTGTTTACGTAATTTACATAGGTCCCATAGTATGTGTTCTTTCATTAATGTTAACATACTATGATACCTTGGTTCAGGTTAATTGTGTCTTAAGAGACTAATTGTGTTAAGAACCAAGTTGTGCACTTAGTGTTTCTTGTTAATCAACGTCCTAGAAAGTCTAAGAACTTGCTGGAAACATTCATTGCCAATTGTGTAAAATCTAATCTGTGATAGACAAAGCAGTGTCGTGAAATCCAAGGTAATTAATGAATTCATATCTTAACAGGAGAATGTGTCTCTTGCTGATATTTTGTCACTGCGGGATAGCTGTCTTACTGAGCAAGATATTTGGGCAGTTTGCCTGGAGTGTTGCTGTTCTCTGAAGAGTATTGCCCATTCTGCAATCTTCCAGACGCTCTGCATCACTCCTGACACTTTGGCTTTTAACACCAATGGCAATGTATGCTTCATGGAACAGCTCAGTGGTAAGTATTTGCGTTTCCAAGCCACTTGTTTTAGAACTATGAAAACTTATAGTGAGAGACTGTAGTAAAGCATTATATGCTATGTGTGTGACCTAAAATAAATAAACAGAAAGCAAACGAGTTGGTGAGTATGGGTCTGCATGAAATTACATTCTCAGTTTTATGATGAGTGAACAAAGGCTTTTATGAGATTGCTTAGAAAATTCCTTCTAGTTATTTTCAGACTATCCAGAGGAATGTACTATATCTCCATTTAAACATCTGTCTGTCTTTTTTGCACAGGTCTTTACCTGTGTGAAGTATGTTCTTGGCCTCTTCCAGTTTTTCTCATTTCATGCATATATGCTGTTTCAAGAGATATCTGATATTCACTGTATCTTGATTGTGCCCATAGAGAAGGGGGCAATTGTAGTGCATGTTCACTACTAGGAAGGAAAGTTCTCCTTTGAATAAAGGAAATATTTCTTTCCTGAAGTCATGATCTTTAAATGTAGCAAATGTGGTGACCAAGAAATGAATTTTAATACACTAAAAGCCAGTATGTAGTAGCGTGTACGGTGCTCAAGTATTGTAGCAAATGAATGGGAAGATTCTTAACTTAAAATACTTTTGATTCCAGCACAGATAAAATAGCATGTCATTGTTGCTGCTCTTTTCATATGACCATTCTCAAAGGTCTTTGTAATATCCCTAGCAGGATAAAGGCTACAATCCCCAACCTCCCCACTTCTTACCCACCCTCACCCCCCAGATGAAAGAAGCAAGTTGTGATTGTTTTGTGCTTGTATTTCTCAAGTATATGTGAGTCAACTTTTAGTTCTGTGTTAATAGGGTAATATGGTATAAATTTCCTTTATATTAAGGAGCTTGTCATAACTTGAAATTATTTTAAAAAAAAAAAAGAAAAATGCTGGCTTGGTATTCCTAAGGGTATATGAAACACTTGAAAGAATAAATCTAGTGGAAGAAGAATGCTCTTCAATTAAGATCTTTTGCTTGGAGCTGGGAAAGAAAAAAAATCGATTTCTTCTTAAATGTTTTAGTCTAATTGAATAGCTGGCAAACAACTGATCCAGGAATTTGCTGTGTTCATGTGATTAAAATGCAGGATAACAAATTCCCGTGCAAAGCAAATGTACAAAGATTTTGTTCCCTGAAGTCATGTTAGTCTCTGCAGAAGAGACTTTTTGTTAATTGTCTTTAAAGGAACTTGCATTTTTTTCTAGGAATGCAAAAAGTTATGTATATAGTCTGTTTTCCATACACGTACTCCGCAGGGTCTTTGTCTCTCCTCTTTTCCCTCAGATCTTATCACTATTTGTTTAAAACACAGAATGTTAGGCACTTGGGGAGGTTGTCCTTTTTGCTTCTCTGTAGTTGTTGCCTATGGATTCAGTCTTCCAGAAAAAAATTATTACCTCTGGATTTGCAGGGAAAATGAACAGCCTGTCGCCTATCCTTTAGCAGCAAGTTCTGCTTCCTGCCGGTTCTGTGGTGCTAAAGTGACAAACATTAAAGAGGATGTTCTGCCAAGGGCTCTGATATTTTCTTGTCTCTTCAAATGAAACAAATTTCCATTGTAAACATTATATTGAAAAAATGCAGTGACTTTAGGAGTGATATGCTTGTACAGCCTTAGAAGTGTTCTATCAAAAGAAAGGGGGAAAGGTAGTGGGGAAATGAAAAGAAGGAGTCATAGTCTTGGGTTGGAGGAAAAGGTAGTTCACTTTCCTTTCTGCCTTCCCAAATATCAGGCAAAATGTGTCTTGTGGGGGAATGCAGAATTAGTGGTGTAACCCCCTTTTTCACAGGGCAAGTGGAGCAGGAACATTGTAAGGAACTGTAAATCAGTTTCAGTCAGTGGCATCTGGATAGTCAGCCATACTAGATAGCTGCAATATATAAATATGTAAGCAAAAAAATCCTTTCTAGTTCTCTCTTCCATATAGATGAGTTTAGTATTGTCACAATATAAGACCATTGCATTTAGCTTATAAAATTCAGGTACAAAAGCTATGTTAGAGTTAAAGCTATGATGAATGTGTCATATCTGTGAGCATACCCTATTTTTTTCCTCCCTGGTGAGTAGGGAAAATTAGTCTTTGTTTGTAAATAATCTCAATTATCCATTGGTTTCACAGAAGGACAGACTAGGTGAGGTGGAGAGTGTGAAGAGTGGGTTTTAGTCACTCCAGTTTTTTTAGTTCTCTGGTTTCATATTACATCAGTACAGTGTGATATTGTGTGTACTCTTGGATGCAGCAGCATCACCGGTCAAAAAGTGGCTGCTGCAGTAGCTCAGTTCTGTGTCAAGTAGCACATAATGGGGAAATGTGCTCTTTCAACTCTTACTGTAATTAAACTATGCAGAGATCATGGTAGCCTGTAGTTGAGGCAGTCAGGAGCTCAAGTTGGTTTTGTTGCTGGAACCCTTATCAGGAGGGTCTGCAGTGGAAAATAGTGAGTGGAAATATCCCATTAATCAAATAAAACTTGCAAGCCACCAGCTTAGGTGGTAACTTGGTCCGAGCAAATATTCATAGATTGATAGAATGGTTCAGGTTGGGAGGGACTATAAAGATCATCTAGTTCCAATCCCCCTACCATGGGCAGCGACATGCCCCACTAGACCAAGTTGCTCAAGGCCCCATCCAATCTGACCTTGAACACTTCCAGGGAGGGGGCATCCACAACCTCCCTGGGCAACCTGTTACAGTGTCTCACTAGCCTTATTGTAAAGAATTTCGTCTTGACTTCAGTCTAAACCTCCCCTCTGCCAGCTGGAAACCATTCCCCCTGTTCCTACTGCTCAATGCCCTTGGAAACAGCCCCTCCCCTGATTTCCTGTAGCCCCCTTCAGGTACTGGAAAGCTGTTATATCTCCCCAGAGTCTCTTCTTCTTCAGGCTAGGAAGAGGCTTCTCCAGCTCCAACTCAGCCTGTCCCCATGGGAGAGGTGCTCCAGCCCTTCAGTCATCCTCTTGGCTCTCCTCTGGACATGTTCCAATAGTTCAATATCCTTCCTGTGTAGGAGGTTCCAGAACTGGACACAGTACTCCAGATGGTGTGTCACATGAGCAGAATAGAGGGAGAGGATCACCTCCCTTGACCTACTGGTCACACTTCTCAAGATGCAGCCCAGGATGCAGTTGGCTTTCTGGGCAGCAAGCAAACATTGCTGGCTCATGTTGTTTTTCATCAACAAATACCCCCAAGTCCTTCTCTTCAAAAGGCTGCTCTCAATCTCTTCACCACCTAGCCTGTATTTATGCCTGGGATTGCCTTGACCCACATGCAGGAACTTGCACTTGGCCTTGTTGAATCTCATGAGGTTGGCACTGGCCCACCTTTCGAGCCTGTCCAGGTCCCTCCGTATGGCGTCCTTTCCCTCCAGCATGTCTACCACACCACACAGCTTGGTGTCATCGGAAACTTGCTGAGGGTTCACTCAATTCTGCTGTCTGTATCGCCGACAAAAGTTGTTAAATGACACTCATCCTTGCTTTCTATTTGGACTTTGAGTCGTTGACTGTAATTCTGACTGTGACCATCATTATCCATGTAGTGGTCTGTTCATCAAGTCCATGTTTTTCCAGTTTGGTGACCAGGATGTCATGTAGATGACAGTAGGAAGTAGTTAGGAATGGTAAATGTGTGTGTTTGAGAGTGTTTTGTCTGTTAGATTGCTTAGTAGGTAAAGTATGCTATCTTGTTGCAGAAAGTTTGGAAATAGTAGTATTTTACTAACAGTACTAGAAACATGGATTCCAGTTTCTTGTACATCAGATATTAGTGAATGAAAATACTCCTATAATAATAGTGTCTTTTCTATCAGACAAGATTGTATCATTGAATCTTTATCATCAAATTGGTTTGTTTTTTAAACACTCAGGACGATTAATGTCTAATTTGACATTTCCTTTTTCTTTCAAAGATGATCCAGAGGGTGCCTTTGTTCCACCAGAGTTTGATATCACCGGTAATACTTTTGAGGCAAGTTCATAAATTTATCTGTAAAATAGGGAGGGGTTTTATAATTTTAGTACTTCTGGCAGTACCAAATGTTTGGCAATCTCAACATATAATTTTAATAAATTTAAAGATTATTAATATGATTGTGAATTGTGCTGTTTAGATAGGTTTTGTGACAATCAAAAGTAAACTTAAAATGCTATCTTAATTTTTTATATAAACATCTGTTCACTAACAGTTAAAGTATAAGAATGTATTTTGGCTGAATAATCTGTTGTCCTAAACCACAGCTGGTCTATATTATGGTCACTGGTGTCCATCACTGGTTGTATTTGTTTGTTTGAAGACTACATGTGAAATTTATGACCAAATATAAAATTTGTTTGCCGTCTTCTTCACTAAAATAATTCATGGAAGGATGATCAACAATTTTTTCTTTGATTTAATGAAGAAACAAATGACTGTCTGTTGCTTTGCAATGCACAAATGCTCTACATTTGTAAATTAAATTAGTTTTAAATTGTTTATAGTAATTCATTAGCCTCTCAAGTCAACCATCTCATTGCATGTTGCAGGAGTGCATGTTTAAAATTCTTGTTTTTAATAGATCCTTTCTAGCATATATTCTTTAGATAATTTGATGCTTTAATCAGAAACATCTTTTATTCAATGTATTAAATGTGTTAACTATACAGAAACAAAATATAAATGCCTTTTACTTCTCGTAGTTACAGTGTTCATATTTATAGTTCTATATATTTGGGGGGAAAGGGAAGTGAACCTTGGAAGTAAGTAGTGCTACAAGTAGGATGAGAATGATAAGGCAGGAAGGATAATATTACAGAATATGAAGTCATAAGAGTCTTTGAAAGTTAGACTTTTCCCTTCTGCTGTGCTTTGTTAATGTCATTATATAGATGAGCAGAGATCTAGTGATTGATTGATTGATTTTTTTCTGTTCTTCCACCCCAACTCCAGGCTGTTGGGAGTCTTTGAGGACAGGAGGGCCATTGTGGGTGGGAACTGGTTAGAATGTGACTAGTACTGCATTTAAACGTGTCAGCTGTTTTAGTCTTTGTATTCGTATGTGGCTGAGAAAAGTTGCAAAGTCACCCAAAGGTGACTATTTTTTGCTTCTTTTTTCTGTACTTCTGAAAGTGGACATAATTTTTTTACATAAATATGTTCTCTGTCCCTTGTCCTTTAACAAAACTCTGAGATTTGACACAGAAGTACTTATGAGGTTAGTGGAATTATTTCCTTCTCTGGCAAACTTGTGTTTCCCCCACACTTTTCTCCTTCCTCACGTGTTGCTGAACTCAAGTGCATACAGTGAATAGATAGACTGACAGAGGTTTGAAGACCAAGGGGATAGTACAAGGTGAAATGAAGATTTGAAAAGACTGTGGGAATATGAAGTGACAGTATTTTGGTTCTCATATACAAGGCCATTGTATCCCTCTTGGCTAAAACATGTCTGTTTTATGGGTTTATTATTTAACTCTTCTATTTCAGCAGTGCTTACGTGATTGCTATGCCCCAGTGATTCCCAATACTAAGCACAGCACAAACAACAATTACACAGTCAGTCAAAGCTGTTTGAGTCAGGAGTGGCTCTGAACATAGACCCTTTAACTTATTTTGCACAGATCAATGAGGATACATTAAGTGGGACACATTTGTGTGGAAGGAAGTCCATTTGCTCTGTTGTGGAGCGAGGGATGGATTCCTTTCTTTCTGTTCCTATTTCTTTAAGTACTAAGTTGAAAGCCTTACAAAGCGGAGAGAGCAGTGCTCCAACAGTGGCCTCACTTGTTTCTCATTTACCATTCTAGGACAGTGTGCAAGACCAAAAATCTAGGGCTTTCCCCTTCATTGAGGCAGACATACTGTTTTGCTCTAATTTTTGTGCATTTTGTTGGACAGCTATGGGATTCTGAGTATTTGTGGAACTTTCGGAGCTTTACCTCTTACTGCTTGTAGTTTAGTTGAATTTTAAATACTTCAGTACCAGATCAAATTCTGCCAGAGATTCCATGATGACCTTGTCTTAGTGGTTTAATTCTTTTGTTACAAGGGTTTTATAATATTATCATCTTTCCAAGCTAGCTGTTCCCTTCTTGATGTTAATACTTTAGGTTCTTCTCTTTTTGAAGGTATTGATAGATTTATCTGTCCCCTCTACCCTGGTTGTAACCTTCTACTATACAATAGCAGAATAACACTGATTTACATTAATCTCTGAGGAAACTTTGGGACCTTGTGCTTTTTCAATATTACAAGACAGTTGGTACTGCCCCACTGAGTTGCCCTTTTGCAGGGGTGTGAAGTCTTTTGTGTTACTGCTTGCTCCTTCCTTGGTAATGACCTTCTTAATTTGTTCATTGTTGAAGGAGTGGTTTTGGAACTTCAGTGAGAACAATGGAAAGTAATATTTGTATTGGAACTGTCCAATTTAAATACAAAGAAAAAAGTGTTGGAACTACTGATTATGTGTGGAATGGACTTTGATAGCTGTTACTCCAGTGTAAATCTAAGCTGTTAAAATACACGTCAACCAGAAATTTCATTTCACTGTTGCCTGTTTTGTGGCTTCCAAAATGGAAGCACACAATGAGATTTTCAGAGCTACTTGTCGACTTCTTCCTCTTTTAAATTTTTTTTAATGAAAAAAAAAGTCCTCAAATAAAGCTACAGTTATTTCCACAAGAGATGTTTTGTGTCCTGCTTGGTGATTTACTGATCCAGACCTCTAATGGAATTGTGACTCCAGTCTAATTAGTTACTAAACTTAGCTAGCACTCAAGCACACAAGAGTAATAGAAACAGGAAACAAATTGAAATGTGTTATTGTTCTGGTGTCTGAAACAACACTATTAAAAATTTCAATTTCTATTTGGAATTTCAAGTAGCAAGAGATCTAAAGCTTTGTCTGAACACGTAGTTTGTTTTGGACTTCTGCCTTTTTTTCTGACCTGCTATCTATCTCTGAAGTGGGTGTAACACCAGCTTCAGTTACTTTTAAGAGTAGGATGTTAAAAACTAGCCCCTCAGGGAGTAGTCAGCTTCAATGTCAGGGCTAAAATAGTCTTTTAAAATGAAAGGTGTTAGGAAGAAGTTTAAAACCTGCCTGAGTGCCTTGGTCTAGGTGGTCCTGCTGTGGCAGAGGAATTTGACTAGATGATCTTTTGAGGTCCCTTCTAATCCCTAACATTCTGTGATTCTGTGTGAAGGAATTAGCTGTGAGAGAGGCTTCTAGTACCAACACTGAAATGTGTTTCAGCTTTCCAACTGGTGACTTCTTCAGTGCTGCCACAGTTAACAGCTTGTGGTATTGGAGCAAGAACTGCTGTTCCTTAGGGTCTCAAGATCTAGAAATGACTGTTGCTAAGTGGTTGGAGCAGCATTAATAGGGTAGTTCTGTTATGTCCTACTCTTCCTGGTGTAAGCACTGTTATAGTGCAAAGGCAGCCGAGCAGGTACTGCTGTTCTCTAGGACAATGCTGGACTAAAATAAGGAACCTCCTGGGCACCTGGTCATGTTAATTATTTTCCCTCTAGCTTTTCTATCTCTGTTACAGACGTGTATTACCATTGTGCCCGAGGTAACTTCACTGTTACAAGTTGGTGCTGTATGAAAGGAAAACAGAAGAGAAACTTTGGAGTTGTATATTGTAACTCCAAAGTTGAATTTCCATGCAGTACATTTATTAACATTTTCACTTTTAATGTTGTGTCCATATGTGGCTGTGCTCAGCGACAGTGTTATGATGGCTGAAGTTGTTATTTGCCTTCATTGAGAAGAAAAATTCTCAATTTCTGTTTCTCTAAGCACGAAGATACATACAGACCACATTTTTGTTCTCGAATCTTTGAACTACAAGTATGAGCCTAGGCACTGATTTTTTTTTCTTTTTTTTTTAGTAGTCTGTTACTATAGACAGCAGCACAGAATGTGGATTTTTCTCTTCTAGAATAATATTGAAACTGAGATGCAAAAATACAGATTTGAGGCTGCTTTTAAAATTGCTTACTTGACTATATACTTACCAAACAATTAATCTTCAGTATAAGCTGAGGCCTGATTCCTTCCTCTAAATAGAAAGAGCTTTAACATTTTCCCAATGAAAATGATTCCTATTTAATTTTCTTGCCATGGGCCATACAGCGCTAGGCTTGTGAAATTTGGCCAGTGGGAGGCACAAGAGGAATAGTTAAATAATGGTGAGTTCATTAATAGCCTTATTTCTGTCACTACAATACAAGTTAGCCTCAGGTTAAAAACATTGGCTGTCTCAAACCAGTTTCAAATAGCTATTTGTCTGCATCACAAAACTGCCATTGAATGTGACACAGAGGTTCATTGATGTAGAACCCCACATTTCTATGGTATGAGCTTTCAGTGAGATGGACTGATGTCTACCATGTGTGAACTTGCATTTATCATGTTTTAATAATGTGGCTATTCAATTTTTTTTGTTCTAGTGACTTTCTGTAACAGAAATCACTGAAATTTCAGAACTTGTCTGCATATTCTTTATTCTTCTTTTTTTAATGTCTAAAGCAGACTGTATAATACGTCTATTTAATGACTTCTTCCATTATCCAGGTGATAAAATGCAGTAGTTCTGAAACTGAAGTATGCAGCAAGATTAAAACCTTTCAGAAATAACTAGAAAAATGATACTGAGTTGAATATTGCCTTGAAGGGAAGGAAGAAATACAGGATTGTGAGTGAGAAGCAAGCAAAGTTCACACTTCTCTCTGTTTTCTCTAGAGCTCTTGCTTTTCGCTGTCACAGCAGAAGTTGGGTTATGCTGCTGTCTCAACTGGGAGAGAATCATAACAAGCCAGAACACTGTCTCTTCTAGTGAAGAGACCAGTGACAGCTGGTGACTTACAGTTTTCAGTGGGTTATAGTTGATTTATACTAATTTTCAAAGTCCAGGTGTTTTAACAAACTCACTACTTTGTGTTCAATAGTTTGTTTTTAACTAGGACAAACAGGAAATGCAATCTAAAGTATATTACGTTTTTTTGCAAATTAAATAGTTAAGATTCATATGGTTTATTCTTCTGAAATGTGACAAGGCATTTGAGTTGCTGTATACCGTATACAAGTATTTTATATGCATATAAGTGCATGGGTTGAAATGCCAAATGAAACCACCTGTTCTAGGAAATGGATAGAAAGGATTGAGATTACATGTTGGTCCTTCTGAAGAAAAATGAACTTGAGGGTTTAGTATTGCAGTATTTCTTAATAGCTGATCATTACTGAGCTCGTGCTCAGGTCTCAGCTGTTGGTCCTTCTCTAAATATGAAAGCTTTCGTCTTTGTCAAAACAGCAGAAGGTATAAAGGAAGTCTTGCCTTTACCATTGCCCTGGTCTTTTAAAGCAGTAGCTTTGAATGCTGTGAGATTATCTCTACAGTTCTATTCTTTCTTTAGTTTTCAGTGCAGGAGGAAAAAAGGAACTTTTTACATGTTCTAGAGGGGTTTCTGGTTTTGTTTCTATCTGGTGAGAGAAATAAGTCTTTTGAAATATCTAGTGTCTTTTTTCCTGAATTCTGTTACCCTTATTTTCATGTAGCCTCCTCCTGAGACTAATTGTATCTAACAGCAGCAAGGCTAGTCATCAGCAAATGGTAACTTACCTCCTCCTGTAGTCTAAACCATTCTGTCTGCTGTGATATTTAAAGCTGTCTTCTCCTTCAGTGACAAAAATAAATTACTTTTGTTTTGTTACCTATTTTTGTACTGTTCAGAGGAAAGAGAAAGTAGAGTCCTGCTTTTGCTTCAACATCATTGGCCCAGTTGAGATACTTGGTACTGAGCAAGTGTCACCCTTTGGTTGCTTCAAACAAAGAGCTAACAAAAGAGAGAATATAAAACTAATGGGATTATTTCATTACCTTTTTACAGCAGTCATTTGTTCTTTTTATAGCATATAGAATATTTTAAACTTTATATTTTTATTACCTCAGAAAACCTAATAAGCAACAGCTTGTTGTTCAGTTCTGGAGCTGGTCTTTCAAAGTTTTCACATTGGTCTTTTGTAACTGACTTTTTCAGCATATTGCCAGTGTTTCTAGTTTTGCTTCTAAATAAGAAACACTACTTTTTCACAGGCTGACTTTTATTTTTATCAAGAATAGGATGTTTCTTAGGCAGAAAATGTCCTCAGAAGAGAAATGGCCTACCATAAAAGTAACCATAAAAGCCCAATAAACATATGTAATAGTTTAGGTTTCTTCCTTGCTTGGCTATTAGTTTCTTATTAGAAGGCATTATTAAATGTAAGATATATCATTTTCTTAAGATTGAGGAACATTGTCGTCTGACATATGAAAGCAATTTTCAGATCAGCTTATTTAAGAATTTTTCTTTTCCCAGGAAAGACTAGGAGTGAAAAGAAGACTTAGTGTTCTGCCTTGAAACAGTTGGTTCTTATGGTAGTTGAAGTTTTACTCTTTTAGAAGCCTGAGGAGGTGTGTAAGATAAATTTGTAGATGGTTCTCATCATGAGCAAAAATCTGTGGAAAAACAACAGATTGTTTTCTCCTGTTATGCTTATGCGGTGTCATAAAACTTTAGGCTCCTTAAAGACATGCAAATGTCTTGAAGTAGCTGTTTATTTCCAGCCTCTCCCACATGAACTCCTCTTATTAGTACTGATACTTTGTCAACTATGGATGAAGTTGTCTTCCTTAGTTGCTGACAGAATTATCTGTCACTTTCTGGTCATATGCTTTCAAGTTCTTTTCATTGGTGGATTCATCATTGATGGGTCTTGCCTTTTTACTCAGGAATGCTAATCTACTCAGTTTTCAAAGAATCACATGAACAAAAAAAATGGTTTTTACACTATTTTGTGAAAAATTATACGTGAGATCTGTGCCTAAAAAGAAGGACCAAAGCTTCCTTCTGCAGAAATCATTGTCCTGTGTAACAATGAAACAAAAAAACTACACACCACCATAACCAAAATCCAGCTAACTTACGCTTCCATCATTTCTTAACATGCTTGATACATGCAGTGACAGCTGCTTACTTACTTACTATTTGTTACCCACAGCTGTTCTGTAAAAAAAGATTTTTCAAATGTGGTTTTAGAAAGACACTATGTAGTGGGATAAGTTCAGAAGTGGTTGGTCAACTTTTTACATTTGCAGCTCATCAGAGGCCCTTCTGTATGTTCCTTATGGAAGAAGAAAATGTAAAAAAAAAAGTCTATATAGATGTTTACCTCAAAAATGAACTAGTTACTGTACAGCAATGACTATTTTACTTATCAGAGTCCTAATGCCATTGATTCATGGCATGGAAAGGGAACGGGGATGCGATGCGTTGGTCCATAGTGTTCTGAACTGGATGTGTTGCATTTCAGCTGCTGTTTGTTTATATTGGGATGCTGATCTCTGTGATTAAGGGAGCCCAAAAATGAGATGGGTATCTATAAACCTGCTTTCCATTTGCATTCTTACCCTGCAAATGCAAGTAATTTAACGTATATAGCGTAGCTTCAATTTTATCAAGCTTCTGTGTTTATGCATCTTTGTGTGAATTAATGTGAAATTAATGTTCACAACGGTGGCTGGCACAGTCTGAAGATAACATTTCAGTCTTCACTGCAGTAATTAGGGTAACAGTTTTTTGAAAATCCAGCTGAAAAGGTTGGTCTTTTTTGTTCTATGTGTAGCCCTGGATCAACAAAAATACTAAAAGGGTTGTATATAGCAACCTAAGGAGATTATTACAAATCAAAAAGGATCCAAAATTCTTCTAGAAGTCTGAAAACTAGCAAACTTTTTTCAAAATCCATCAAAACACAGAAATTCTGCCCAAAGTTTGCAATGATTGCAGATGAAGAAAATACAAGAGTTTTTCAAAGAAAGCCATAGCAGTCCTTCAGGAGGTTCTGAGTTTCACAGCTCTTCTGTATGGGGAATTATCAAAATTTTGTCTTAAAGAAGGATGTCAGAATAGACTAGTGACCAAATTGATGAAATTAACAGTAAAATAAATTTCCGTGACCAGATGGTAAAACAGCGTTCTTGAAAAAAGCAATTACTTAGAGTAATATTCTTTAGCTTGGAAGAGAATGCCTTGAGGGAGAAATTATGCTGGAAATCTGTGAAGTGTGCCATGGAGGCAGCCATGGAGTATTTGCCAGCCCTTATAAATAAAGAAGTGGGTGGCAACAATGTGATGAATACAGGTGGACTCAAACAAGAGGAAAGGCTTCTTTGTTACGCAGTAAGCTGTGGAAATTCTTGCCACATAGCACAGATGCAAAAAAATTATGTGTAAATGTAGAGACTAGATAATATTCAGTGATAGTATATGTGATATCTTTCACAGTGTTTTTAGATTTTACTGGGTTCTTTTCTCCTTATGCAGTTGCAGCATTGCTTTTTAGATAATCGTATGTGCATAACCTTTCTTGTTTTGTGACGTAAACTGATCACCAGACATTTGCCAAAGAACGTTCTAAAACTTGAAAGCTTTCGTTTAGTTGTTACATAAATTGGAAGACACATTGAGAGATGAAATGGCTGCAGACATCAGCAGTGAGTGATTATTTGATAAAATCTGATCTGTAGCTGCATTTTTGTGCCATTTGTTTGTGAGTCTTTTAGGGAAGATTTTAGGGTTTTTTTAGACAAAGCTTAATAGCAGCTGTATTCAGAAGGGACAAACCACAAGTATTAGCTTTGGTTTAAAGTGTTGATTTTCCAGCACTTGCTACCACTTGAAGCTAGAGTATATGTTTTCTAATTAGACTACAGGAGCTAAGCCTTTTAGCACATTCTGCAGACTAATTATCTATGCATCCAAAGTATCAAATGAATACAAAGCTAGTATTTAATACAGCACCTTCCAGTAATTAGAATTATGTGGAAAACTGTTTTGTACCTTTGTAGTGATAGAAAGTATTAAGAATAATAGCCCTATTTTGCTTCCATTTTGCTGCTGGAAAATATATTACTGTCTGACTCTTTTGCATTAAAATAGCACCTTTTACAGTGAGTAAATTTGGGGGGGGGCAGGAAGACAAAAGTAAATATGTAATGTTGTCTCCCAGTAGTCATTTTCTCAAGCATTAGCTTGAATTTGTTTAGAAAACTTTTAAGGCAAGCTTTCATTTATGGAATCTTTAAATGCTTTGAAGTGTAAACGTGTGGAAGCATCTGTAAATGTCCATCAATCTCAATAAGAATAGAAAAATCTGCAACGTAAATTGAGGGTCAGATCTGAATGTCAAAACCAAGAATTGTCTTGCACTATTCCTATAGCTTATAATTTAGTCAGAAATAATTTACAAGAAGTACTGGTTCTGTTATAGTCTCTTTTTTCAGTTCTCCTGAAGACCCACATTTCTAAACTCTCAATACAAAATGTAAATGGTCATTATTTGTAATTGCAGTATGCCAAAAGCTTGTGCACTCACTGTTCAAAAGCTCTTTTGTCAGCTTTTTTCTGTAGTGTTTGCCTGCATGTATGAGTTCCTATAGACGCTTAGTTCTTCAGCCCTGCTAAGCAGTAATACAACAGAGGCTCTGTCACCCTCTGTGTAGGCTTGAAGCTTTTACTTCCTGTTTTGATCTTTTGATTTGCAGAATTTTAAATCCAGAGCAGATCATTACGATGCACTAATTTCACTTCCCGTAAAATATAATAAAATCATAAAATGGCATGCAGCATGATTGGAACTGACAGAAGCCTTTCTGCATATATTTCGCTCGTGATACAAACTTTGGACGCGGTGGCAGAAGCTGTCCTTTCATTTGGGAAATGCCTCCAGTACTTAGCCTGAGCATTTTATAATAATGTCTTCACCTTTAGAATTTTTTTTTCTTTTTTCACTTGTAAGTCGTATTCTACTTTTGTGTTTTGGAAACCACAATAGTATAAGAAGTTAACTTGATTTGAAGCTACATGTATGACTCTGACCTTAAGATTTTTCTCTGAAGTGCATGAATTCCCGAAGCCTCTTGCTGAAAAGAAGACTCTCATGACCTCAAATCTTACTTTTCTCAAACTTCTGGTTTTGTTACCACTTAGGTTTTTAAAGGGCATATTTTTCCACAATGGCCTTCCCAGTGATGCATATAATTGTGATTTTTATCTATGATTCTTGTTACATTTGTTAAGGTTTGTCTAAAAGCAGTTGTCCTTTCAAAGACCAGATCTGAAAATCCAGTTTCCTAATGTGGCTTTTACTCCCTTTGCCCCCTTCCTTTTTTAAGCAGATACTGTAGTGCAGTCTTACCTGGGAGATTTGCATGGTTTTTTGTAACAAAAAACATTTGGTCTTCAACTTAAAAGTCTCTTTAGAAATTGTGAAGAGGTTATTTTGTTGCTGGTTTTTTTTTTCTTTTAGATCTTTCTTGAAACTAATGCAATTTATCAGGCTGTTAATATTATTATCCTGTAATACAACAGTACTTGCAATGCATAAACTGTTCTACTTAGCTAGATTTAAAAAGGTGTGGTTGTGTTTTCAGAAACTAAGGAAACATTTTTACTGGGAAAAAAAACTCTTTTAATCCTTTAAGATAATTCCTAGCTGCCAATACAGTATCAATTTTTTTCTTGCCTTCCAGGAGAAGGAAAATAGTTTACAGCCCTTTCCTTTTTGTTACTTTCACTAAAAAAAACCCCCTTAGCTTCATTTCGAGATTGCTTTCATGGTAAATTCTCCCTTCTACAGAACATTAGATATTTTATACTATATATAGATACGTATGGTTTTATACCTATTCATTTCCTCTGCTTATTGAATTTACCATCTTGCTCTCCTTTCTCAGAAAGTGACATTTTTTTCCGAAGTGCAGTGTGATCAGAAGCAGATTCGGTGCGTAAACTTGGATAACGCCCCACCTAGTGGACTTTCATATACTCGTCTTCTCAGACCCAGCCTTACGGTTGCTATCGATTATCTTCTACGTTAACCGTGTTTAGTGCCAATTCAGTATTTTCTTTCCCATTTTCTTGTAGAGGTGGGGGTCGTGGTTTTTGGGGAGCTGAGAAAGATAGAAAAGACATTTACATTAATGAAAGTTTCAATTTGGAAAAGACACCTAAAGTTACCAATAAATGTTTTAACATATAAATGAATTACAAACTGTGATGATTGAAACAGCCATCTTCAAAACTAGATTTTTTTTTTCAGA
This sequence comes from Upupa epops, assembly GCA_013397515.1. Classification (NCBI taxonomy): domain Eukaryota; kingdom Metazoa; phylum Chordata; class Aves; order Bucerotiformes; family Upupidae; genus Upupa; species Upupa epops. The sequence continues at coordinate 240,865 of VZRI01007674.1, forward strand.
TGTTGGAGGATATAATATCAACAAAAAATTTACTCTGGGGGTGGGGGGAAATTCTTCCTTTATTCAGTATGAGACTGGATTTACCTTTTATGAGGAAAGGTATAGTGAACTTCTTTAAAAGGACAGCAAAATGAAGAGTGAAAGACTGTCTACCTGCATCTCAGATACTTATCACATAGTCTTCCTTTAAAAGTATATGATTTCTTCATTGAAAGGGTCATTAAGTGTTGAAATAAGCTGCCCAGGGAGGTGGTTGAATCACTGACCCTGGATGTATTTAAAAGTCATATAGATCAGGATCTTAGGGACATAGTGTAGTGGGGAGCTTGGTCGAGTAAGGTTAATGGTTGGACTTGCTGGTCTTAAAGGTCTTTTCCAACCAAAATAATTCTAAGAATCTATTTTATGATTCTATATATAATTTTTAAAGTATCACAGATGATGCTTGGGTTCATTCATATCATGGATGTTAGAGTCTATAAGCAAATTTTCCAAAAAAATTCATCTACACTTTCCTAATGTTAGGAGTGGTATATGGTGGCTGAAATGGTTATTCTGTTCAGAAGCACCTTCTGAATTCAGAGGGGTCCCCACAGTATACATCATTATATGTTTTAGAGTATCTTAAAGTTGGTGAAATATGAGGCAGGGTGGGAAGTAAACCATACTCTTAGAATAGATAAAAGGAAATAGATTGCAGCAGTTCTTGGCTGCATTTCTCTGAGATTCTCAAGAGAAAAAGTCTTCAGTTACCTCTTCTGCTTAACACTGAAGTTGTATGATAGTAAAGAACTTAAACTTAAATTACTACTTGGCAAAAAAAAAGTCTTTTCTTTTTAGATCAGATAATACATGGTTTGTTTTTCTGACCTTTGTCATGCTCTGATGTGTCGTGAGGGTAAATCAAGGTTAGATCCAGCAGTCAGAACTCTTCATGTTTTCTTGGTTTGAGGTGGGGGGATGTGGAGAAGGAGTGAGAAGTAGAACTGCCCGAGCTGAATGCTCACACACAAGAGAGCTTTCTAATGAGATGGGGTTGCACTCACCTTCACGAAGGTGCCCTGCTTCCCTAGAAAGTAAATATCTTTGCATACCTGCCGGTCAAATCACCTCTCCTTCATACGATTTAGAGTCAGTATTAGAGACAATAATAATACATCTTAATGAGAAAATGGGGAGGTGTGGTGGTATTGGAGACAATTACTTTTGACCTTAGAGACAGCCTTCTTTCTACGGTGGAAAACAGTAAAGCATACAGCAAATGAATTAGATCTAATGTACAAATTTTGTCATTATTTTGTGTATGTTTTTGTAAATCTGAGAGTGCTTTGATGGGTACACTTGAATTCTTGGCTGTACTGCATCGCTGTTGAAGTGATTGGATTAGATGATATTTCGAGGTCCCTTCCAATACCTAACACTTGATTCTGTGAAATTTGCACTGGTAATCTCAGTTATAGGTTTTACTCAATTGTATCTTTTGACAGAAGGCCATCATGGATAAATTATAGTTACTACTAAAGCAGATCTAAAAAGGTCTTTTTTTTTTTTCTTTTTTTGAAGAGCAGATAACTTCTGAAATTTAGAAATAAATGTGTTGTATGGCAAATCCAATTTAGCACTAAATTTAAGGAAGTTACTGTCTTACTTCCATTTTTATTGGAGCTCATTAGAACATTGTGGGCTTAAAGAAATGCAGAAGGGCAAAGGTGGACTAATGTGTAAAGTAACAAGTGTCTTTAGAAACAAGTGATATAATGCTGTATAGTATTTACTCACTTTCTTCTTTCTTGATAGTACTTACAAAATACTGCCATACATAGCTTTTATAAAACAATTTGTTTTCCTTTGAAGATGAGTTCCGCTTCTATCTCCCAGCATCCTTCTAACTTAAATATTTTTGCAAACATACAAGGAGGGGCTGAGTTTTATATCTGAGTGTAGCTGATCATGAATTGTAATACTGACTGTTCTTTTTGTTTGCAGCAAGCATATCCCCAAAGCAAGTCTGAAGCCTGTTACGTTCCTCCTATTTAACTACCTTTCCAGTACACTGTTACCTTGTAAATTAAAAATGAAAACAATAGAAGCTGTATCCCAATGTGTACTTTTTTGACAGAAGAGAGGGAATTGGTAGCATATTTAATGCCTTTTTTTACACTTCATGCAGGCACACATCTATTCTTTGGGTGCAACGTTGAAAGCAGCCATAGAATATGTAGTAGAACCTGAGACAGAATCAGAATTTGGGCAAGATCTGCATGCTCTGCTGGAACAAATGCAAGAAGAGAGTCCTGAAAATAGACCAGATATAGAGGTAAAACATCCCTATATAGTTTTCTGTTTTTAAAAAGTGACAAAAATGATTACATAGATATGCTTATTAGAGGTGGCCTTTATGTGCTCACACTTTGCAAGAAAGTTGAGGTTTTCCAGATTCAGCAGAAATTCTTTCTTCCCAATCTCATGGACACACAACCCAAAAAGCAGATGTACATGCATTTCAGTGATTTGATTTTTAAGAATGTTGGGTGGATAAACTTTGGATCTAATTTTTCTCATTAACTGTTTCTTCGAATTTAGCATTTAGTTTAGAGAAAAAGAGGTATTAGGCACAATGCAGTGAAATTTATATGGGGTCTTAAATGTTGTTTGTATTATGTTAAGATGGGTATGGAGGGAGCCACACACTGGGAAACCTCTGTTACTTGGCACATTTGAAGCAGTGTTGTTCAAAACATTGCTATTAACTAATTTTAATCTAAAAATGTTTGGCTGTATTTGATTAGATACTTTGGGTTTGTTTTTCATTCCAATTAGGGTCATATTTTATGTTGTAGTGTGTAGAAGGAATTTGTAGATAACTTAAGATTTTTTTCAAGACATTTAGAATATACACGATAATGAAATCAAACATACACAACAGAAGAGTGAATGGATTCATTTTTATAAAGCAAATAATATTGTCTGCTTGGTTGAGTAGTGCCCAAGCAGCAGAACATTTCTGACATAGACTCTGCTTGATCAGCTCCTGTGTCTCTAGTTGTTTATATGTGATTGTATAGCACTCCCTATAATCTTCAATTGGTCCGTAGTCCCTGAAAGCTGATGCTGACTACTCAGATCAGCTCAGAAATAGAGAGGGTCATGGCTGGTCTAGTGTAATGTATGAAGCTTGTTTTGTGGTTATTGTGTTTTCCTTTCCTTTTCTACTGGGCCTTTTGTGGGGTGGAAAGATACTGAAGGGAGACAGAGGGAGGGGAAGCCCATAGACTTTTCTAGGCAATTCACTTGACTCCAGTGCAGCTGGATACCCCTCTCACTTTCTTTTGTCCTTCAATCTGAGATTTGAACCAGTTTCTTCCTTCCACAAACAACAGCAGAAGGACAGGTAAATGGGGCATTAAGAACTGTATGAGGTCTCGTCAGTGTTTAGCTAGGAACAGTTGCTGAGGGAACAGTGGGATGCATTTGGAAAGGCAGCTCTATACTTCCTGCCCATAGGGACAAGTTTTTAAACATGTGAATGGCTGTAGTTAATTGTGTGAGACTACTGCCACTGCCATCAAATGATGCTCAGGCTACAGATTAGGGGTACGTAATATTGTGTCTTCTGGTGATCTGATATTGATCGCTTCCTCTAATTGTAAATAGTGCTTTCTAGATATTTGTATTTTGCAGTTTTTAAAAGATTCAGGACTTGCATTACAAGTAAGTAATAAAACATTCATCATCCTGCTTGTATGACGCAATTTAAGTGAATCACTGGCTGTTTAAAAAGTAATCTACGCTCCAGAATTTTGGTTTCAGTCTGCTCTTCTACTCATAAGGATAACCTTTGCAATTATTATTTTTTTCAATTATTAGTGTTCTAACTGTGGGCTTGAAGTTGAACTGTAATAATTTCTTGATAGCTTATGGTAAAAAATGGAAATTAATTCAACCACATAATGGAAACACACAGTGTAATGAACAGTGCAAGAAAGACCTCCAGTTTTAGCATAATATAAATTCATATGTACTGTGTTACTTAATATGATTCCCTTCAGTCAAAGTTCACAAATCTATTCACAACTTAATAATTGTTTTAACACTCATTTTCTCTAGAGCATTTTGTCATTATGTGAAGAAAAACTGAAGATTGCTTCATCAAGTAATATTTGTCGAAGCCTGTCTGCTGTTGGAAGAAGGGTTCTTTCAATTGAATCATTTGGTGCTTCTCAAGGTAACCTTAAAATGGATTTAGTCTAGAACTTGAGGTTGCCTGACACATATAATGATTTTTTAAATGCTTCGTATGTTGTGTTACAGATTCCTTTCTAGAAATCAAAAAAGTTATGTTTGATAGATGGGGAGAGGAGCAACAGACATACAATTCTTAATGAACATAATTAACATATTTCATGTCCTTTATGATCATATTACTTGTCTAGAAATAATTAACTTGCGTAACATACTGAAGATATGTAGCAGCAATGGCAGAAAATGCATTATAAAGATTTACTGGGAAATACTACAAGGTCTAAATACATGTTTAATATAAGCATCTGTTTTTGCATCTAGATATCTGTGATAACATGTGGAAAGGAAGAATGTGTATGAGAAGTTTGGGATATAAATACTCAAATGAGAAAAACAACATAGCAAGTGATTCGTCTGCAGTGGAAGATGTGACAGCTACCAGTCATAAGGACTCTTCTATAGTTACTGTGGTGTCTGGCAGAGAAAGTGGTTTAAAGGAAATGCAGATTAATCTGGATTATGAGAAAACTCAACACTGTCAACTTGCAACTCAAGCTAAGAGCAAAGAAGAGTACAAACATGCAGCATACACTGATAGCTTTTCTAGTGCTACTTTGGATATGAAATCACGTGTTACTGACCTGGAGACAGATGGCACTTTTAAAAAAGGTTCTTTGAGAAAAATTAAAACTTTTCCAAAGCTACCACTTGAACCTGCAGATACAAATAACTTCTTTACATCTGTAACCAACAGTGGACCTCTTCCTAGGAAAAACCATTTGGTAACACAAGAGTCACTACCTCTAGACAATAACAATGAGGTTACTTTTTCAAAGGGAAACCTTAATTCATTTGCAGTTAGTATGCCAAAAATAGAACCAAAGAATCACCAGGTTAATGATCTTCATTTAGAAGCAACATGTGTATGTACACAAGTGTCTGGCATGAATCTAGAAGAACATCTGTCACTTATTAATGGTAAAAAGATAGGGATTGCTTCATCTGAATATAAAGAAGACTGTTCGGATGCTACCTCTGAAATGCCAAATAGAGCTGGTATGCTAAAAAGCCCAAACCAATCAATTGCTGGAGCAAAAATATTAGACAATTACATGGCATTGGAAGACTCTTATGAAACTTTTCATGGGTCAAATGAAAATTCTTTACCACATTTAAGCAAGATGACTTCCGTGTTAACAACAAAACCCAGTGGAAAGAGATATGGATCAAACCTAATTAGGTCTCCAGAATTAAGCAACGGTGCGATGAGTGCAAACAATAATGAAGATAATCTTTGTGGAGACAGAGGGTCAGAAATCAAAAGTAATGAGCAGGTAGTAAAAATAAAGTCTTCATTATATAGTTGCTGTAGTCACTTATGTGGAGATGAAATGACTTAAATACTGTGTGATTTCTTCCCCCTTGTCCCCTTTAGCATCCTGGAAAATTTGAATTTTGCTAGTCTGCACACTTTAAGTGTTAATATTAGAAAGATACTGATCCTTTTTTCCCTTCTTTAGTAGTGCTACATTGAAATCTGTTACTGCAAAATCTAATTCCATTTTAAACTTCTTTTTCTTACAAATGGATTAAACTCATCAGTGCATTAAAGCAGCATTCTTAGGAATTTGTTACATTCATAAGAGAACATTACCAAAGTGTATGTTAGTTTTTAACTCTATATATGTTACTGTCAATACATGAAGTTCACCACCTTGCAGTGGACCTCCCAGGTGCTTATGACAATTGCAGATTTCCTGTCTGTAAACCTGACCTCATTGAAGGCAATGGCAATATCCCATCTGCTTCAAGGGCATGAAAAGACTCCACTTTTTTTTTAATATACATTGAAGTTTTTGAAAATTTTACATATGGTGTATCTGTTCTGTGTTCATAAATTCCCACCTCTGTTTGTTATGTGTATTTCATAATAGAAATATGTTGTGCACAATATAATGGATGCTTTCTCTCAAGCATTTCATCTTTATAAATAGCCAAATCAGAAGAGGAGAGGGGAGAGCTAATGAAGTTGAACTTGTTTGATAGGTAGTTGTATCATCGTTTCTTCTCTGGTCACAGTACATATTCTCAGGGTGGACAAGTTTGGTCTCTGACTAGATGGTTTTCTTTCTTGTGCCACATTCAAAGAGATTACTGTATCCGTGAGATAAGAGAGCAACTGGCTAAAAATGCAGGATGATTGATGCTTCTCCAGTCTTCCGTGGCTTGATAAAAATGAGCAGTGCAAACTTCACACTTTTCACTTTCAGAAATCATGAAGATGTTGTTTGTTTCCCTTACTTGTCTACTGACAACTTTGCCTTGTTATCATTGTCTAATAGCCAATCTTCTAACCATTCCATGCAATGGTAGCAAGGGTTATTTCCAGTCTGCATCCATTCTTCTTTTCACCTTACCCAAACACCTCCACTGGAACAGTAACCTAGGACTGTCAAGTGTGTAAAGAGCCTGTGGCTCTTCATAGCTAAAAAAAATGAAAAATTAATGCTACATTGAAAATTCTGTTCTAACTGCATTTTTTTTCTTTTCCTGTCTAGTCTCCCTTCAGTAGCATGTGTGCTTATTAAATTCACAGCACAGAAGGATAGTAAATACAGCATGGCTTTTGCTCTCTGCAGGAGTTACTTGTACGTGTATTGGGTCCTTTATTTAGTTTGTAAATCCTGCAGGTACATTGTGCAGACTTTGGAAGTCTCCCTTTCCTTCTCTGGACTGTGCAACCTTACCGATTCAAAAAGGGAATAGTGTATGTGCTAATAATCAGATTTATAGTCATCTAAAGTTGTCTGCTTTTGCTGACATTTGTTACTCTGGATTTACATGGGCCTCCTTCATCTGGCAGATGTGCTTGTGTTTCTAGAAAGAATCAGCAATTTCAGTCACTGACTTCTTGTGAGAAAGCTTGTTAGTATGCACAATTCTAGATCTGTTGTAGTATTCAAGCAACAGAAACAATTGTAATCTTATGGACAAATATCTTTTTTTCTGAATGGAGTTTGTTGGGTTTTTACACCTAAGAATTATTTTGCATATTTATTTGTATGGAGAGGATGACTAGAATAAGGTGGTTGAACCACTATAAAACCACTGCAGGTTTATAGCTCTCGGTGGTTTTTTGTTGCTTTGCTTGTATTTTGGGTATTTTAGTCCAAGAAATAAAGGTACCACATTTTTAAGTCACTTACTTGAGTTGGAAGTGGGCTTAAACCTGTGTGATAAGCACAGAGATGTGGTAAATAAGCTGTCCTCACTTAAGAATGTGTAGTGATAGGGTTACTTTTTAAGAAGGGAAAACAAAATCTGTTAAAATAATTACTGGATGACCCTGACAACTGTTTGTCTGAGTACATGAAGATACTTACGAAAAACTAATATTCCTCAGAATTGTAGTTTCCCAAAATTTTTGCGTGATTTAAAACTGTAACAAATGTCCTATTTGCCTTTCCTGCAGCAGCACTTGAGATTGACACACAGGAAAATAGACTGCAATATGTTTTCAAGTTATTTTACTATCCTTTTGGAATCCTCTTTCTTCAAGTATTTCATCATCAGTTTAAAGTGTTCTTTCAGCTTGAATGGAAATTCATTCTTCCCAGTCAGTAGGCTCTTGGTAGAATTTATACCATTTCCACTGAATTCACAAGACAATCAGTCAATTAGAAAAGGCAACTGTTATTCCAATTGCCCTTATAAGTAGTGGTGTAACACATGATTTGAAACATGTATGAAACCACAGTTCTATAGCTGTGCTTTCAGTAGAAGAAATGTTGGATAGACTGAGGCTGTATATTCTTCTTAACCAATTCCAGCAAACGTTCAGGTTCTGCCATGTAAAAATATTACTCTCTTCAAATAAATCCTAAGTTGGTCTTAAAAACAATCAAAAGACACAAGCAGTCCTAAACAAACCACAACCCCCCAAATACTGTTAAATACATCAACAGTCAACATCAGTGAACAATATCCAGGTATGGCTGTGTGTCCTGAAACACGAGCTTCTAGCTTGTTAATCTCTATTTTCCAAAGGAGGATTTTTCATTTTCAGTGGTCATACTCTACTGTAAGACTTCTTGTTTAGGGACATTGTGGTTTTTAATGTCTTCAACTTCTCTCTTGTCTTGGAAAGACAGATTTTTTTTTTTTTTTCCCCTCAAGCTTCTAAAATGTATTGGTTTCTGCCTCTGTCTCACCTTCTGGCAATTGTGAAATAAAGTCATACTGTGCTATCCCTTACAACTTATGTCTCTTTCAAGTTCCCTTTAATTTCTCTGTGCCAGAATGTTACTAAGTACCTGAAAATACTGTTTTTTTTCCAGTAAGGTAAAACCAGTATCTGAGAGTTTGCTCATTTATTGCAAAGGCACAAAAAGTACAAAGCCCTAACTAATGTGATTTCTGCCTTCTGGGAAATAGAAAACACCTCAGCTCTCTCACTAGTTTTCTGTAACAGAAATAACATGATTGCAGCACATAGAGCTGTTGGAATAGTATGTCTAGCATGTATGTAAATATTTTTTGTTCTTCAGAGAAAGTGCAATACTAGTTCCATCCAGTTTAAGATCAACCTTGTCTACTCTGGAGAACAGACAATTTTTCTTGCCTGACAATACTTCTCCAGTGGACAATATTTTTCTAATGCTCCAACACTGCTTCTTAATGTTCTGTGCTTTACTGCTAGTAAGCATTACTAAAAATACTTGCTTGCATTTGTCTGGCTACTGCAATGTAACTTGTGAGGGTTTTCCTAGTAATTTTTATAGTTTTGCATGCCATAAATAAATATTTTTCACTTCAATTTTGAGTGGGAATCTTTTATTTCTCTAACCAATTTCATTCCAATCAGGTGTGGCTACTCTAATGCTTTTAAATGTTTCTCTCTAATTCAAATGCTGTGGCCTTTGAATGGGTACGGTTAATGGCAGCCTGAGCTATGCACATTTGTTTTCTGTTGGTCAAGCATGAGAGAATTTAAAATCCATGTGGCAAGAGAATAACACTTGGACACTGGGGAAATAACTCTTGAAGGAAAGAAAAGTTGTGAATTCCCAGAACAGTACTAACAAAGAATAATGAAAATCTTGCTTGCTTTGGCTGTTTAAAATACACGACCACTATGTTTATAAAATGTAATACATTGCTATAGCGTGAATTCTTTCCTAAAAGCTTGGGGTTAGAATTTTTCTACAAAAAAGAAAAGAACTGCTAAATGTCCTTGTCAACACTAAAGAAAAAAGCCATCAGTTTTTCAACAAACGAGGTTTAAACTCCAAACGTTTTGGCATAAAACAAAATGTCACCAGTATGTAACCATAAGCAATGATCAGCTGTGTAGCTTTTTCATACTTTTTTTTGTCAAAATTTCTGTGTCGTGAAAAACATTTTTAAAAATCTAGGTTATATAATTTCCATTATGAAAAGGTCTCTTTTAGAAGGCAGAAGACAATTTCAGGAGGAAGCACTGGATTATAATTTTGTCTGCTGTTTGCAGTGTTGATTGTGGTAACATATGAAATGTTTTCTAGTAGTATTAAAATGTTAATGCTCTAAATTGACTTGAGGCCTCATGGAAGCTGAGCAAGTGTCATGAGTTTGCTGTCTGAACAGTGCGTGCTACAGGTAGTTTACTTAAAAATTTTAATAATGTTTTCAAGCACTTCAAATTCTCTCTTGGTTATTGAGTGGGTTTTTTCCAAAGTTGTAGGAATCAGCAATAGCCATGAAACAGAGACCTGAATGTTTAACAGAACAGACCAACTCAACCTGAGACAGGTGCTTAAATAAGGGAATGTTACATTTAAATGGTTACCAAAACATAAGCGGGTTCAGCAGATTTTGAATTACATGGAATACCTGTGCTTTGAGACTTAAAGTAAAATGCCTTATAACTTTAGTTTGACAAGTGTCTTTTTTCTTTTTAACCAGACATGCTTTTCCTCACAGATGTAACTGAATGAATAAACATGTCTTCTCCATGTACCTTGACTGCATCTGATAACTTTTACACAGTGATAGGACAAGTCCCCTGCAG
>VZRI01007674.1:268265-306139 GCA_013397515.1 Upupa epops
AAAAAAGCTCCAGCCCTCTGATGTTACCATCCAAAATCCAGAGAAGAAACCACAGCTCATCTCCATTCTTGTAATAATGGCTGCAGAACTGGACACAGTGTGGGGACACCTGCAATCTTTGTGTTCCTGAGTTTTCTGCTAAAACAGAAGCTCAAAAAAGCTAATTCTTTCAGTTGTTACCATCCAAAATCCAGAGAAGAAAACATAGCACATATCCAGTCCAGGAGGACTAGAGTACAAAGGAAGGGCTTGTAAGAGGCTGTTTCAAGCATGAAGATGAGTTGCTGGAGGAAAGTTCTTGCAAGGTAGAGATGTTTGTCTCCACCCTAACCCTCCTTCTTTCAAATCATCTGTTAACCAGTTGTATTTCAGAAACCATTTTCTGGATTAACTGCAATCATTGACAGGGATTCTCTCAACGTTCTTTTTGTCCCAGCTCTGGCAGATTTTTAGGAAGTTAGCAATAAGGTTGAGCTGATTTTACAGCTTTGTGGTAAAGTGTGATAAAGCATTGTTGAGGAAAAGTAGTTTGTTCTAAGAGTGAATGTTTGAAGACATTTGAGCTCGATTATATTTGTCCTGACATAGTGGCACTGCCTTTTCATAATTATAGGATGTCTTCTTCAGTTTATCTAGTCTGCAGCTGGAACTGGGTACTGAAATGAATTAGAGTTTTGCAGACATACCAACCTCATTAATACACAGACCTCTCAAATGTAAATATTTGCATGATTGATTCTTTATTCACCTTCTAAAACTAAATGCAGTTAAATTTATTGTAGATCTTGTTTTTTCATGTTGTCTATCTGTAAGTAGCTTTGAGGTCATGCAGATCCTGAGAAACTGAGTGCCAGAGCATAGTTATCTTCATGACAACAGTTAATTATTCTGCCTTAAAAAAATAAACCTTTCTGTTTTTCTCCTGCAACCTGTTGAATATTGTCTGTACCTTAGATAGGTTGGGATTTCTTTTTGCAAAAAGTACAATATTTGTGATGTGGCAAACAATGCGAACAACCAGATTAATCAAACTATTATGATTTTTTAAAGTGGTAATGTGCACTGTTTGGAAAGAATGTGAAATAGCATAAAAATACTTATGGATCAAGGTGACATTTGCAGATGTCATAAAATTAATTCGTGCTTTACTGTGCAGGTGCTTATCAAATAATTCGTTCCAGTTCTTAAGATCAGCGAAGGTTAATCACATTTAGACAAGTTTGTCCTTAGGCAAGCAAGTGTATGTCCCCTGTCTCACATCACCTCAAGGCCAGGAGCTGCTGATCTTGCACACTTAAACAGACTGCATCCATGCAAACTAAACTAAGTCCTTGCAGCAGAGTAAGAAGGGAAGGCAGCTAACAGAGCTGCCATTTCTCCAGGGGGTATTTCTTCTCACAGTGAGAAGAGGTTTTTTTCTGTAGTCTGGTAAGTAGATTTCAGTTCTTTATTGCAGCCCCAAACCTTCGCCCTTAGCCTTTGGGCTTTAACTCTTTGCCTGTACTACTTTTCAGTTATCCCCCAAATCTCATAAGCTATTTCTAAGTGTCTCTGCCAAACTTTGACACACACAAGATGTGACAAGGACATTTCTAGTGACAGTTTTGCATATTCTGGTCACAGTTTTCCCTTTGCCATTCCTTTTTGCCTTTGCCTTCTGCCGATATTCTGCACTCTTTGGTGGAGCCTCCCTTCTGCATTTAAAAAACTTAGGCTTCAAGGACAGTTTGGAATTTGCAGTTTTCCCAACTAAACAAAGTTAAACTTACTACTTTGTTCCTTAGACTACAAGATGTTCAATAGAACAGTCCCCTGACAAATGGAACATGATTCACAGGGAATTGAACAGCTGAATGCATAATAAAAGCTTAATAAAAGATGTTTGTGTTCTAGACCTGCCTGAAATGGAAGAATTTGTGGGATAGACTGGGGATTTGTCTGATATCACTGATATCATTGCTGCTTGAGCGGAGGACAAACCATTCCTGTCCATTACACTCAAAATGACAGAAAATGATCACTCTTTCAGTTTTTTAATCATAGAATTGTAGAATCATCAAGGATCTGAAGGGACCTTGAAAGATCATCCAGTCCGACCCCCCTGCCACAGCAGAACACCCCAACCAGGTCCAGGCAGGTTTAAAATGTCTCCAGAAAAGGAGACTCCACAAGGCCCCCAGGGAGCCCCCTCCAGAGCCCCATCACCCTCACTGGGAAGAAGTTATAGAATCAGTCAGGGTTGAAAGAGACCACAGGATCATCCANTTTCAATTTAATTAATGAAACAGAAACAAATCTTTAAGTGAAAGCAGCAGTTTCAAATTCAGAATTGGGGTAGTAGCATTTCTTTGCTCTGACTATTCTTTTCTGTCTCTGGTGCCTGTGTAGTGGTAGATCTTTTAAATATCCACAGGGGTTTTGTGGCTCTTGCTGCTAATGAACTGTATTGTTAAACCTTTTGAGCTGTTCTGCAAAAAAGTCTTCTGAAAAAGTGTCAGGTTTTTTCTCAAACTCAGATTAATTTCTGGTAAGTCCATCCCATTAAAGCTAACCTATTTACCAATCTGTTGTTTGATATGTTAGCTCTGAGCTGTGTGTTTTCTCCTCATGTGCTTGTGGGAGTTGTGTCTGCTGCATTCAGTGAACTTACTGCATTTAAAATGCTCTTTCATGTAACTGGGTCACTGATAGTTAGCTTAAGACCCAAGTGCAAAAGCCACCTCTTTCATAAAAACAACAGACATTACGTTTGTTGTCTCAAAATAAATCAGAAGTTGAATGCAAAGCAAATGGCCCATTTGCATTGGCTAGTAAAATAATGAAACCTTTGATACGCAAACAATTAAAAACCATTTAAATTAAATTCAATACTATTGCAAGAAGCCTGGTAAGTAACAGATAAAAGGAAAGTTATATAGTTGTAGAGACATTTTGTTTATTTTTTCCAATTCTGTAAAATACATAAATATAAAATAGGTAACTGAATTGGTACATCCTGTATTTATAGCACAGCTCTCCTTTCTGCCTTCCCTCCTGGTTGTATAATATGATGTGATTGTACTTGTTTGGAAACCAATGCTTTCACTCAAACATTCAGGTCTTGCTACAAATGTGGGTCAGCCATTTAGCACAGTGCTCCTGCAGTCTGCACTCATTTCAGAACCCATCACTTAAATGCAGGACATCCAAGGGATCAGGGCCAGCCAGCATGGGTTTATGAAAAGCAGGTCTTTTGTGATCAGTCTGATATCCTTCTATGACCAGGTGATCCACCCAGCGGATGACTGGAAGGCTGTGGATGTTATTCACCTAAACTTCAGCATAGCCCTCAACACAAGTCTCCCACAGCATTCTCCTAGAGAAGCTGGTGGCTCATGGCTTAGATAGGAGTACTCTCTGCTGGGTGAAAAACTGTTTGCGTGGCCAAGCCCAGAGAGCTGTACTGAATGTATCACAGTATCACAGTAATGATGAGGCTGGAAAAGACCTTAAAGATTATCCAGTCCAACCTAAAACCAACCAAGTAAACCTAAACATCTGACATCTAGATCATGCCACTCAGCACTTCATCCAGCCTAACCTTAAACACCTCCAGAGACAGTGACCCAACCACCTCCATGGGCAGCCCTTTCCAAAATCTGATCGCTCTTTCAGTAAAAAATCTTTTCCTAATGTCAAGTCTAAACCTCCCCCAAGCAGTGTTCCTCAGGGCTCAGTATCAGCGTAAGCCTTGTTTAGTGTCTTTATCAGTGTGAAGGGATCAAGTGTACCTCAGCAGCTCTGCAGATAACACCAAATTGGGTGGGTGTGTTCATCTGCTTGAGGTAGGAAAGCCCTGAAGAGAGACCTGGTCAGGTTGTATTTATGGGCAGAGGTCAATTGTATGAGGTTTAACAGGACTAAGTGCCAGTCCTATACTACAGTCAAAACAATCTCATGCAATGCTACAGGCTTGGAGGAGAATGACTGGAAAATGGCTGAGTGGAAAAGGACCTGTTGGTGCTGATTGACAGTGAGCTGAGCATGAGCCAGCAGTGTGCCCAACTGGCCAAAAAGGCCAACATCATCCTGGCCTGCATCAGAGATGGTGTGGCCAAGCAGGACTAGAGAAGTGTTTGTCTTCCTGTACTCAGCACTAGTGAGACCTTACCTTGAATGTTGTGTTCAGTTTTAGTCACCTTAATACAAAGACATTGAGGTACAGGAGTGTGTCCAAAGAGCAAGAAAGCTAGTGAAGGGCCTGCAGGGCAGGTCTTATGAGGAGCTACTGAAGGACCTGTGATTGTTTAGTCTGGAGTAAAGGAGGCGGAGGGGAGACTTTATTGCCCTTTACAACTACCTGAAAGGAGGTTGTAGAGAGGATGGGGTTGGTCATTTCCCCAAATCACTAGTGATAGGACAAGGAAATGGCCTCAAGTTTCACCAGGGGAGGTTTAGATTGGACATTAGGAAAAATTTCTTCACTAAAAGAGAGGTTAGATATTAGAACAAGCTGCCCAGGGCAGTGGTGAAGGTACCAGCCCTGGAGGCCTTCAAAAAAAGTATGGATCTGGCACTTGGAAACATGGTTTAGGGGCATGGTGGCATTGAATTGACAGTTAGACTTGATGATTTTGGTGGTCAAGTCAACTGGAGGTCATCCATTGGAAGAAACTTACTGATTGTATGATTCCATAACACTTAATGCTGAATTACTTCTGAGTATCACTTTTAAAAGTGCTCTGGAAAGCTCCCAGTAAGCACAATTATAACTGAAGGAATATTTATATAAGGAGATTCAGAGAATGTCCAATGCAGTCTCCAGTTCTTAAGTTGAAGAACTGTGGTGTAACTGATGGGTTTTCGTAGGACAGGTGATGCCTGCTGTAAATTGTCTGTAAGCAGAGATGTGAAAGGTGTTTTTTCCTGTTTAATATCGTATTCTTGTCTGTTTGAAAAGAAAATCCAAATAATTCTTTTCTAAAGCCTTAGTTTCCTGCGAGAATTTTGCATTTACCATTTTCTGATGAGAATCCTACTTCTCTTTAAATAGGAACTAGAGCAAGTGCTAATGATGGAGACAAAAAATTACAGAAAGACCATAAAGTTTTACCAGAAACTCTTGCAGAAAGAAAGGAGTAACAAAGGTAAGATGTTACCAACTTCCCATTATGAAATGGGTACTTTTTAAGGACTTTTTCTTTTATAAATCAGAATCGTTCCTGTTTTTATGCTGTGTGTTTTAAATCTAAAGGTCCTGAAACTAAATCTATGTTGCCCAAATTAAGAGGGCAGCTACAGGAGATGAAATCAAAAGTACAGTTTCTTGAACTGGTGAAGAAATACATGCAGGCAAGTCAGACTTTTCTTTTGCTTGTGTTCCGTTTGTCATTTAATTACTGCATCAGGAATCAGTTTTGGCTGCTCAAGTCAGTAATGTTTTGTGTCAAAGTTCCAATTTAAGTAGGAACTAAAGGAATTACTGAAATAAAGCTGATTGCTACTAGTGTTGTTTGAAAAGGGGAAAAAAAAGGAATTGTATGAAATGTGATTTGGCTTTAAGCTGAATTACCTGCATTCTGTGTGCATTTTCCTCTGTTTTCCTAAGTTCTGGGTTTTTTTATGAATTTGCATCTTTGAACAGATAATGTATGCAGAGCAGTGGGGTGTGGAGTCCTGTGTGCTCCCTACTGTCATTCACAACAGGAGAACTGACCCTATGGATGTGGCACCTACAGATGAGTCATCATTGCTGCTTTACTATAACACAGAGAAACACCAATGCAACAATCAAAATGGCATAAGAGTCCTGCACGCTGGTACACCTCTTGGTTTAATGGCTTATTTGTATTCCAGGTATAGTATATTTGCATATATAGTATAATCCTCCCTTATGAGGAAAGGCTGAGGGAGCTGGGTCTCTTGAGCTTGGAGAAGCAGAGGCTGAGGGGGGACCTCATTCATGTCTATAAATAGGTGAGGGGTAGGTGTCAGGAGGATGGAGCCAGGCTCTTCTCAAGGTTATCTGGTGATAGGACAAGGGGCAATGGATGCAAGCTGGAACAGAGGAGGTTCCATATCAATATCAGAAGAAACGTCTTCACAGTGAGGGTAAGACAGCACTGGAACAGGCTGCCCAGGGGGGTTGTGGAGTCTCCTTCTCTGAAGACGTTCCAGGTCCGCCTGGCTGTGTTCCTGTGCAACTTAGTCTATGTAATCCTACTGTGGCAGGGGGATTGGACTGGATGATCTTTCAAGGTTCCTTCTGATCCCTAATGATTCTGTGATTCTATTCTGTGATTCTATATTGTTAATTAGGAACAGATCGAGGCATATTTGGTAGTTGTGGAAAAAATAGTCTCTGTGATAAATCCTTGTTACTCAAAATCGTATAAATTCTTGTCTCTTGCACCAAGTTCAACGTTATTTCTGTGAGCACTTATCTACCAAGTAGGCATGGAAATAGCAAAAGACAGTCTGATAAGAAGCCAAATTGCTAAGTTTGGATTCAATTAAAGCTCAAAGCATTAAAATTTGTGTCATTTGCTAATAAATAAAAAACTAATAGATTGTAACTTTTTTATTCTTTACTTATTTGAGGTTTTGCTGTGATAGTTGCCATGGAATCCAGGCTTTATGGCACTGCTAGAAGAATACCAATTCATCCGACCATACGGTTTAATCATTCTTATTAATTCAGTTAAACAAATCGTTGCTTCAGTCCTTGGGACTGATCAAGATGCTGGTTTACCTCAAGGCTTTAACGGGGACTAAGATAACCTTTAATCCTCAACTAAGGAGAGCACAGTGGTGTTGTAAGATATCCGAGTCATAATAGTGTGAAGGAAGGAATAAACTGCCCAGGAGAACGCATCAGAATTCTGCCATTGTAGAGAGACCAGCTTCCTCCCGGCCACTTCTTCCAGCTTGTCCTGACTCAGAACCAGTTACTTCTCCTCAGTGCTGCTTTTCCTACAAGTCAATAGTTTACACAAACTGAACAGATTATTATGGAATCAGAGCTGCCATATGCATCAAACCTAAACTTTTATGATTAGCTATTGGCGATCAGGGAAATATGACAACCTGTATTAAGATCTTGACTGTGTGTGTATATATAAAAAAATAAAACAAACCATTTTAGATGTTTACAATAATTATATTTTATTTTTAAAGCAATTACTGTTATAATTAGAGCTACAGGAAATATTTTCATGCTTAAAGTATCTACATTTTATGCGGTTATTATTATAAAAATCCTTCAAAACAATACCAAGAGAGATAATGGAGAAAAGAAAATTAAATGTGTTCTTCCACACTATTTAAAGTGTAACTTGTGATAACAATAGGCACATCATTAGATAAACGTTTTGTAAAACAAATCCTGCTTTCATTGTCAGCACTCACAATATTTGATATGTGTAAAAGAAAATTCAAAGTAATCCAGGTTTTATGTAGAGCTTGATCATTTTAAATTCTACTTAATCCTTAATTTTTTGAGGGTTTGGGGTTTTTTGCTACTCTTGTACGCTAATGGAAGAAGAAATTGTCTTGTTGCTTGTCTGAAGTTTTTCTTGTGCTTCACAGAAATGCATTTTTGGAAGGTTATGTGCAGCAGTTTCTCTACACATTTCGCTATTTCTGCACACAAGAAGAATTTTTGCAGTTTCTTCTTGATAGAATCAGCAGCACTTTATCCAGGTACAGTGATTTCCTGTGAAAAATATTATCAGAGTACAATTGACTTTTCCCCCCAACGGCAAATAGGTATTTCTGAAAAGAACTGCTTAATTGAATTTTGATGTTTGTAAGACTCTCTTGGCAAGAGAGAATGCAACTAGAACAAGTGCTATACTTGAAAATGTGCTAACTTTGTTCTTTTGAATCTGAATCTTACTTATTGAATGTTTCCATAGAGCCATGGATTCTAGGAGTTTTGGGCACTGCAGTATAGGGAGGGACATCCTGGAGAGGATGCAGAAAAGGACAACTAGGCTGATTAGGGGTCTGCAGAACAGGTCCTATGAAAAGAGGCTGGGGCTGTTCAGCCTGGAGAAGAGGAGGCTGAGGGAAGACCTCCAATTACCCAAAAGGGGGTTGTAGTGAGATGGGTATTGGCTTCTTCTCCCTAGTGACTAGCGATAGGACAAGAGGGAGTTGGGTCAACTTGAACCAGGGGAGGTTCAGGTTGGGTATTAGGAAAAATTTCTTCAGAGAGGGTAGTGAGGCATTGAAACAGGCTGGCCAGAGAGGGGGGTGGAGGCACTATCCCTGGAGATGTTCAAAAAATGGGTAGAAATGGTGTTTCAGAAGATTGTTTAGAGGTTGTAGGGCAAATGGCTGGACTTGGCAATCTTGAAGGTCTTTTTCAA
This sequence comes from Upupa epops, assembly GCA_013397515.1. NCBI lineage: Eukaryota > Metazoa > Chordata > Aves > Bucerotiformes > Upupidae > Upupa > Upupa epops. Next base: position 276,617 of record VZRI01007674.1, read on the forward strand.
CCTTGATGGTTCTGGGATTCTATGACATGAAGTGTAAAAATTTAATCGAGTGCAGTCAATACCAAATTATACTTGAGGCTTTTTCATTTATTTTAAAGTTGGAGTTGAGTATCAACTTTGGTGAAATAAGTGCCTTTTTCTTCTCACCAGTGCAAGCCTGGATCCTTCCGCATCGCTTACCAAAATATGTAACCGCAGTTTCTACATCCTGCAGGCTTGGATCGAAGACTGCTACAGTGTAGACTTTGCGACAAACACTCATCTTTTGTGTACCCTTAAAGAATTTATTTCTTCCAAGGTAACTCAGAATCTCAGTAGAAGCTTTAAGAAGAAAAAAAGCCAGTTATGGGGTATGCGATTGTCATTAGAAAAACTGTCACAATTACAATTAAATTAAGAGGAAAAATTATACTGTTTATGACAGCTAGGATCAATATGTCTGGGTTTGGACTGATCTGGATATAATCAATTATATTGTGTCTTGCATGTCATTTATGGAAAAATAGGTTCAACATTATGCTAATCTGTTTTGTTTTCACAGGTTGTTCCACTAAATGGCTATGGTGAGCACTTGTTGTCATTGCTTGAGGATGCCTCTGCAAGAAGTGGCAGTGCTCCTCAGTACTCTGGCATGGGTAAATGTGAAGAGGAGGGGGAGAAGGACAGAAAAACACTGCATTCTTTATGTAAAAAGCTCTCCGAAGATGTTTCCAGAAAGGCATGTCCTTTCTTCACACTGCATTATATAGAGTACATGACCGTGTATTGTTTTCTGACAATAACTAGAGCGTAGGGTTCTACACCCTGATTTAGTAAAGTTTATGTATCTGCATTTAAAATTTTATTTTCACAGTATCTTAAGAACTAAACAGTTCTACAACTGGAAGTCATCCTAAGGCTTAATTGCAACCTGTCTGCTGTTCAGTAATAGTAGATCAGATAAAATTTTGGGAGGAGTTAAACTCTTCATCCTTGATATTAGCATGGATATTAGTATGATATTAGCAGTTACTAGGAAACATTTTCCTCTTGTCAAACATTAATAGTTTTTCTTAGGCATATATCTTTGTACATCTGTAGGAAACAGGAAACCAGTGGGGTATGAGGTGTTTCCTGATAGAACTCAAAAGCTTGTGGCAAAAATTTGGCTGAATGTTTGCCTGTATTTCCTGGTTCATATAGTTTTGCTAGAGTAAAGTAACCCCGGAAGTGGGAACATACAGTAGACTTTTCCTGAGTAAAGATCTCTCTCTATAGAGTGATCAAAATTACATAGGGATTTCAAATGCATCAATAATGTGCAAGTTCAGATTATTGATCAGCATTATGATAAAAGTGCAGAACTTCCTGAGGTATAATGGGGATCTAACCAATAAAGGGCAAGAAGAATAGAGGAATGCAAACTTCTTTTATTGTCACTGTCCTATAGTGGTACTGGAAGATGGAAAATAAAAGAATGAAAAAGCAAGTATTTCTTTGGAAAGGGCTGTTTGATTCTAAGGGGGGAAAAAAGGATACAAGGAATAGTAAGAAGTAGCAAGAAGTATAACATAAAACTTAAACTATTTGATGGCAGCAATCTTGAGTAGCAGAAGATTCGATTTTCAATTGAGATCATGTAACCTTCTGCTCAGACTCATCAACTGTGCATATTATACTAGCTTAAAATAGCAGTGTTGAATAAACCAATTAGTGTCTGGGCTAACCTTGAACATCAGCTAAAGAATTTTGCATCCACAAAGACATTTCTCTAACAAAACTTTCCAGAAAGCTAAATCAAGGGGAGACATGATATTTGATTTAGAGAAGCTGTAGCTTTACATATGCTTTTTTCTACAGAACTTTAACTGGAAACTCTCAAAAGGTATGGGACCAGTTTCGTCGTATCAGAGAGAGCGACCACATGCTAGTTCATCAGTGTTGCCAAAGCCATGCTATAACCGTTTTACAGAAGAATTCCCAATCACCTTTGCTAAAGCAGATGAAGTTGGACCGTATCTCTTAAAAGAATACAGCGCACAACAGCTTTGTTATCAGCTGACATTGCTGCAACAGGTACAAAGGACTGCATTTAGTACCTGTCCTCTTATTTTGCACTCGGGGTCCTTTCTTTGCCATTCTCCAATGCTGTTTCAAGCTTATTTCATTCCAATTCAGAAGACTGAATTCAAACAGTCTGGTTTTCTGTTGAAATCTCTGACAGAATTAGCCATTCTAAATGTTACTGTTCTTGGACTGTGATCCTTCTGGTAAATTTGCTGAAGGAAAGGTTGGGATTGGGAACCCCTGTCCTTTTTTTCTGAGCATTTTAGAAGAACTGCTGGATCTAACAGCAGATATGTCTTGTTGTGCTTTTTTTTTTGTTTAGGAAGTATTTCATAAATGTCATCCAGTACACTTTCTAAATTCAAGAGCACTTGGTGTTAAAGACAAATGTGTTGCTGTCCAAAAGTAAGTTGCTTACTTCAATTGCCCATCTATACTGTTGATGCCCAAAAACTTCCCTCATTACCTTTAATACATCCAGAAAGAAACATTTGAAGCACTTAATATCTTTTCAACAGACTAGATAGTCTGTTTACAGGTGTTTTTCTTATTTCAGGAGACTTTGTGTGCCTGTGTTGATATGTACCTATGCACATAGGTATGTGGTAGGCAAGGTGGTTGTACATTGAAAACCATTATATGGAAAAAAATGTAATAGTTTCTGAAACAGATCTCTCTGTGTGTATATAGAATGTGCAAGACTGGAAAAGACCTCTCAAGATCATGTAGCCCTACCCCACCGTGACCTGCCTTGAGTGAGATCACATAGAGCAGGTTGCCCAGGATCATGTGAAGTTTGGTTTTGAATCTGGATGGAAACTCCACATGCTCTCTGGGCAATGTTCATTTTGTACTGCTCGGTCAATGAAGTATCAGTAGGCAAATACGTACGACTATTCCTATAGTTACTAGTGTGTTTACCAACCTCTTTAAATTACTTACTCAACAGTAATTAATGTTTTCATCCAGCCACATGGACCTCATTATGTTTTATTATGGTCTACATTTAACAGTCAGTGGATTCAGCTGCCTTCTGATGAGTTTTTGTTAATTGCACTTTTCTAACTCGGGATGGGGAATGAACACCTAAAGCAGCTCATCTTGTACAGATGGTCACGTGTCAGGGGCTCAATCAGCTTGTTTATGCTGATTTGGAGTTCAGGCATGTGTGGTGCCACTAAGTATCAGGCTGAATGTTTTACAGGGCTGCAATTTGTCATGAGTTTGAATTTCTGCGTGTTATTTTGATCAGATCAAATGGTTTCTTTTATTTAGCAGCAAGTGGTGAAGGTGTCTTTATGTACAGAAAGGTATACTGTATGTGCCTCTTTTGCAATCGCATATCATTATCTCATAATTATGCAGAAGAAAAAGTAACATAGCTGTCTGTGTACTTTGTAAAAGGTTATAAAGTTAAGACTGCATGCACTGTGAAACCATTTGAAATGGTTAGAAGTTGGCATATTCACAGTCAAGATTTTCTTTGAAAATCCAAAGTCAGCATGAATTATTTTTGCCTTTTTTCCATTCTCTCCATAGAGCTGTTTCTACTGAGACAGTTTCACTTCAAGTCTGTAATCTCTTTCTGTCAAAGTGCATTCAAGACCAGTACCTTCTACAGTTATTAAGGAATGCAGACAATATCAGCACCTGGGTTGCTGCTGAAATTGTAACGTGTCACACGTCTAAGGTTTGCCATTGTTTTACAGTATCATTCATTATTAAAGATTGATTTCTTAATGTGTATGAATTGCTTTGTAGCAGAGCTGCAAGAAATATTCTGAAATACGGCTGTGAGTGAGCAGTTGTCTGGTTTGTTGTCACAGAGAGGAACTTGGATGTCTTGGATGTTTTGTAGCAGCAGTGTCAAAACCTAATAGAATGTAAGAAATCTGTTGCTTGGGGAGAACGTGTGTCACGAGGACACCTTGGTGACAGAAAAGAGGAAGCTTGAGTTGAAGAAAAAATGTTACTATAGTCAAGAATGTAGATAATAAGTTCAAAAAGAAAATGCATCTCTTTTTCTTTCCTCACATTTAATGTTATCTTGCAGGTTGACTATATATATTTAGTACATTTTAATGTGTGTGTGTGTGTGCATATATATCGTATATCTTAATTCTTTTTCAGCTGCAGGTGAGGTTGTTATCAAAATTTCTTCTTATAGCGAAGTGCTGCTATGAACAAAGAAATTTTGCCACCGCAATGCAAATCTTAGCCGGCTTGGAAAATCTTATTGTACGACAGTTACCAGTAAGTTTGGAACTCTGTTCTCTATATTTCTTAACATGATCTTGTTCTAAAATGGACTTTAATGTGAAACCCAAAACTATGCTTTTTCATTGTAAGGCCTGGAAAATTTTGCCTGCAAAAGTAGCTGAGATCATGGAGGAACTCAAGGCTGTTGAGGTATACAATAAAGTCTTTAATGTAAAAAGTACTTGTTTGGGGTTGGCTAAGATGCAAGATCTGTTTAAATGGGTGCTTTCGAAGGATGAAAGCTATAATTATGGCTTCATATGATGGAGAAGGACTTAATTTTATTTAGAACTGTTGACTCCTAATCCAAGGGTTTACAGAATCGCTGAATGGTAGGAATTGGAAGGAACCTCTGGGATCTTTTAGTCCAACCCCCTGCGAAAGCATGTTCCACTGGGTCAGGTCCAGGCAGATTTGGGGGTTCCTCAGAGAAGGATACTTCTCCAAAGAGAACTTCTCTGGGCAACCTTTTGATTAATTCTATTTTTATCTCTGTATTTATCAAAAATGTCTCCTGTGTGACTAAAGATAACAAAAGAAATTGCCAAGCAAGCTAGGAGAATAGCTACACTTCTGATAATTCCCATAGGAGCTTTGTGGCTGTAACCTGTTTTAAAAGGTCTTTGATACTTATTCTATCACAAGCTCTATCCAATTGATCTATCCAATTTGAAATTGTAGAGTGAAGTTCTAAAATACTATGTTGACCGTGATATGGAACAATTTCAAATGTCAAAGTGTCTTGATTAAAGGTATTCCAGAATGCTAGCCACCGGATTAATGCTTAGTCTCGTCTTCAACTTCTGTGACAGAAGTTAAAATTTGCGACCAATACATGGTGCTAAGCACATGAAGTGGAGAGAACATCATGGGAAACCTACCCCAGTACTTCCTGTGAGCTTTATCTGTGTGTGTTTTTAAACCAGGTGTTTTTAAAAAGTGACAGTTTGTGCCTGATGGAAGGAGAAAGATTCAAATCGCTTCCAACAATTCCGTCGGCCCATGTTTTGGCTATGCACGTCCAACAACTTGAAACTGGAGGATTCACGATGACAAACGGAGCTCATAAGTGGACTAAACTTAGGTAATCGTTTTAAACATGTATGTATGTCACCTAACTTTTTTAAATAGAGTGGTGTATAATGGGGCAGTAGGAGCTAACATAGCATTCCCAAGTTAGCATTTTCAATAGTCTCAGTGATTTTTGGCATTAACTAAAGGAACTTCCACTGAAGACAAGAATACTCAGTGGTTTTTTTAATTTAGAGTTTGGGGAGTGGAGTTTTGAGGGAGGTTCTGTTGGGGTTTTTTGCTTGTTTTGTATATTTTTATCAGCAGCAAAACAAACTAATCTCTTTTTACCGTATTCTCTTTGAAGAAATATTGCAAAAGTTGTGAGCCAAGTTCATGCGTTTCAAGAGAATCCTTATACATATACACCAGATTTCAAGCTCCAGTCTTACCTCAGGCAAAGAATAACTCATTTTAAAGATGCAGACATTTCTGCCTTGGCAGCTGACAACTGTGCCAACTTCCATCAGATACCAGCAGAAAAACATTCTCGAAAAATCCAGGATGCACTGCGCAGAATGAAAGCAACATTTCAGTAATTATTTACATCTCATCTGTTCTAGTCCAAGTGTGGATTGTAAAACTGGATTGATTTAATCTTCTCAAGCAATCTCCAAGAAAATACTTAAATTAAGTGGCTTAAAATATTGTCTCAAGTTGAATGGTTATCTTTCTAAACGTGGAACTATAAAATGCTGACCGATGAGATTTGAATCCGTGGCAAATGGATGACAGATCAAAAGAATTAAGAGAGTATAGATGAGAAAGATGACTAATTTACCCTGTTCTTCGGCAAAAGCAAATAATTAACCCACAAACATCTGAAAAATACTGTGGAAATAAGTTAAAATCACAGATTCTGTGGTAAAGTCAACCTAGGAGAGTTCTAAGCGTAGTTCATTAAATGTTAAATATATTTTTATATAAATGTAGTCCACTTGCACCCTGTCACAGTGTGCATATAATTCAGGAACACAGGTCCTCCACCTTTCTTTGTCTGTTGGTGTGTCTTGCTTCTGTGTTGTGTATTATGAAAACTAGAATTGATTTAAATCATTTGCCATCTTTTTCTTCAAGCATACAAAGGAATTCCACATTGCAACCTTTTTCTGTTTGGATTTTAATGTCATTGAACTAACCTGTTTACAGAGATTTGAATCTGTATATTACTGCTTTGTTGCTCTGCTTCTGCCACCATGGCCTTGAGGAAACAGTAAATGTGAAATCACTCTTCTTTTTTTCTTTTTCCTGTATTTGGCACAAGAATCACTCTGCCGATTTACGTGTGTATGTGTGTGTGCGCATGTGACTGTGGCTTTTGCTCCCGAGGTTGCTTTTCTGAATTGCAGCACTCTGACAGCATAAACTAGATGAAAACTATATGACATCCAGATCAACAACTTGTAAAAATGTATTCCTAACCTATTTGTGCAGAGCTTGCCCTTGCAAGACCTTCAAAATGGCAATGGAACTTGACGCAATTACTCAAAAGTTAAGCTGCCTGGGTTGATGCAAAGCCAAACTGTTAAGGCTACAAATTAGGTACCAATCCAGCTGCTTCTGCTAGAGAGAACAACAGTAGCATTGGAAGAAAAATGAGGAAGGGCAAAAAAATAGCTAGAGCAAGCTCTGTCCTGAAAGTGATTTGCTGGGACTCTGTTTAAAAAAAACCAAACATAAAAAGGAAGAAAAAGTGTTTTGAGAGATGTGAAGAGCAGATGAGAAGTGTCTTCGTATGCTTTAGTGACGGAGGAAGATAACGGTGTAAGAAACGGCAATGTGCACATCTCTGGTGTTTTGCAACTTGTGCCGTTGAATTGGACAGAAATGCATGTGCACATGTTAAATTATAGTCTTCTCAATGTTCAAGAGGAAAGCTGCTCCTTTTCTCTTACCAGTAACAGCAATATCTACATCACAGGGCACCTGCTTCTCATCTTTCTTAGTCAAACACAAGGTATGTCTGTGTGTTCCATTAAATACCTCAGATACTTTTTCATACTAATACGTTACTATCAGGCCGACTTCTGTGCCCTTATTGATTTAAAAACTGGAGAATCCACTCCTTAGCAGGGTTTATTCTTGCATTTATTCTACTTTTAAGATGATTTAATTAGCTATTTACCAAATGTAGGTTTAGCATGTCGTTAACTGTAGTATTCCAGCTTACCCTTAAGGAAGTGAAAGGTGTTGCTATTTCTCTAAAGATTGCCAAATGTGGAAACATTTAATCTTTACCTCCTACCTTTATATAACACAGTGATTGGAGACCATTAATGATAACTTTCTCTTCAGACATACGTTTTGCATATTTGATCTATGTGAGTTTATTTCAAAGAATTGTTTTTACTAGTAGTTATTTGATTGTTCTCAGTTACAAACTGTCGTTCACTTAATGCCACACCTTGCCTTTGAAGGACAGTAAATTTAAAGTAGCAGAAGTTTTACTAATACGAAGAACTCCACAAAACTTGCTGATCACACAATCTTAATAAATTCATTTTCTATAATTGCTAGTCAGACTCTTGAAATTGTTTTTGTGGATTGACTTATTTATATTTTGCACTCATGATAATTAGCTCATGTATTTCTTATGGTTTTATCAGTATTTAAAGCACCTACAACATCCAGAAAATACTGTGTTTATTCTATGAAAAGAACTGGTGCTATGCAAGAATTTTAAATCATCTGATGTGTTCTGTATAATTCATCAGCCCCTCAGACCTGACATCGCTATGAATGCTTAGTATTAAGTTATGGCACTACTCTGGGGTGCTTTCATCAATGAGATATTGAAGAGTTTGTGGTTTAGACAGCACTCCACAATAACAACAAAAAATGTAAATAGCTGTTTGAAAAAGGAAACAAGCTTTGCTTTTATCAATGAACACTGATGTATGCACATCTTCTGTACACAGATTTCAGAATAAAGTTGTGCTTAGCATATAACTGTACCACTTATTTCTGATGAACACAGCTGGAAACACTGTGCTGACATTTCCTCTCGTTGTGGAGAAAGTCCCCTATCAATGGAAAGAAAACACGAGACACGTTAAAGGAAGGAGCAAGTTCAGCTGTATCTAGACAGCAAAGTATTTGCTGGCATCAGTAACTGTATTCTGTAACTAATGGACTATGAAGTGTGGCCCTGTGTTTCCATTCCAATATCAAATTAGAAAGAAATTGAGTTTGTTATTTAAGCCAAAAATGCCACCAGTCATCTTAGTTTTTTCATTTTTTTCTATTCTCCATCCTGGTTTTATGTTGTTTATTTCACAGTGGCCCATGCAGCTGCTGAAATGAAGTCTGCTCCTGGGGAGCCTTTCCAGTTGCTCTGTGCATTGGTGCTCTCTCTGTGTCTCTTTGTAGATGTCTGTCCCCAGCTCCCCTGAGTTTTCAGGCTTCCTGCTAAAGAGCTGGGAACCGTGTCCTAGTTACACCAGCTGCGTTTGAAAGTAGGTTTCAGCTCCAACACCTCCAAAAGCCTGCCAGTAAACAAGGATGAACTATTTCATAGAAGTGCAGGCTAAGAAGCTGGAAAATATTTAGTGAATTAGCACCAATTCATTCTGACAATTTATTCCACTGGGAATTTTTCAACCACTTCTGAATTTTGCTGTTAAGGTTTTCTACGCCCTTTATGCATCGGCTTGGTTTCATAAGCATTGCTGAGATTCATACGTTCTGTGAGTACTGCGTAAGATTTGCTAAGAATCCACATTTCAGGAGATCTTTTTAAATAACAGATTAATAAACTACAGTTTGAAAGGAGGGAAGCTAGCGACTTTTTTGTCATTACCCTTACAGCTGATTGCTTCAATCTTTGATAATACTATAAGGGAAAGAGTGTGCAGTTTAATAACTTCTGTCCATCATACCAGCTTAAATACAAATGCAAAGCATATTTTTATTTCGGTTTTGTGTTGTTCGGATGAGGTTCTTGCCTTTTTCCTTTCCAGAACATCCCCTTTCTCAAAATTAAAAGGCATGGTGAGCTTTAGGAAGGAGTCTCAAAGCATTGCAAATGTAGGTTTGAACAGTATTTGAAAACTCTAGCCCCATAAATCAAGCCTAATTGAATGAACAGCTATTTATAGCCTGTGAACATTTATTTGTATAATTATTATAAATATCAGGTGGTTTTTTTTCAGGTAGCCATCTTCACTTCCCCCACTAACATTTGCATTATAGAAGTTTTTTCCCCCCAGAGATCTTGTAATTACTTTAAGTACCACTCCATTATTAATTCAGGGAGGATGATTCCATTGGGTTGGTTTGTCATGATTTTGTACTCTGATAACCTGAGAGTGAGCGATTCCACCTTTCCAGTCTCTGTTTAAAAATTCCCACAGTAAAAAGGACCTTTTTGTGTAGCCGCTTTTAATCTGTAAGTGAGTGACAACAACCCCCATAGACTAGGAACTTTGATTTGCAGAATCTTCTCTCTTTGCAGAGAGAAGCCCTGTAGTTTCTTCTATCGCAGTGTTTGAAGACGTTAGATATTATGTGAAGGCTGTGAGCGACCTGTAAGTATACCAGGGCTCTTTCAGCATCTCAAGAGGAATTGGCAGTTGCTGTATTACAGAAGGCCATTGCTGATATATAGTCTAGCGTCTCATCTTTGCATTGATTTGTTTACTTTGTCCAATACTAGCAGTGCTTATGTAACTTCCCTGAAAAGCAAGAGCTGCTAAGTCCGTCTTAGCTGTAGAATTATTTCATTCTTAGTGCTAAGGTTGGTCTTATTTTGATGTTGGCATTGTGTAAATCAAATCCTTACTGGTTTTTAAACTATAACGTTTTTTCAGTGGTAGAATTGAACTGTCATGATGAAATGAAGAGCTCAGAGTACTGGACAATCAGAGTTTCCATTACCAGAGAGACATAAGTTGGAAAGCCTGAACTGGGCATGGGTGAGCCTGTATGTCAGAGTTAAAGTCTCTGCAAAGAGGCACTTATTTGTGGTCATACCTGAAAAGCTCATAAAGAGTAATGGTAGCAACCCCAGGTACCAGTATAGGTTGGGGACTGACCTGTTGGAGAGCAGTGGAGAAGAAAGGGACCTGGGAGTCCTAGTGGCCAGCAGGATGACTATGAGCCGGCAATGGGCTCTTGTGGCCAGGAGGGCCAACACCATCCTGGGGGGGGATCAGAATGGGGGTGGCTAGCAGATCAAGAGAGGTTCTTCTCCTCCCTACACTGCACTAGTGAGACCGCATCTGGAAGTCTTGTGTCCAGTTCTATGCTCCTCAGTTCCAGAAGGGGACAGAGATGCTGGAGGGTGTCCAGTACAGAGCAATGAAGATGATGAAATAGAACATCCCCCTTATGAGGAAAGGCTGAGGGAGCTGGGTCTCTTGAGCTTGGAGAAGAGGAGGCTGAGGGGGGACCTCATTCATGTCTATAAATATGTGAGGGGTGGGTGTCAGGAGGATGGAGCCAGGCTCTTCTCAAGGTCATCTGGTGACAGGACAAGGGGCAATGCGTGCAAGCTAGAACAGAGGAGGTTCCATATCAATATCAGAAGGAACCTCTTCCCAGAGAGAGTACCGGAGCATTGGAACAATTTGCCCAGGGGAGTTGTGGAGTCTCCTCTGAAGACGTTCCAGACCCATCTGGCTGTATTCCTGGGTGATTTGGTCTAGGTGATCTTCCTGTGGCAGGGGGCTTGGACCAGATNGGGGATTGTGCCAGATGATCTTTGGAGTTCCCTTCCAATCCCTAATGATTCTATGAAATTATTGACTTGGTTGGTTTGGGTTTTTTTTTACAACCAAGCTATTAGACCAGAGACAAAACTGCTAAATAATCAGTCCTTGTTGGGTAATCACTGAGTTGCTGACAGTGATCAGTTATAAAAGTTGCAATGTTGCATCTGAAGAGGTCTGCCTTCATTAACATGCTGTGGTTTCTGTGGGTTCTGCAGGCATGCTGAAGAAGATTAAGATGTGAAATTGTCTTGACAACTTGGAAAAGTTACGCATAGTAAAACGCAGTGTGTTACGCAGGTACACACAAAGCCCTGGGATGATCGGCTGCGCAAACACAGGCTAGGAATACGAGGGGTGGGTGTGGGAAGGAAGAATAAAGAATAAAATCACTTATGCTGGGGAAGTAGTGCCTTAATATCTGTTCAAGGCATCTCCTAATCCTCTATTTCTTGATGCAAGGAAGTGGAAAGGGCAAATGGCTTGAAGATGGTGAAAAAAGAACAAACGTCCTCTGAGGTAAGTGTCTAGATCCACAGGCATTAGCAAGGTCACTTTTCTCTATAAAGTTAAACTGCAGGACAAAAGTCAAATGAAGCTGTTAAAGAATACTGTTAGGAATATAAAATGGTCTGAAATAGTTTAGTTAAATAGCAGTTATTGACCATAAGACTGAAACCTAGAGATAAGATGTGGAGAATTACAGAGGGTCACCAAACACACGCAGTGAGAGAGCTGAGAAATGATTTAATGTCTTAGGCTGTGTTTAAAATTGCAAGGATTCTGTATTTCAGAATGCCATTAATAGTCCCTCATTCGTTCAGACCAGGGGGCACGTCACAGTACACCGGTGTTCACATCCCTACCCACAGGCCTGCTTTATCCCTCTGGTGATAGCTAGGATGTGCTTTGGTCTGAGCCTGGCCTCAGGACAGTTTAGATGAACCTTTGGGTGTCTAAGCTAGAGCTGGAACGTGGAAAATTATGGGAGGTGGCCAGACCTGTGGTACACAAAATGGTCCAAAGTATTGGAGGCAACAAGGGCAATGAGGGGAAGGAAGGACAAGGAATTCTAAAACACATGTCAGTGTAAATAGTTGGGTTAGAAGACAGAGCTACAGAGGTTTTGCCTGTGTTTCATTTAAAAGGGGTGGGTACCCTAGCATGGGGTCTGTAAGTGATCATCAGCCAGTTCTACAAATGGGCTACTATTTAAGATGTTACTGTCATTAATAGACTAGTTGAAAATCTGAAGGTGGAAAGCAGTAAGATGAAAGTTACAATGAGACAGAGTTTGTGATTCAAAGGAAAGAAAGAGATGAAAGAAGCCGAATAACAACAGTAGACTTCAAAAACTCAAACTTCAGTGAACTCAGGGAATTATTACCTGAGGTCCTGGAGAGGAAATTCTAAGGCAAAAAGGCCCAGAGTTTACTAAAAGAGGTTTCTAAAACATGCGGTATTTTAAGTATAACAGTCTATCCTTACACAAAGAAAAGAAAACTGATAGTGTGGCTGCGTTAGAGGTTCATCAACGACCTGAAAAAGTTCAACAAAATCCTGAAAAAAGTAGGAACAAAAGAGTGCACTGGCTGGGACACAGATAAAAAATAGCGCAGCAGGTTAGGAACAAAACTGGACCGGCAAAACGCTACGGCCAGCAAGGGAAAAGCAGAACACTAAAAAAGGATTCTTAAATAATTTCCTATTATACAGTAAGAATTCTCTGCTTACCAGGGGGTGACCAAACAGTTCAGGTGGTGATCAGATGGTACAAAAGCCTGAAGTGCTTGCTATTACTCTCTACCCTCTAAGTAATCTGCCCAAAGGGGTTGTGGAGTCCCCTTCTCTGGAGAAGTTCCAGACCCACCTGGACTTATTCCTGTGCGACTTAGTCTAGGTGATTCTGCTGTGGCAGGGGGATTGGACTGGATGATCTTTCAAGGTCCCTCCCGATCCCTTACAATTCTATGATTAAGCAGGAAATAGGAATACAGGGCAGAACGGGGAACTGTCCAGCTAATTAGACGTATTAGACCATTATTATTAAATCTGTTCGGTAATAAGAAGAAGCAATACTGAAATCATCTTGGAATTACTGTATTTTTGATTGAGGAAAAATGAGTGAGATCGCAGAGAACCAGAAAATAACATTACTTATTAAAAGCAGGCAAGAGGCAGTGTGGACTGGATGACTGAGTAGTTAGGTGGATTGTGAACTGGCTACAGGATAGACACAAGACAGTGGCAGTCAGTGGGGCACAGTCTAGTTGAAGGCCTGTATCTAGTGGGGTCACCCAAGGATCAGTACTGGGACCAGTCATTGTCAATCTATTCATTAATGACTTGGATGAGGGATTAGGGGGCATTGTCAGCAAGTTTGCTGATGACACAAAGCTGTGTGGTGTTGCCAACCCCCCAGCAGACTGTGTTGCTATTCAGCGAGACCTGGACAGGGTAGAGAGCTGGGCAGAGAGAAATGGAATGAGGGACAACAAGGGTCAGGGGAGAGTCTGGCATCTGGGCAAGAACAACCCCAAAAATTTCTAGACTTTGGAAAAACAAAAGCTTTCATTTAGTGGGAGATGTTCTTCATCCCTGAGGGATCTCACCTGCTTTTCACTTACACCTGTGAGAATTATTGAATCATTAGGAATCAGAAGAGACCTTGAAAGATCATCCAGTCCAANAAGCTCAAGCGACCCAGCTCCCTCAGCCTTTCCTCGTAAGGGAGGTGTTCCATTTCCTTCGTCATCTGCAGAGTGAGTTATCTCTATGCTTTGTGAAGCTTATATCGAGGAGTACTGAAGCAAGGGTGATTCGGTTTTTACATTAGAAAGCTTCTTGCAGAGCTCTGGAGTAGGTCACTCCCCTGTAACACACCTTTAGGATCTCCTTTCCTGCAGATTTGTAAGAATTGATCAAACTGTCCTGCCCTTGGGATGGGAGAGGGACTCAGCAGTGATCTTCAGCCTCTCTGTGTTCTTAATAAAACCAATAGGACACAAATGCGAATGCTTACCTGCAGTCAGGCAATGCTATTAATGTGGTTGTCAATATCACTGTATTCCAATCACTCTAATTTTTAAGGTTTTATTTACATTTTTCCACTCGTAGCAAAAATGTAGGTGTTGCCAGGTTGTGTGTTGCTAGAACTTAGGTAAAAGATGTTACAGAGGTATGCTGAATATCCAGTATATGCATATGCTAATGCAGTGGAAAAGTTACTCCATTCTCCAAGCAGTGGGATGTAAGCCTGCCATGCATATCTCTGTGTTGGGGAGGGTGGAAAGCAGATCGTGTCATTGACTTAGCTGCCAGGACTGATCAGCATCCTTAGAGATGTTTAATAGCGAGCTGATGTGGCACGTTGTGACAGACATGGTTTAGTGATGGTCGAAATGGTGTTCGATTTGCAGTTGGACTCGATGAACTTTTCCAGTCTCAATGGTTCTGTAATTCTGTGTTGTCTCAGCTGGACTGTAACTTTTCCCCTTCCTTCGTGTAGTACTTTCCTGGCTGTAAAGCACTAATATAACCAGGAGATGGCACAAGAGCCCCTTGCAGCCTTGCAGATGTGCATGCTGCATCAATGCAAAGTATGAAGAAGATCGTCTTCCCGCTGCTCTAACTAAAATCTGTCCATTAGAAACAGGTAAACACAAAAGGACAGGGTGGGGGTTTTTTTGTGTATTCCTTTTTTACAACGAATAAGTGTTTATATTCACCTGCTTCCTTTGGTCTTCTAAAGAAATGCATGCACAGGCAACTTTGTAATGTTGTCTTCGTTACCTTTTCTTGGTGTGTAGTGATCTCACTGGTGTACACCTGTCAAAGGAAACAGGCTGCATCGCCTGGAGAACACATAGACATTGAATTACGTATTACAGGGGCAGTGTTAAGTGTGTAACCTAACTGCATTCCTGTCCTCACCCCTTAGAGCTTTTCCCTTATCATTACACTGTGAGGGGAGGTCAGGATACGTCTGCTTTGGGGTGCAGTGGAGGTAAGTGTTGTCATTTGTGCTCTATTCCTATAGTTCTGCATCCTGCTGATTTTTTTCTCTTCTTTAGCTAGTAGTAACATTTGCAAGACACTCGATTGAAGCCACTGGAAGTGGGAGAATAGGGAGAAACTGTATAGTGAAGAATACAGAAGAGGGTTAACGATAACTAGAAACATTAAATGGAGAAGAGCCTTGAAGTCTGGAGGGGAGAAATGCGTGACAAAAAAGTTAGTTATTTGAACTCTTAATTTGAACAATAATTTTGGAGCAGAACAACGATCTGATTTGTATTAGGTGGAGGAAAAGTCAGTAAAATACTTTTACTGCTGGGACCAATACATTTCAAAGCAGGATTGTATGGCATAGACCCAGATGAGCACAGAGAGTGATGGATGACCTATACCTGCCAGCTGTGATAGCTCATTCCTTTGCTGACTCATCATTCTCAAATGATAACTCCAAAACCAAGAAAAAAATAAGCTGTTCCTTCTTTAATAAGTGAAAGTGAAAAATTGCTTTCAGGAATGATAAATGCTTTAATTGTAGTCTAGTTAAATATATTATGAAGATATTTGTGGGAAACAAAAAGAAGAAATAATGGAACACTTCTGAATTAATGCATTCTTGCTGTTATGTATATGAGGCTGTTCAATATTACCATCATTGTAACCACCACCCAAAATATCCTTCACCAAAGACTGACAAAGAAAATAGCATTGATCTAAGATGTGAAATAGGCCTCTCTGATAGGTTTTTAAAAGGTTTCAGGTTGTCTCACGGGATGGTTTGTGCTCTTGATTAGCTTGTTAATCCAAATGATCTGAACAGATGCTAAAATATATGTGAACGTGCACGTATTTCTCTGTAGACCTATCTCATATCCCTAGATAATTCATATTTTTAACACCACCCAGATCCTAAAGCATAATTACGCACCAAACTATTACTCTCTATCTACTTTGGAAAATACAGAGCTTTCTACAGCCCCTTTTCATGCTGCTTCCTTTCAACTAGTAATTTCAAAAGTCTAATTAGTAGCTTAGACAGAATTAAACTAAATACACTTTGAGCAGTTTTGATTCAACAGTGTCCATAGAGGGGTCTCTCAATGACAGCAGTGAGTGCTGAAGAAGGATTTGCATGCCTGAAACTTGGCTAGTTTTCCACTTATAGCCGCTTGTCAATGAAATAACCCACTAATGAACCTTGCTTGGGTAACAGTAGTGGTACACGTCATAAATGTGGTCCTGATACAGACTGACTTTGACTTCATCTTTAATAAGCTTAAATTTGAGTAAAGAACTATTAACAGCATAACATATGTGTTTTCTTTCTTAACACTTAGAGCATCTCTCTGCAGAATATTTATCTTTGAAGAACACTTCACCAATTCTGCTTAGCTGCTGGTAACAGCCTTATCATAAAGAGCCATGGGAGCTCTTGACATTTGGAGCGCTGCATTGATTTAGATCCATTCCAAGCATGATGAGGCATTTAATTTTCATCTATACATTGTCACTCTGTTTATTCTAGGCCCTCCTGGTATTTCTGCACATATGGTCTTTTCATTTCCCATGGAAAAGTAGCTTTTATTCTGTCAAAGAGGAAAGATTATAATAATTTATCATAAAGATACTGGTTAGAGGACATTTGTAATGCTTTCACATCTTCAAGAGGGATTTCTCATAAATTACAATGGTTGGATAAACATGCCAGGGCAAAGACCATATGAATTTTGCAGCAGAAGAAGGCTGTCTTTGACTCACTGGGCAGACCTTGATAGGAAATCCGTATGTCTCCAAATGAGAACACACATCCTCCTCTGTGTCCTGAACTGCTTTTTTCAGTCCTTCACTACCCAGGTCTGTTCCCCAGGGGCTGCAAGTGCACTCTTTTTCTCTCTGGACCCTCCACTGTTAAGAGAAAACGTTCACCTGCTGTGAGAAAATGACAGTCCCCTCCTTTGGTCCTGTGCACCTCCACTGCAGCAGGGTCAAGTCATAGCAGTTTTCTCCAATACCTGTGGAGATTCCAAGTACTTGGCAGTTCTTAGTTATTCTATTCAGCCCCTCTGCAGGGCTCTGAGCTGGCTGACTAGGACAGGGCTGGCCTTTGGACTGGAAGAGGTGGAGCAGCCTTCAGTTATCAAATGCTGAGCTGTTGTCTCAAAAATACACCTGTTTTTCACTACCTAGTAGGCATTCATGCAGGATTAGCTAGTTCTGCAGAGCCTCCTCAGCCTCAGACCACTGTTGAATGTAAACATTTCTGCAGAGCTGCTCTGCATATAGGCACCGTTATCTTGATCCCATCCTATCTGTCCCATCCAAACATCTATAAAGCCACTTCCTGACCCCTTTGAATGCAGCTGCTGCCCAGAAGAAATAATAGGGGATTCAATGTCTAGAGAGAAGTTTCAACTGACTTTAATCCTTCTGGATGCTAAAACGTTCCCTTCCGCATCATCTCCCACATAATGGATAGGCCTCACATGCCATTTGGTTGGCATTATGGTCCTCAAGTCTCCTTTTGTCTTCAGGAAAGCTGATGGTCCTTAATTTTATGGGGAAGGTGCTGACCCCTCAAAGAGAGCAACTATATATTATACAATCATCAGTATAAAGTATTCCCATCTTAAGGGATGACTGCTAGTAGCAGTCATGTTTGTATGTTTCAGCTCTTTGTCTCGTAGCAGCAGACTGAAAGATCCTGTCTGTTCCCAGCTTCACTTTGACAAATTCCTGAGTATTTTAGCCTAAGCAGATTTTCATCCCAGTGACAACATGCTTGAATTTAAACATGGTATTTCTGAATCACAGTTTAGCACGAGGTTTTCAAACAAACACCTAATGAATAATACATAGAAACACAAAGAAAGCAGCTTAAAGATTTTAGATAGTTAAACCAGCAGCTGTTAAATATTGTAGCAGTCATTACATCCAGAAGTCAGCTGCCATTTATCCAGAATACCTCCACGTTTTATGCATAATGGAAACAAGATTTCGTTCAACCTTGTCACAGTGTGATCCATTTGTGTCCCAGAGAGCTCAGCACTTGACACCATCTTTTGGCTGTGACATTTGCCTCAATAAAATGCAATTAATAAACCAGCAGTGTATAAAGATGTAATTTGCAGCTCAGATGGTGAAAATGTCTTAAAATCTGTAAAGAAACTATGTGACAGATGTATTGGTGGATGCTAAAATGGGAGATTTTAGATTTTTTTTTAGAGCACCATCACGGGGTTTTATTGTCCTATCCAACAGCTTGCCAAGTGGCTTTATTTGTTGGCATAAAATAAAGCTGGGGGAAAAAATCATACAGACTCATTTTCACTTTGAAAAGGAAAATTTATATATAGATTTGTTCTGTGTAGCAAGTAAGTAGCATGTAAGTGTTTTATATTTCTATGTGTGTATATAGTATTATGCAGGGAGTAGGTGTGGAAATAAATCTGAGCACAAGGGGATGTGTTTATCTTATTGTGAGGGGATTTTGTCCCATCTGTGGTGCAGAATGCTGTTAAAGTAATGGGAAAGTGAAGAAGGACGCTAGCAGAGAAGCTACATATGCTTTTTCTGGTGTGCATGAGAATTTAGTCCATGAGAAATGCATTTTGCCTAACTGCAGAGGATGCTTGGCAGAATTCTCTGGACAGGCAATGAGCACTAGTATCCCCTGTTCTGACTGGAGAGGCTGCTGCCAGGCCACCTGTTAACACAACTAACTCAAGGGACTTGTCATTTAGGAACTCTTTAGTAACTCCTGGGTGCCTTCATCTGCTGCCTGCTTGGTCTGCTCTATGAAACATATTGCCACCAAAACTGGCTAATGCTCAGAAGTTCTATTGTTTTAAAAATATTCCCTCAGCTTTGTGGTAGGGCTGGTCTTCACATTTGCCTCGAAATAAAGAGTAATTAAGAACCTGTGATTGGAATGTTGAGGGGGAAGGGATGGAAGAATAGCTGAGGATGGGGTTTTTTAATAAAATAGAGGAAATTTCCGTATTTTGGTCAAGTAAGCTTTCTAAACATTCCATTGTTAATCAGAAAGTGCTTGGGAAGGATAAATGGATGAGGTTAAGTAATTAAGCAATTAAATGCTATTTTCATAGAGTGGAAAAACAAAACACCAAATATATGTATGTCCTGTGGGGCTTTGTCCATGCTAAAGATGTTTGTAGATTACTTTAGGGAAGTAACAGATGTTCAGAAAACATTGCTTGAAAGTTCATTTAGGCATTTTTACACCATTTCCCTTAGTTTTCCTAGGCTGCAGTCTCTATCCCTAGCACCACAGGCCATAAATAAAGGGTTCCAGGAGGGATATGCTTATGCCTGATTGTGGTTCTAGAGGGGTTGTAGCCTTACATAAACCATAAATAAAGGTGATAACAGTGTCTGTAATTTTGTTGGTTAGAAACTCCTAAACATTTGAGCTGTTAGTAGTGGAGCAGAGAAGGACTCAGACTGTGGTGCAAGAATGAGCATGTAAGGAGTGACAGATTACACAGTAATGATGAGGCTGGAAAAGACCTTAAAGATCATCCAGTCCAACCTAAAACCAACCAAGTAAACCTAACATCTGACATCTAGATCATGCCACTCAACACTTCATCCAGAAGTGGGTAGAAGAGGCTCAGAAGTCAAAAGTGAACAAAATTAAAATGAAAACAGTGTCTAGTAAGCAGAAAATGGTAGGGTTTTGTAATGAAAGGATATAGCAACAGTATTTTATGCAGACAGGAAGTTTAAATGCCTGCTTTAGAAAAAGAGGGATTGAATAAAATTTTAATATGTTTTAATGTAAAGAAAAAGCTGTCTTTCTATATATTCTGGTTTAATTTCATAAAGAATCAGACATAAACTAAGTAGGAGGAATTAATTCTTGAAGCTTCTGCCTCACTGACAGTCTTAAGAAACAGATAAAAAAAAAAGATACAAGCATGGTTACGTTAACTGTCATCACTGAGAAAGTGAATGCTGAAAGGTCCAGCAGGAGAGAATAACAGCAAGACAAAGTAAATGAACAGTAGAGCACTAGGCTGGCGTGTAGGTGGTGGAAGTGGGAAAGCAGGAACAAGGTCAGAGAAATGCAGTCCTGGTTTCTGGAGGCAGACTGTCACCAAGCAAGGGGTGTTCTTGCATAGGAGGGAAGGATGGTAAGGGGAGGAAATTTATGGTTACCCTACAGTGAATAACTGCCCATAAAGCACCAGGAAGCTTTTGTGAATATACCACAGAGGCATTACTGCGGCAGCCAAGTGTTTCTGGTGCACACAAAACCCAAAGATGAATGGGAACAATTCTGAAAGCCATGCGTAAGGTAGTAAGAAGAAAGACGGGAAAGCAAGAGAGCAGTGAAAGCTATGACCTGCACAGCTGGCAAGAGGTCTCGGGGAGGGCAAAATACGACATGAATTCTATAATCTCGGCAGAAATCTCATCTGAATGTAAATTTTAAAGCAATAACTCTCTTTTTCTGATTCTTTAGTTCTGAAAACATACTTTGTAAAAGCAGCCTGAAGCCAGACGAGTTGTTCAACTCAATAGCCTTTTACTGTTTCACAACCTTCTCCTCCAAACCCACCCTATCCCTGGTGCTTATTAACCTGATGCTGCAATCCTAGGAGAATGCAATGAGTGAGTTTAGCCACTTGCCTGCCTCAGGCTGTCTCGGGAGCACAGTGCTCAACCAGACAGAAGCAGGCTGAGAAGATCACTTTAGACAGTGGAATGAAAAAGCCAACTCCAGGGGAAGGGGGAGCCGGAGTAGCAACAGCTCATCTCCCGCCAGCGTCCGGGGATACCGGTCCCGGAGCGCAACCCCGGGGGGGCATTCCCCAGCGCTCAGTTCCATAAATGCCATTTGCATCGGGATAGGATGTAACAAGAGCTGTAAATCACTGACGTCGGAGTGAACTCCTCCAGGGGCAGACTCAGCGGAGCCGAGCCTCAGCGAGCTGTGGCAATGTGTGAACGGTATCTTTTGTTGGGGGGGGGGAGAGGGGGAGAAGGACTGATGGCAATTAGATGATACTTATCTGGCCCTTTGATGTGTATTTACACAAGCAACATTTTCCCCCTGGACTTGGCAGTATAAAGGAGAAGCCGTGCTCCCCGACACCCTCCTTCCCGGCACCTCCGAAACAAGACAGGATGACCAAGGCCCCTTTCTCTGTGGAATGGTTGTCCCAGAGCAGTCAGGCCCTCAAGAGCACCTCCGAGGGCCACAGACCCGAGCCCGGGCCCAGCCCCAGACCTGCCTTGAGCGAGCGAAGCAAGGAACAACCGGCAGGTTCGCGGGCCGGGAAGGGCGGCAGGAGCAGGGAGCGTGTGTCGGCCCCCACCGATGCAGGTAACCGAGGCCGAAGGAGCATCCCGGTGTTCCCGCTCTGGCAGGAGGAGGACGGGGTGGGCCTCGTAGTACCCTCGCCATTCCAATAAGACGCAGCTGCCTGGGGCGGAGGAGGTGGGCAGGTACCCCTGCGGTTCTCAGCTCTCGATGACCCTTTTCTGCCTTTCTCCCGTGGCCAGGAGCGGACGGACGGCCGTGGGGCGCGGGACAGCCCCCGCCGGAGGACGGTGCCGAGGGCTCGAGCCCCGAGGAGGCCTGTGGCAGGGGAGGGCGGCGGTTGCGTACAGCCTTCAGCGCGGAGCAGATCAGCACCCTGGAGAGCTCCTTCCAACGGCAGCAGTACCTGGGGGCAGCCGAGCGCCGCAAGCTGGCGGGCAGGATGCGGCTCTCGGAGGTGCAGGTGAGTGCTGGTGCGGGCACGGCACGGGGTCATGGGGGGGTTTGGGAGGCCGGGGGTGAAGGTGTTATGGTTAGGGTTATGGTGTAGGCGTTTGGGTTTATGGTGCAGGCAATGGCTTGGGTTGGGAGCCGTCTTGACACCTTCCTTCCTTGACCTTTACCAGATCAAGACCTGGTTTCAGAACCGCCGGATGAAGCTCAAGCGGCAACTGCAGGAACTGAGGACGGAGCAGTTCTGCAGCCCCCCTCTCCCTTACGGACCTCAGAGCGGAATTGTGTCATTGCCCCTCACATACGTGGCCCGGCCAACGCCTCTGCAAGGGGCTGCCTCTGCGGGCTTCACCTTGGCGGCACTGCCAGCTCCCACCCTGGACCTCAGCAGTGCCTGCAGAGCACAGCCTGTGGGCTTTTGGGCAGCACCCTGCTTTGTAGGGTACAGGGATCCCAGAGCTTTTTTGTTGGGTGTCTGACTCTCTGACACGGACTATGACTAAGGATTTGCACTATTTACAGCTGTCTGGGCTACCCTTGTCCATAACTACCTGGCTGAGTTATGATGCAGCACTCGGGAAAATACCTTACAGAGATATGGACAATTTGTATCGCGGACCTAAGGCCCTCGCATTTATAGGCAGCTGTGTAAGATAGAAACACAGCGAGGCAAAAACTAATATAAATGGAATTTTGTAATAAACCTCGATTTCTTTTCTAGCTTTCATGTGTTCCTTTCACAAGGATTGTGGAGCAATTTATCTTGCCCTAAAAGAGATCTCATCTCCATTAAAGGAAGCATAGTGCCATTATTCTCTAGATCTCTTCTGGCTTTCTGCAATTTACTGAGGGTGAGTGCAAAATAGGATGTATTTCACCCTGTCCTCCAAAGCAGGTATCCATCTCCTTGAGCTACTTCCTAGGCAGCACTTTCTTGGATGGGACTCTGCTTTTAATCAAATCTGTGTATACACTTGTTACTAGTAATACTGTGCTTGCAATAGTGGTGGAATGAATACTTCCTTTTCTGTTGGAGCCCTTTAAATAACATGTGATTTTATGATGTGAAAATTTGCTATCTAAATATATCTTCACGTGTTCTTGAGCAATCTCGAGCTTCTCACCCAAAAGGATCTAGCCCTGATATTCTTCTAGACAAAACAGCATCTCCCATGCACTTAATGGGGTATGAGTGGTGATCAAAAGAAATGTAATATTCCAAAGCTGTTTTTTTCCTAAGTAGTAATAAAGTTTGTTACCATTGTGCTATGCCTTTAGATAATGCTCTAGAAATTGTAAGTTCAAAAAGGCCTGATTTCAGCCTAGAGAAAGGGCTTGGAGAAATGATCCTTTACTGATGTAAGTTGTTGCCATAAATCTTTCAAAGTGAATTGTCAAGTAACCTGAAAAGAGCAACAAGAATTTCCATCACTTCAGGGTTGATCTTGGGGATTATAAAATTTGTAATCCTGGCTCATATGATGAGAGCTGATTCTTCTGTTGGTCATCCTGGAATGCAGCTATTATTTTTATATACAGGGAGCAATCTGCCACTTTGAGTACACTTAGTCTGGTAAAGAGCAACATCATGTATCACTAAAGGCCTTTGATTTTCTGAGTAGATGTCACATTTGAGAATCTCCTTAATGATTTTGTAATCTTCTTCTAGCTTTTGGAGATACTAGTATTTTGCTTGCAATTGCATAATCAATGTGGCTCTTAATGCAAGAGTTTCAGAAAACTATTAAGGGCTTAATTGTTATCAATTTCTCTTGAGATCTCTTCAGGAATATGATGCCTTTTTTTGGATTAAGGAAATTTGTTGACGTGAGATAAAATGTGTCATTGAATGGAGATTTATTTCCAAAAGTCGAAACTAAACAGTTATATTATTTTGAAGGAAAAAATAATTACAATCTGTTATTCTCTCTTTAACTCCTCTCTCAAATGTCATTGGGGAACTGGGATTCTTCCAGAAAGCTCTGCAAGTGTGAATATTTTTCCTGCTCTAAAGCAGTGACATTTTTAGAATAGCAGAAAAAGTCAAGATTCGATTTGGCTAACCCATTTTCAAGGGGATACTAGTTGATGATGAAGCTATGCCCTCATGATTTTGTATTACAAGGAAAACCCCACTAGGCCCCCCAATGGTTTGCTCACCCCATACAAAAGGAACATTAATAGCCTTTCGTGCGCTTAGATGCCAGAGCCAGCAGGTATCGGGGAGGCTTCAGTGAAAAGGGTAGATGAGAAGAGGGGGATGGGAAGCAGCCTACAAGGGGACCGGCTGGGCTGCGGAAGCGCCCCAGCCCAGGAACAAATGGATGAAAGGTGNGCAGCTGCTTCCGTGGGAACAGGGTTTCGGCAAGGCGGAACCCCCCTTCTCGAGGAGTAACAAGGCAGGAGCACACCTTATCGGTACCTCCAAATGTCCTGGGGAAGCGGTGTCCCCAGGACGGGTCTCTCTGGACACTGCCGGGATGTCGTTCTATCCCAGATCCACCGTTCCGGCCCCAGGGCTGGGGCAGCACTGAGATCTCAGCAGCCGCCAGGCCTGGCTGGGCCGGAGAGGGTTCTGCACTGCACCGATTCTACCTGAAGCTGCGTTTGTTAGGCCCGTCCAGCAGTGTTCAGAGGGGTGGGGGAAGCTGTTCCCTGTCCGTGTAACAGGTTAGAACAAGTCAGAGGCAATTCGGGCTGCCGGGACACCATTTAGCTTTGCAATCTGTGCCACAAATTGAGGCCACAGGAGTTGCGGGGACCACACTGAGACGAGAAGGGCTGTAGGACCAAGCGTCACCTACCATGGGGAGAGGTGCAGGATGGCTACGGGGCTGGGGATACGAGCTGCGTAATTGCTTGAGAAGCAGAAGCCGGACTCTGTTTGAGTAAGTGCTAATGATCACTTAACATAATGACTCCCTGGCCACATGTATTACTCAACTAGCACATGAATTGCCTCGCCAGAGCTTTGGCAGCGCTGGCTTGCAAGCATTGTCCCGTTTCCCGACAGTTGCTCAATTGATTCGCGAGCAGTGATTCTCACTAGACCCCCTCCCTAGTGTACTACTACGTTCCTCCGAATATCAACGTGATCAATCCTCTCCTACCTGTAAAACTCGGCTTCCCCTAGAAGGTGACTGCGACAGCCCAGTGTTTTACAAAACTACATGAACTAATTGGGTCCTTGCTAAAGCGGCCCAATTCTTTTATTAAAACGTGATATGAGAGAAGGAATCCCCGGCATCCCATAATGTTTCGCTCCTGCTTGGCTGAATTTCTCGCCCATTGTGTTTTCTCTAACAGCAACAAAAGCGTAGTGGTGCCAGCGCAGGACTCCGCACCAATACACGGTGCTGCCCTGGCGCTAAACCCTTCGCAGCCCCCTCGATCCGCATCGGCAGCGACTCTGACCCTCGAGGACCTCCGGGGCTGCTCCCCCATCATGGCCCAGAGCCTCCCCCTCAGTGTCTTTAATCTCACCACAATAACAACCAGTACCGGAATGCTAGCCGGCAAGACAAAGCGTTGTCTACAAGGCAGCTACAAATGGGGAAAAGGCCGAATCTATTAACAAGGGAGGAGCAGTGTAATGCTTGTGTCATGAAACTGCTGGAGCTCCCGGCCTGGCGGCTCCCGGAGAGACTGTAAAAACTGAAAACTGGGCTCCCCAGGGAGCAAAAGGGGGTGGGAGGGGAAAACTGACAGAACGCAAACTTCAAAGCCCCCCACCCCCCGTAGGGCGTGTGCGGAGCGGGGAAACCCGATTGAATTAGCACCGTGGTAATGGCCGGTCTACAGCCCTGTTCCTCAATGCCTGTTCCAGTTTGGTGAGAGCAGTCAATGTGGTACTGAGAACAGTATCGGGGTGATCCCCCCCCGCAGCTCCCAGACACGGTGGAGCCACTCCAGGGACCTCTTTACAAACCAGGTGAAGTTATTCGGCGTTGTGTGCTAATCAGGAGAGATCTTGCACTGGCAGACCATTACATCTAATTGCTACCCATTATCTCTTTCTTTGATACGCAATTAGATGACAATTAACTTGATAAATCCCACCGAAGCTAAGGGAGGAAGAAAGAAAGATGAGAACCCCCTTGGTACTGATGTGTTTCTTGTATAGACTTAACGACTTTTTCATGGTTGTCCCTTATGCTCCTGGGCCTCGATCCAGCGTTATCTCCTAACAGTGTTTAGTAGGGAGTCAACTCCGACATCTCTTTGGTATTCAGGCAGGTCAAGCGTTTTATTTCTTGTTTATTAGCTATTCTGCCTGGGCAATTCTGAACAACTGTGGAGGTGTCACAAGTCCCCGGGCAATGTGGCAATGGCTTGCATGGCCGTTTCGCACTGAGTCGTACGCAGTTTCTCTAGGCGCTTTGACCATCCCTTGCTCAAAGAGTTGGAAGGGGTTTTTTCAATGCAAAGAACGCGTTTGCTTCCCCCAGTTGCTGGATAGGAGTGTCGAGGATTGTAGCTTGGGAGTAGGGGAAGGGGGATAGAGTGGCAGAGGGTGCGGTGATTCAGGAGTTTNCATTGTTCCTATGGGCGAAGGAGCGGCTGCGTGATGGCCCTGTTAGTGTTCACGGGTACTTCAAACAGAAAAGCATCTATACCGAAACAATCTATCTTGTTGATGCCTAATTGACTATCTAATAGCACCTATCAGGACATCAAAGGAGGCGCTGAATAACCTCGTTAGCATTTCCAAAGGGGAGCAGAGGAGGGTACAAACACTCATCAGTTGTCCTATCTGCTGGGGGTTGGGAGCCCAGCCCGGTCCTTGCCTCTGCTTCTGGTCCTGGGTTTTCTACAGCCTTGAATGGAGCAGAGCAAAATATTTTATCGTGTCTTTAATTCAGGCAAGTTACGCTCGTTCCCTGCAGTAAGTTTATTTGCCTCTGAAGGGCTGGTACACTGTCCCGGGCTTCTTCCTACTGCCTAGTTACACAGTTAAACTTTCTTCTCCCGGGGGGTGGGATGGTATCTTAACTATTCCTACTGCATTCTCTCCGCTTCTCTAGTTCGGTGAAGAAGAGTTTGAAATATCTGTGCTTTCCATGAAGACAAATCAGATCTGCCCATGATGGAGTCAGAAATTTTGTAGCCCAGCAGGTCCCAGGTCCATTAACTTAGCGTATCAGTGCCTATATTATGCAAGTACCACCATAGTTTGCTCAATGTAGGGTGTTTTGTTTGCTTTTCATAGACTATTTCTTCAAAATGCAACTAGCTGAAGGAAAAATTGGAACCTCAATATTTGCCCGATTATGCTAGAAATTATTTTTCCTCTGTTTTCCAATTTGAGGCCTTTTTTTCCCTCCCTTGCACTGTCACATAAAAGTAGGTGTGGTGGTATGTTGAAGGACTTGGGACACCAGCATTGTTGGGGAGTGCAAATACTTGGTTCACGTTCCAGGGAAGGGTGAGCTACTAGTATGTAATGCAGAAAACACTCCAGCCTAGATAATGAGTTGAACCTTCTGCCCCAGTAATATCACGTAGGGCTTCTACGTTAGTACCCGTTCTCCTGGGCATGTAATATGTGTGTGTGTGTGTGCAAAGCCCAAAAATAAATAGCTGTGTGTTTTCCCTAGAAATCTTGTAGAGCTTTCATGAAAAGTGCACCTCTTCCTTGTGAGCTCACCTTTAATTGTCTCATCATAGCGTTAATCACTGCACCTAAATTTCAGGGCATCATACTGAGTTACAAGTCTATGGGAGTTACCAGTAAGTTTTCTCTAAAGCAAGTGTTACTTAACGTTGTAAGGCTCATCTGCAAATGCTAAATAATAAAGATTTAGAAAGGGGATCTGGTGAAATGGGTCTACTACATTCATAATATAAATCATGTAAGATAAATAGATTTTCCAAGTACAGTATCCCCAAGTTCTGGCTATATAGAATTCCACATGAAAATATAGTAATTTCCCTAAACCAATTATATTTCATTGTGATTATATATTAATTAAATTACACAAAAGTTTCAAGCAAAACAAGATACTTCAATGGAAGTACATTTATGTTGCCTGTAAGCACTGTGTTTCTGCAAAGTGAGGATTTAACTGCAGCTGCAAATTATTTAGCTGACCATGGTCATCAAAGTTTTCAAGTTTCTCAAGCTGGCACCTCTTTCCAGTGGGAGCTTCAACTGCTACGTAACACCTTTTGTGACTTCCCCATCTGTTCCAGGGTTTTGTGGTCCTAACCTGTTGTCATCCCACACACAAATGCTGTGGTGTTCATCCAGGGTGGTGGTGGTGTGATCCTAGGGTTGGTGAAAAATGTTCAGCAGGCAATTCAGATTCGACTTTAACTTAAAAAAATAAGTTAAATTGCCTTTCTGCAAGCAGTGGAACAGGTCACCTGCTTCATTACATTTTCAGACAAATGAGAGGGAAAATGGCAGTGGCTGTTCAAGGGTACTAACAGTTCCTCTCTATAAGATACACAGGGCACAGTGTGCAAATCAGCCTGGCTTAATTTTGGTACCATTGAAATTAAAGCATTATTCTCTAGGTGGTATGGTAGTCACTGTGTGGTGTGCATGAGCTGAGGGATGGAAGGGCATGGAACTCAAAACTGCTTGGTTTGAAGTGTTTTTTGTCTACTGGAAAACTGCAGGTGAGGCTGCCCTGGGGGAAAGGGTGATGTTTGTTGGGTGTGTGCTCAGCTGAGGAGCTCCTAAATCCCAGTGGTTTTTAGGTACTATTTTCAAACTTGTTTTTGACAAGCCATTGGGTTCTGCAGATAGTATGCAATGCATTCCAGGAACAACTTGCAGTAGGTGAATTTATACATGAAGCTCAAGTTTCTCTGGATTTACCTGCAAGTGGGATTATACAGTAATGGTAGCTCTGAAATAAGGTGAACATATAGTGTATAGTTGTGCATTTACTCCTGAAAAAAAAAGGGATATAAGCAGGAATAGTTATTAAATCCAGAAGTTATAATAATGTAAAGATGACGGTTCTTTTGGAGGGTGTGAGTGACCTGTCTCTGTTTAACTGATATGTTAAAGTAAATGCTATGGGCTTTAAACACTTTTCTTCTTGAGGTTTTGGTTGGGTCAGTGACACTCATGTGTGTTTCTGACCCAGGAAAGGAGCCTGCTCATCGCCATCTCAGTATTCAACTGCTTGGGCCTTTGCCCTAGCTTGGGCAGGTAAATCAGAAAAAGAGTTGCTATGCCCAGCACCTGACAAGGAACAGGGCAGTGCTGAGGTAATACAGCCTCTCCTGTCCTAGCTTTTAGGGGCTAGTGTTGTAAGCAGAGCTTCAGGAGGAATTGGAATCCTGGGAACTGTGGGCTTGGTACAGTGTTCTCTTGGCTTTATCACTCCCCTGAGGTCAGATTTGGGATAAGCCACTATGGACTTTGTGGGGGCTGAAGGGCTTGATAATGCCCTGTTCATTCCCATGGCCATGGAGTTATGGGAACAATTGAAATAATGAAAATATGTAGTACAGATATGATTGTTGTAACCTGATTTTTCATAACAAACTGGTGAGTTTTCAGGGGAGTTGATGTGTTTGGGGAATTTGACTTGTTTTCAGTTTTTTCATTTCTTTTTTTTTGTCTTGAGAAAGAAAACTCACATTTACTATTATGTGTGGGAACACAGAATATTGCTGCGTCTTGAAAAAAACCAAAACAGATTCCTGCCCCATCAGACTCAGGCTTAT
>VZRI01007674.1:306166-321286 GCA_013397515.1 Upupa epops
GGGGTATTGGAAATTGAGGTCCTGCCGGTGCAGCTACAGGGATAGTGATTGCTTCCCTGTTCTTTAGGAAACATCGAGGGTTAGAATGTGTGCTAGCCAAGTTATCACCACCTCAAATGGAATTGCAGTCAGTGTGGTCTTCTTCACTGGGGTGGCTACAAGCAGTCAGTGGAACTTGATGCCGGGATGTCCCTTTCCCAACCCAGCTTTGCTCTGTGTGTGTGTCTTGGTGTTCTCCCTGCATCACAAGAGCATCGTCTTTCTCGGGAAGCAAAGCGTGAATTGGATATTTTGAAGCTGATGACGAATGAGCTTCGCTGCTCACTTAGTGCTCTTGATCGCTAAACTTTTAGGGAGATTGACTGCATTTTGTGGCTAGACAGAAGGCGCCAAGTTCAAGCTGAGAAGGTCTGCGGCTCTGCTACACGCACCTGACCCCCATCCCAGCCGTGGTCTCCGTGGTTGAGAGCTCAACCTCGAATACGGAGAACTTTTCATAGCGGACCCCCACGGCGTTTCCCAGGAAGCTGATCTCCACAGCTCCACTGACGTGAAACGCTCGGAGATGGCGTTGGCAGGCCCGTTACTTTATCCCCCATCCCTGCTCCGACCGCGCCCCGATAGAGTGGCACGGGACGTCTCGATGCGGACTCCTGGTAGCCGCACCACACGGAACTCGGCGGCTGAAAGCAGTGGGGAAACCCGCGCTGCTACCGACACCGTCTGCCCGTGCTCTGCGCTCCAGGGGAGAGGGGCAGGTTTGCACTTCAAGGGGGTCTCCGCTTCCCCGCAGACACGCTGGAGCCAGGACCTGTAGACATTTGCCAGACGTGTGAACTTTCCTCCTAGCTGGCAGCTGTTATCTCTGCTCGATTCCCACTTTGATGTAGGTTCACACTTGCAAACGAGCCAGGCCAGGACCGGAGAGCCCATATAAGAGCGAGTCGAGCCGGCAGCACCCCAATCTATCCGACATGAACCAGGCCGAGAGCCCTTCTGCAGAGATGAAGCCCCGTGGGGACAGGCCCCACATCTGCTGCCAGCCCCCTCCCCTCGCCCCCACCTCTCACGGCAGTGCCCCTTTCCTGGTCAGAGCCGAGCCCCGACGTGGAGCGCTGCGGCCGAGGCAGTCCGCGGACAACAAGCCATGCGCGGCACAGCGGGACCGAGACTGTGTTCAGGAGCTCACCGAGACGTGCCCATCGGAGGCAGGTGTGTGAAGGGGGCACAGGGAGGGAGAAGCAATAGCGGGTGGAGGATAAACGGCCCGACAGGGCGTGGGGAGGTGAAGGCACCCCCAAGCCGGGGAGGAGGCCTTACTACAGCCCTTTCCCTTCCTTCCACAGCGCCCGATGGCTCATTTTTGAGCGCCGACGAGTCCTCGGGATACGAGAGCGAAAGCGCGGGTGGGGAGCGCTCAGCGGAGACCGGGACCTGCGGGAGGCAGCGACGGGCTCGGACGGCCTTCACCTCGGAGCAGGTCTGCCGGCTGGAGAAGAACTTCCAGCGCCAGAAGTATCTGGGGGCTTCGGAACGGAGGAAGCTGGCAGCTGCATTGCGTCTTTCGGAGATTCAGGTGGGTCCCGGGACAGTCAGGCCTTACTTACACTGGACAGACAGAGCTATCACCTGGTCTGTGTCTAGGATTAACAAGTGGGTGTTCGAGGATGGGGACCATTTCTAGCTGGAAGGCTCCTTTATTTCTTGTTGGGTTTTTTTTTGTTTTGTTTGCTTTTTTTAATGAGGTAAACTTCTTGTCTTGATAGTACATGATTATACTCATTGATTAATCTAAAATCTTTGAACATTGATACTGTTCCCCTCAAACCTCCCCACATTCTCTGTCCTCGGTTAAGTAAGGTGAAAGCATCTGGCAATTTAAACAGAACAAAATGGCAAAAGCAGCTAAGATGCAGATGTTAATAGTTTGTGAGCTATTTTTAACAAGTCCCTGATTTGTCTTATTCACTCCCCATTCTGTTCTTTTGATTGCTCAGATCAAGACCTGGTTTCAGAACCGGAGGATGAAACTGAAGAGGCAGATACAGGACCATCAGCACAGCCTCGTGTCTCCTACTCCACTCTACAGCTACACAGCAGGAACCCCACCAGCTTTGTTGCCGGATGGACTACACTACTCCTTTGCTCCACAGCACCAGAGACTCCTGCCTTTTACCCCCGTGCCTGCTGTGCAGTTCAGCTTCTCCTTTCCCAGCTATGATGTGCCCCAAAGCACCTACCCCTTTATGGCAAATGAACTTCCATACTACCGTCAACACTTCCTTCTTCATCCTTCTTTCCATCCAGTTATTCAGAACAAAATGGACAAGCAATGCCTCCCTGTATATGAATTATAGTGAAAAACAAAACGGGGCAGGCAAAGGGGAATGAATGGGTTTGTGCATTGTAATGTATTTTGTGCTTAGAGTCTTGTAATTTTGAGGGGTGAGTTTATTATTTTAACTTAAATGTGAAAAGAATTTTATATTTTTATGACTCAATATTAAAGTTTATTTGACATGATTCCACCTTTAGTTATTTTTGTCAGGCCACATAATTTTTCATATACTAGTAGTCTACTTAATCACTCAAAAGACAGGTTGAAAGGAATCTGTTTGAAGGGAAATTGATTGGCAGCAGAAACTTGTTTTTGCCAGAAATCCCACGGTGTAGGGCAAAGTTCTTTAGTTTAAAACAGATGTGTGAAGAAACAGGTTTTCACTGCACATTCATGCTTTTCTGTATATGTATATAAATAAAATCTGAATAGTTCTATATGCCAACTTTCAGTGTAAACAACCATGATTACCTGAACCCCATTGTGAACGGGGTGAGGATTTAGATGTTTTAATGCATCTTACCTGACATTCGTTCATGCTGAAATATTCTATTGCTGAGTGTGTTTGGAAGCCTTGACCTTACCCACCTACAGTGCACTGTGCCTTTGGCTAAGTGCATCCTCCAGGAGAAAAGAAACTAGAGGTGAGTTTCTCTTACAGATTAATTCATTGCCCTGCATTTGCAATGCCATCTTCTGCATAAACTTATCAGATGTGTTAATCACAAATATTAGGTGGATGTGTCTTTAAACAAGAATTCAACAATTCAGGCTTTCAGTATAGGATTTTAGTTTTACAAATTATTTGTTGTGGTTAAAAAATGCAAGAAATACAAATAGATTTTCTAAATGAGATTTTTAACTTGCAAATTTGGCCCTTGATTCAGGCTACCACTACATGTCCATGGCAACTTCATGCTTTGAGGTTTGTTTGGGGTTTTTTTTGGTAATTTGAACCTTTCAGAAACATCTGAAAAGGTGTGTGTAGGTGTCAGTGTGTGCAGGGTAGCTCTTTCCGGGATCAGCTTTAACTCCTTGAAAAACTTGGCTAGTATTGAGATCAATACTTCTTGATCTCTGTAGACTTTCATGAAGTTGCCTTAATTCACCTGAAATATCTCCTAAGTGCATTAGAAGATAAATTGTAGTCTTATTTTCCCTATTCTGATGCTGGGAATTAATCAAGCCATGGAGTTTCTTGTTTGTGAAGGGATTATTTGGAAGGGGTAAAGGAAATTTTCTTGTTACACTGTTTCATACCTGATGCAGTCTTATAATGCAAAGAATATACAAGAGTCTGACATCTTGCAAGCAAACCTGCTGGTCGTTGGGATAAATGAGGTGTGTGATTATAATATGACAGTTTAGTCATCCCCCTACACTGTTCATGATGTCATATCCACAACCCCCTTTCCCAGTAGGAAAGGGTAGGGTGTTTGAGAGCAGATTCAGAGATAACCTCTGACTACAGGGATTTCCTTGTCACCAGAGGTTTTAATAATGCAGATTACATTGAAGGCAGCGATTTGTGTGGCAGTAATAAACTTTGCTCTTAGCCTCCCAACACAACTCTTGGTGGGGGACAGCCTGACATAAAGCTGATTGGGTGGGTGAGGCCAGGGAAGGAGACTAGTCACTCCTGCTGCAACTGCTTTATGCTGATGCAAGATCGCATTGAGATCCAGAAGCTCAGGTTTGCCATTTTCCATAAAGGTTGCTCTAGGATTTTTAGAAGCAGCCCTGATTTATCCTGAAAACAAGCCTAATACAACCCTGCAGTATAAAATTAGTGTGACTGCCACATTAAAACCTGAAGCTTTAGAAATGAAAACTGGAACATTTTGAGTGCCCCAGGAGCCCAGGACTTGTGAACAACTCCAATATTTTCATCAGCAGATTTAAATTAGAAGTGTGTTTGACTGGTATCAAAATACACCACTGGCCATTAATTTCTTAACCTTACCTTTTTTGAAAAACACAAGGGAGAGAATTTCAGGTCCAAAATATAGAGACATAAAGACAATACTGGACAAGTTGCTCAATTTTGCTCAAAGGGCTATCAGGCCTTAGGGTTATTTTAATGTCAAAGCATTTGCAGTAGTTTACATCTCTTTTCTTAAAACTTCACACAGATAGAAGGGTCAAAGCTTCTGATGCTGTTGGCAAATGTATTAGAGAATTGCTTTGTAAATTGAAGAGTAAACTCTACTTGTACAGCAGAGATCACCACACAATTATATGGTATTTTCTGAAAATAAACTTTTGGATAGGAAAATTTACACAGAAGATTCCGTACAGGTTAGTGAAGCTGGCATTAATAAAGAGAAGTTCCAATTCCTCCACTTCTGCTCTCAATATTATTTCTGCAATGTAGGCAGATTCTTATCTCCTTTAACAAAACCACAAACATTTCATATGAAAATAAAATTTAATCATCAATCTGTTTAATATAACAAAATAAATAATTACTCTTAGAAACATTTGGCAGTTCTTATTTAGACGATAGGTAAATTGGGGGACATTTTTAACAGGAATGAAGATGCGGTTGGAGCCTCAGACTTTTATGGTCATCGGTTATTCATGGCTGGAATTATAGGAGAGTAACAAGATAATCCTAGGCTGGGAGGCAAGAGTAAAGCTGGACTCTGCAGGACTGGTTGAAAAGACTGAGCTGGAGCAGAAGGTAACAGCAAAGCAGGGCTTGGCACAACCGGATGAAAGGAAACTGTAGAAGTAGATGAGATGTTGATGTCCATCCCATGAGAATAGCTGTGTGTAGAAATATCTGGGTAACAACGATAGGGCAAAAATAAGCCTGCAAAAAGAGCTTCCACCCTGGCATCTTGAGTCTGACGTTTGAACTTCATACGACGATTCTGAAACCAGGTTTTTATCTGAGGGTAAGAAAAAAAAGGTCAAAAAAACCCCTACTTTCCCCTTTTTCATGTTCTAACACAATCTGAAGTCAGAATTATTATCAGAGTATCAATATATTGACGATTGTAAGATGTAGGGCTAATAACACTGACCTGTATGTGGTGTAGTGTAACATTGCTTTGGCATGAGGAGGAATCAAGCTGTGACAATTGCAGTACTCATGACAAGACTCTGATCAGATTTGGATCAGGACTGTAACGCAAGACTAGCACAGAGGGAATAAAAGTGCTGGGGTTAGGGCTAGTTTTGTTGGGAGAGAAATCCTGCCCGGCTCCTAAGTGAAGACGTGATTTTAAGGAAGAACTAGCTTGAATCCCAGCCCCGGCCTCTCTCACCTGGCTCTGGGAGAGGTTCAGAGCGGCGGCCAAACGTCGCTTCTCGCTGGTGCCGATGTAGCGCTGCTCGCGGAAGCATCGTTCCAGCTCCTGCAGCTGCTCTGACGAGAACTTTGTGCGGGGCCGCCCGGGCGCAGGGAAGCCATCGCTTCCCGCCTGCACTTCGTGCCCGGGGCTGCTGAGATCCAGGGCTGCTGGGACGGGGTGGAGGGCGGCGTTACGGGGAATCAGTGACGTAGGCAGCGGCTGCACGTGCAGCTGCTGTCCTCCGAAGGCCTCATCCGAGGTCGGGTGAGGCCGTGCTTGCGTTCCCGGGCCGTCGATGCCTCCGGATGGAGAGTGAGGTCGCCGGGCGGCTGCTAAAGGCTGGGCTTCACAGCAGCTACTCTGCGCTAGCCACTCTACAGAAAAGGGCCCCTTGTCCATATCGCTGACTCCGCTCACTGAAGCCACCCCTGCTTCGGGACAAACATTTAAAGCACCTTCCGCGAAGTGGTTTGAAAAGGCCGCAGAGCATCAAATGAGGTCGAGAACAAAAGACCCCATTGAGAGGTGCTTTAATCTCCCCTTTCAGGTGATTGTTACATCCGTCTAATCTCTGAGCCTGGCAGTTAGCAGAACTCAAGGCTACCTGACTTGGCGCCAAGTTCAGCGCTGAGTCGTCTCCTGACCACGTAGCTGCTGATAATTGCATCATGGCCAGCGCTTTTTATGCTGCCCGAGCTGTTCTCGGTTCTTGAACCACGCCATCATTTTCAGTCGTTATCTCCCAGTATGAAGAGCAGTGATTCAGAAGGAACTAGTTGTTAGGAGAATAGAGAAGCCTCTTCTATGAGACTTAAACTTGAGTTTGGAGTCCCTCTTGTTTGTTTTGACGCGAGGTTTGGAAGAATCACGTTGCCTCCCTACCAGCAAAGGGGAGACTCAAGTAAGAGCAAGTAAGTAGTCATGGACCTTGCAAACAAGTAAAAATTGTGATACTAGTATCTTCTCAATGTTTCTGTGAATAACACTGCTGTTTATCAACTCAAGGTGTGTAGATGCCATTTGAACTAGGAGTTAGTTGGAAATGAGGCGCTAAATATTTTTTACTGCTGTCCATGAAGCAGTGGTGCAATTAGGACTCGCACCTTCCTTTGAAGTGTGAGGTATAGTTGTTGACTTTAGGTGGTGTCAGAGATTTCAAGAAGTCTTCAGGGAGAGGTTTGAAAACATCACAGTGGCATTAACATGGCAATTCATATAACGTCTTGGAAGTAGGCTTAGAAGTTCTGAATTTTCCAATAGGTAGCAGAAGGAGTTCGTTTTTATTAATTTATTTACTAAGGTTAAGCAATGGGTAGTTACAATTCAGGATACTGGACAGGATAAGAAACTTGAAGAAAATAGCAAGATGGCTTGAATTTATCTGTTCGTGCTGTAAAATATTATCTCTTTTCCCTGCATCCCAAGAAGGGAACGTGTGCATTTCAAAGTTGCTAGTTCTGATATTCTTACAAAGTAGATCAAAGAAGAGGAGTGTAAACTGTTCAGAGGCAGTGTGTTCAAGGATGATTCAGATAAGGGTGAGAAAAAGACAGCTTTTACAGTCTGAAGTGGGCCAGGGATGGCACAGTCCTTATCCTCTACAAACACAGGCTAACACGTTTACAGGTTGTTTCAGTAAACAGTCTCTACTGTGGTACTGTCTGAGTTTATACAGTCACAAATAATGAACTAGCTTTCACACAGAGCTGAACATGTTTGAGACAACATGTTAATTCTTAGACTTCAAAGAACCTCGTGTCACCTTTTATAAATGGTGATGTGTTTGTAGTGAGATGGCAGAAGTCAATGTTACCCTCCTAGCTCTTTTTCCTCTAAGGCTTCCTGTACATTCTCAGGCAGGAATATTATTTTCTCCTAGAAAATGTAGTGGCCTTTCTGTGTTTTTTTGTTAAGTGTGTTTCCTTTTGACATTTCTAGATGCTGTTTATGAATATTCTTCATGCATACATCTACCTTTATAAAAGTTTTTGTTCTCCTTGAATGTTGAGAAAAATTCTCTTGAATGTCCATCTGGCTAGTCTGTTGTTTGCTGGGGAGGGGGGCTTTTGTGTTTCCTTTTTTGTATCATTTGGAACATTTACTGGTAAGTAATTCAGCATTCAGGATGATTTACCTGAAATGGACAATTACATATATTTTTAGGTAGCTGAATTCCTAGTCCTAGAAATTGCAAATTAGTCCCAGAAAATCTGGTCTGGAAAAATGAGAGAGTCATTGCCTATTTCTGAAGTGAATCATCATAATATAGTTAGTATTAGCAGTGTCATCTAATTGGAAGTATTGGGAAGACATAATTTCTTTTGTAAATTGTTCTGTCTAGTTATTACTGTGCTCATTTTAATACGTGAAAAAATGTTATTAAGGAGCAAAAAATCAGGTTTTAAATTTGTATTTTAGTGTTAATGAACTGGTGTTTTTNCATTCCTTTTGTAAATTGTTGTGTCTAGTTGTTACTGTCGTTTTAATACATGAAAAAATGTTATTAAGGAGCGAAAAATCAGGTTTTAAATTCGTATTTTAGTGTTAATGAACTGGTGTTTTTCTGCATGTGTTTTTTTAAAAAAATATTTTTAAATCCTTCAGTTATTGATTTTTGTTATTATCTGACAGGATTAGGATATTAGATTTTACAGTTTTCAGAAGAAACGTTGTCATTTCTAAAGACAGAGGAATCTAATGTAATGGCTTTGTAGTAGAGCAGTGTTTCAGACTCATGCTATGGTTAAGCTGGTGAAGCTTCCTTCGCATTTTTCTCATGGGACTGAGTCATCAGAGAAAGTCTTCCTAGAATACCTTTTTACATCATTTGAATTGGTTTGGCGTTGCAGTTGTACTTGCAAAAAGAGTAGGGCTTTCCGTATTATTCAGCTCTGTTTCAAAATCAGGTATCTATTTGAAGAGTGGTGGTGAGGAATCTCCTTTGCCTCATCTGCTGTTGATAGAAACCAACAGATTTGTGTCAGAATAGCTTTGCAATTTTTGCTGCTGACTATATTTTTCCATTTATTCAATCAACTCATAGAGCAATTCTAGCAGTTCTTTATTTATAATTATAGGCAGCACAGATGTACTGTTAAGTCCCTTAGCTATTTTTTTGGGTAGAATAAAATGTATTGGCAACAATGCTTTTGTGTTGATAGAACTGTTAGGAGAATATCATGTGCAAACATAAATTCAGTCTGGCTGCGGTAGCTGCCCATGTTTATACACTATCTCATTTATTGTAACCACAAGACATAATAATTAAGTTTTGCTCTATTGGAACATAGGAGGTTCCTTATGATATTTATATGGAATTTCTTCCCAGTGAGGGTAATGGAGCATTGGAACAGGCTGCCCAGGGGAGCTGAGGGGTCTCCTTCTCCAGAGATGCTCAAGACCCACCTGGATACATTCCTGTGCAACAGTCTAGGTGATCCTGCTGTAGCAGGGGGATTGGACTAGATGATCTTTCGAGGTCCTTTCTGATCCCTAATGATTCTGTGGTTCTATGATTCTATTGTCATGTGGCTGCATTTTCAAAGATGTGTGTTCTCCTATGTTAGAAACTCAGTATGTGTTTTGTTTTTAAGGGGGTTTAGTATTGTTTTACATTATTGCTTTTCTGTAAGATCTTTTGATTATGTTTCCTTCAGGTGACAGTTAAACTTTGGTAGTTTGGTTGTGGGGTTTTTTGGAGTGGTCTTTATTCATAACAAATTAGTTTTCCCAGAACATTCAACTCTGCAATGTTAGAATAAAACATAACAGGGAACTCAAAACTAGAGGGGGGCGTTTCAGTGACTACAGATGATAAACACAAGAAAACATGTGCTTGAGGTGAATGACATTTTTTTCAGTATTAGTGTTCTTGCATTCAGTATTATTAAGATTATTTAAGTAAGATAAAGTACATGGCTTGAAGCAAAGCTACCATTCAGAGGACTTTGATTGAGTGATTGTATTGCCATAAGTGACCATCACACAGGAGCAATTGCAATTTCAAGGGCAATTGCTGCATGTTAAGAATTCTGTGATGAAACATCTGTCCAACCTTTCACTATTATTAGCACATCCTATAAACACATAGGCTACAAAAACACAGGGACCAACATTTTGAATGTGAGCTTGAGAACTGTAGTGGAAGTGAGACTGATTCACATGTTACTCCTTGATTTGATGAGAACATTTTTTGATTAAGATTTCAAAGAAAATGTGGTATCACTGCTATGTATGGGTTTTTTTTCTCTATTTAATTTTCTTGTTGAAATCACTTTATTGATTGTTTCATAGCAATCAATATATTTATAGCAATTGCATCACTTGTGAAGGTAATTTCCTACAAAGCAACAATTAATCTTGTGGTGTTGATTTGAATATGAAAAATATTAATGTGTAGAAGCTGTACTTCGATTTGTCAGAATGCTAGCAGTGAAAGCACCTAAACAATGAAAAACACTGGAAACAATTAAATAATTTGAACAAATATTTAGGTAATTCATAAGATAAAAATGTTAGGTACCACATTCATTTCTACCTCACACAAAAGTCACACCTAGCTAAATGAAGTGTGTTGATAGAACTAGCAGGTTTCTGCTGTTGAAAGGAGTTGTTGCAGTCTCCTCTGTCTTTCTGGGCATACTTTTTTCCACATGTTCTGAGTTTAAGTAGTCTTCTAATCTACCAGGCAATCTGTTTAGGTTTCTAAGCCTGCAGGAAACAAACAGGGAAAAGCAAAGGAGATGGTATCTGGGAGAGCTAAACCTGCTAATTTAAAAGTTGGATGAACTCTGTAACTTGCACAGAGGAGTGCCTGGAGCATGAAAGGAAAGAGGGAGAAGCAGGATCATTCCTTTCAGTAATTTCATTGCTTTATATAAATGTCTTTGCAGTCAGTGGCTCAGTATAATTACTCACTGTCTCCAGGCAGAGAGACTAAGGTAAGAACTGGAGCGATGTACAGATGCATAAGTAACTCACCGGTAAATAAATGATGTTTGATTATTACTTTAATTTTCATGGCCTCCTCTCTGCTGGCTTTTCTAGATGTTCTGATTAGATTAGTTTGACCCTGGAATGTGTCCTCTGCTCCTTGCTCTAGTACTTCATCAAAGTGACAGTTATTTGCTCTGGTGCCAAGCCTCTTGTGGTGGTTCTGAACTAGGTTACCTAGTGACACTTTGCAGTACTCAAAGCAGAATCTGTTAGTGGGCTAAAGCATGCACCACCATTTGCTAAGTATTGTACATCAGTGATGCAGTGATGGTTGAATAGTAGCTTATTTTAATAACACATTGTGCACCAGTAAAGGAATAGTTGGCATTGCTTTCAGGTCCCTTAAAGGATATCATATGATCATGGAAAAAAATACTTTTAATGTGAACTAATAATTTTTTAGAATTAAAATTCAATTAGTGCTTAATCTTAATTTCTCCCACTTGACACACTGTAAGATACACACGTATGCACAAAAGGAAAAATGCCAGGACTTGAAAACAAAAGATCGACTCTTCTCCCAGGAAATCTCTCATTAATAGAAGACATAAGTTTCATATGTCATTAACCTTTCCTTAGTGTAAGATTTTTCCTTTCTTTTCCTACTTTTTCTTTGTTACTTTATCTACAGCTTCCTGTATCTACAGCTGATAAGGTTTTGATCTTGTAGAATGGAGAATTCCTGTGGAGGAGAAAAAAAGAAGTAATTTATTGAGAATTGAGAGGGTTGAATCCAGACCACATAGTGATGCATGTTTTATGAAGTAGAAATAAGATTGCATGAGCAATTCCACTATATTTTTATCTTTTTAGTCCCTAGTAGATTGCTTAATATACACAAAGATTTGTTTTTCTTAAAAAATAACAAAAAAGTTCCCCATGTGTATGTGTCTTCAAGCTCACT
Organism: Upupa epops; assembly: GCA_013397515.1. Taxonomy (NCBI): domain Eukaryota; kingdom Metazoa; phylum Chordata; class Aves; order Bucerotiformes; family Upupidae; genus Upupa; species Upupa epops. Next base: position 317,703 of record VZRI01007674.1, read on the forward strand.
GCCTAGTCACCACTAAACCATGTTGTTAAACACAGGGTCCTAATGTCATTTAATTACCCACAGAGATATTGACTTCATCGTTACCCTGGACAATGTTCCAAAGCCCAACAACCCCCTTAGTGAAGAAATGCTTACAGCCATTTCCTCTTGTCCTATTGCTTGCTGTTCCCCTGCTCACTTCAACCTTCTTTCAGGTAGTTGTAGAAAACTATTAAACCTCAGCATCCCCTCAGCCTCCTTTACTCCGGGCTAATCAACCCCAGTTTCTTCAGCTCATAGAAGTTGTGCTCCAGACTCTTTAAGAGCTTTGTTGCCATTCTCTGGACATACTACAGCATATCAATATCCTCGTAGTGAAGGGCCCAAAGCCAACCAAGCATGGTCCTTACCAGTTCCAAGTACAGGGGGACAATCAATCCTGCTGGCCATGTTAATTCTAAAACAAACCAGGAAAAGAACGCCACACTGTTTCCTCACAGCAATAGCTCTAGGTCTTCCCACAGGCTTCATAAACGTACAGTTCGTTCTTTCTTAAATCTCTGCTTTGTAAACCCAGTTCCCCTTGGTTCCAAATGCCGTAGCTACTGCAATGCTGGGTCCTTTCCCCGTGTTTGCTCAGGAGGTGCCAGCAGGGGGTGCCCCGGCAGCGCGGCAGAGCAGCCGTGGCAGCTGCGGCTGCCCGCAGTCTGGCAGTCGCCGGTCCCCGCGGGTTACGGAGCACGTTGAATTTTTTCTGGTCTTCTCTTCTCTGAAGTCTGAGCGCAGTCTGATTGGCTTGACTTGACTTTTTAAGGGGAAGTACACCTCGGGCTTGTTAAAATATGCACACGTAATGAATTGCATGTGTAGTCCAAATACTGAAGATTGGAAGAGTAAGAGTTCATTAATTAAATTGCTGTTGCATTTGTTTGACACAGTAAAAATAGCCCAGGTTAGTCTCAAGCTGGCAAAACAGAACTATTTTAGACTGGGTGTTGATTCAGGTTTTTTTTTCCCTCCTCTCTCTGTGTATAAAATGTGCATAAATTCTCACTAAACATCAGCTAATGAGGAGAAATAAAAAATTTACAAAAACAAATCTTTAAAGGTTTGTTTGTTTGTTTTGAATCTAAACTGAAGAATATTCCGCTCTATAGTTGTTTTTGCGAGGAGTTAACTGAGGGTCAGAAAACCGTCCCAAATCGTTAGAAGGTAAACAGGAGATCGAGAAGGAAGGTATGAGGTACTGTTCTTTTTCAGTATCACTGAGCTGTTTAATATGCTAGATTTTTCACATAGAACTGCGCCTTTCTTGTTCACGTGTAGTAGTGAGATTGACTTACTGATATCTTCAGGAAAAGAAGTTTTAAGTAGGGGCTGGAATGTGATTTTTAATACTTATTTATAATTTTAGTAAAAAATGAATCTGTGATTTGTAGTGTGTAATATTGCAGCTGACTGTTGTGTTTTGTATTTGGACGTACAGATCATGATTCTATATTGGTTTCCCATGACAGTGCTGCCAGGTAGTGTTACAGATGAATTTAATTTATATGTGTCTTTTTGAAAAAGGTAGAGATTAACATAATTTCTTCTAGCAAGACCTTAGCTTTTTTCTGTAGGGCAAATCTCTCATGGGTGTTTGTGTGTTAAGAGACAGCGAGCATAAAAAAAACATAAATACTCTCTCTTTCATAAAACTGCAATTCCAAAGATGCTTAACCCATAAAGTTAGGAACCACTGCTCCTTCTTTTTCTTCAATATATAAACAATATAGACTAAAGAAAAGATGATTAAGGAAAGAATGACTTCAAAGCAGAAAACTATGCTAAGCAGCTGAAGGCTGGCTTTTCTCTACTGACTCAAAATGTGGCAGGATTATGTGAGAGTTCTAATATTCAGATATGTTTTGAGTTGATGTTATTAGTACCACTGAATTTCTCTTACAGCAATTATTGTCATATCTATTTTCTTCTTCCAGTTGATTTATTTGAACTATCTGTGCTCATTAGTGATCTGTTCCACAAATTTCAGTGATCCTACCTAATAGTTAATGGTGCTGCTGCACTTAGCTTTTCAGCTTCTAGTTGCACACTCCTGCTCTTTAACTTCTGCTATGACTGCAACCTTTTGGATTTGTCTTTTATGAGAGGCTTAATTCATGTGTAATCCATAGTATAAAAATGTGGTTTGTGCTTTTTATTTTTTTTCTGGGAGGGGGTGAGTGAGAGGGTGTTGGGATTTTTGTTTCTTTTTAATTTTCATGGCTGCATTTCTAAGTTATAGTCATGCACGGAATGGTTTGAAAACTGCCACAGGCAGTGCAAATCCAAAGTAAGAAAATCAGATGAGGAAGAAGGAGGGTTGAGGTTTCACCTCTTCTGTCCTTTTCACAGTTTATTAAGTTGTAAGTGATTACAGTCCACAGCACCATAACATTTTAGCTGCCCAAAATGTTCAAAGGTAGAGGCATAAGAATTCACATTAAATTAATTTTTTCCCTGCTTCTCCTAGTGCCATGTCCCTTATTTGGACACAGTGGATTAGTTTCATAATAGTCACTGCATTAGGATGCAATAAACATAAATTTTTGTAGTATAGGTTCCTTTAGGTAAATGTATTTGTTCTTGGGGTCCATTAGATAATTAAAAAAACAATTCTACCACAAAGCCCTTGAAATACTCAGGAATTGCCTAAATAATTTTTATCATCTGTGTTTACCAGATGTTCCTGCAGGTATAATTCTGTAACAGCTGCAATATTACACTTTTTAATATTAAAACCTTAGTACTGATGAAATGGCCTTCCATGAACAGGTTACAACATTAATGGATGAGGGGCGAGAAACTGATGTCATTTATCTGGACCTGAGCAAAGCCTTTGGCACTGTCCCGCACCACATTCTGATCTTCAAACTGATGGAACATGGGTTAAGACCTGGTTTAGATGCGTTAAGAGCTGGCTTGATGGCCACACCCAAAGAGTGGCTGTCAATTCAATGCATCCATGTCCAAGTGGAGGTCAGTGACAAGCTGAGTTCCTCAGGGATCAGTCCCGGGACCAGTCTTGTTCAACATCTTTGTCAGTGACATGGACAGAGGTATTGAGTGCACCCTCAGCAAGTTTGCTGATGACACCAAGCTGTGTGGTGCAGCAGACACACCAGAGGGTAGGGATGCCATCCAGAGGGACTTGGACAGGCTGGAGAGGTGGGCATAAGCCAACCTCATGGGGTTTAGCAAGACTAAGTGTAAGGTCCTGCATCTGGGTTGAGGCAGTAAGCACAGATACAGGCTGGGCAGTGACTGGCTGGAGAGTAGCCCTGAGGAGAGGGACTTGGGGTTGCTTGTGGACAAAAAGCTCAACATAAGCCAGCAGTGTGCACTAGCAGCCCAGAAGGCAAACCAGATCCTGGGCTGCATCAGAAAAGTGTGGCCAGCAGTTTGAGGGAGGTGATTCTCCCCCTCTACTCTGATGAGACCCCACCTGGAGTACTGTGTCCAGTTCTGGAGCCCTTATTACAAGAAGGATGTGGACATGCTGGAGTGAGTCCAGAGGAGGGCCATGAGGATGATCAGAGGGCTGGAGTACCTCTCCTATGAGG
>VZRI01007674.1:322162-390620 GCA_013397515.1 Upupa epops
CCCCTTGCTCCCCCAGCCCCAACACCAAGGGAAAAAAAGTATCATTGAGATGGTATTTTTCTTATTAGCTTTTAACTTAAACTGTGCACTCTGCCTTTTGAAAAAGGAAAAGAAACCTAAAAGCATAAAAAGAGAAATAAAAAGAGAAATNTCTTATGCTTGGAATATATTTTAAGTCTGTTCTGCATTATGATATATGGATTTTCAATCTGAGAAAAAATAATCTAGGCAGCTTGAAATGAAATGATTATTCTAGTGATCCATGATTTAACCTTTGTCAGTTTCTGTGTTGTGTGTTTAGTTTCATCATCTCTGCCACATATTTCTTGGCAGTCCAATACTGGATGCTTTAGTGTTTTTTATATGTAGAACTGATAAAGTGTATATGTTAATGTATGGATAGCAGTATGTACCTTATCTTTTGTGTGTGGAGATTTGTGCAGGGAAATGGACAATGTGGTTAAAATTAGAATATAACTTCGAATGTTTCAGTCAAAAAAATCCCCAAAACTTAATGTAGTGAATTTTAGTACTTACATATATATATATATTTAGTGTGTGTGTATATCTATGTATGCTTGCAGAGACAGGTGTCTTTCTGTGACCGGTGTCACAGAAAAATGTGGATTTATGTTGTAATTTGTAAAGTTTTCACTTTAGTTGTGGCAGCTGAGATCAGTAACTGGTGATACTTAAGGAAAGAGAACTAGATTCACTGTCCCCTAAGGATTGAAAAGACATACAGCACCTTTCCCTCCCCCTGCTCCCCTCGCTCCCTTCACTACCCTTGCTCCCCCCACTCCCCCCAGCACCCCTTACTCCCNTTAAAAAAAGAGGTGTCAGATTTGTTTTCCACCCTTGTGTACAGTGATTCTAGAGGATCCTCTTGATTTTCATGGCAGTTATTACATGTAACATTTTTTTTTAAATTAAAAAACCCTCCTGTTTGCTCGCAAATTATTCAGTGTGTTATGTATTTCCATCCCCTCTACCCACAAGTTTTGATACGGTACCAGTGAATACGGATACAGTTGCTGATGTAATTTTTTTATTGCCTTTTAATTTAAGAAAAACTTCTAAAATATTTATTTAGGCTCGAGTAGCATAGCAGTCTTGCACACTTCTCCTTCCTTCCACGCTACCTGAGTGAAAGAAGAAAAGAACCACATTAGCATATTTATTATATTTTTTACTACTACATTTTACAAGAGGAGAATTCACAATTCCACACATGCAGGCATCATGTAAATGGTACTTAGGATCTTAAAGGATCAGCTCCTAAGTTCTAAGTGTAGTAGCGCTGCCGACAGTCCGCTTTGATAACATTTGCTTGATGGCTTTAATGTACCCGAATAGGCTTTAGCTAAATCCAGGGAAGATTGACTCCCGACAACTGAGAAGGGACAAATAGAGGCACTTTTGCAGTTTATATGACCACATTCACATTATTTTTGGTTGGAGGTTTAGGGAAAGAAGAACTACAGAAACAGTTTCTTAAAAATGCATGTATTTTAGATGAAACACTGAACAGAGCAGTAGCTGAATACCGAAAACATTATGCTTGTGAGAAATCAAGTTTTTAGTGCAAAACCAACATGAAATCATTATATCAGAGTAACTAAGACCAGTAGGCTTTTTTCAGTTTGTGATGGTTATGAGAGCATTTTCTTCATATACCTGTTTTCTCCATACCTTCCTTCAGTCAGCAGCAGTGCAGTTTGGCGAAGTACCTCAGGTGCCCCATTTTCCCATGCACTATACCTCTTTAGATTGAATTCTCAAAGAAGTATATGCATAGGAAAAAGGAACAACGAGCTAGAGCAAGATTGAGTCTTCGTGTGGTGAGAGTAGAATTGGAATAAAAAATAGTGCATTAAGGAGAAAAAAAATGAATTAAATTCTTCACAGCATGCGTTTTCCATTGAACTACAACACTGTTAAAAATTAGTGCAGGCTAGAACAGAGGTTAGCATATGAGACAATGAACATTAATGCCTAGGATTCAAGAGAGACTTAGCAGTATTTAGTAAGTTAAAAATTCATAAGCACATTATCACTTTCTGAAATACATAAAAGAAAATGTAGAGATCTTAGAAGAAAAGAAGTCGTCGCTGTAGAATTGACCTGAGGATGAATTACAAGTCAGTATCCCATTTTCAGTACTTTGCACTACTCCACACTATTAGAGACTTTTTAATTTAAAAGCTGCAGAAAAGCTTATTTGAATTACTGAACAAATGCTTGAGAGAGAAAAAAATTAATAAATTATACAGTACAGTACAGAAGAGCCATCCCTGCAAACAAGAACCCAACTTACCTCGTTGGTTGTCTGATGCTTGAACTGTGACAGTGGCGTTTCAGGGAGAATTTATGCTCTGCTCAAGTCCTTGAAGTATGAACAATATGCTGTAATTGTTTTCATAAGTGATAATCAGGTTTGCCCCTTGCCAAGGTCTTAGCTGCACCTGCAGACTGGGTGCACAAAACACACCATTTTGTAAAACTGCTGAAAACATGGGAAGTATCATTCATATGTTGGGGGAGGTAGGAATGGGATTGCAATGGACAACAGGGGCTGATAGGAGTAATTAAAGGAATGGCTTGAAATGTGCTCTGAGAATGAGCATTTATTGTCTGTGTTTTCTTCCACGTACGTCAATCGTGTTTGGACATGTAAGTCTGGGAAAGGACTTACTGTTCTCAAAGCCTGTGCTGTGTTTTCTAACCTCCTCCATTTTCCCAGCACAAGTTTTTGAGAATCTCTATCAATGTCCTTCACTGCAAATACAACTTTACTGAGGAGATATCAAGGCCTGTGTACAAGGCTTTTCTCTGCTTATCCAGGCATCAGTGAGGCTCCCTGCTGGATGCCAAGGCTGGGAAACATCTTTCACCATGTTTAGTCCTATTTGCTAACAAATTCTTTAACCATCTGCTTTCAAGTTGCTGTCTTTCTTTTAGGACCTTTATTATACTATAGCACTAGATGTCCTATGTAAAGATGATGTGGATTACATATTAGAAATCTGGAGTGATCAGCTAAAATTGTTTTGAATGGTTAAAATTAGTTCTGAGAACCACAGTGTCACAAGTAGCCACACTACTAATTTAGGGCTGTTTATTCATGTGTTTGGGTGCTCTTGAAATCCATTGTGTGAGCTTTCAGTGTCAGAATGCTTGTCAGATTTGTGTATGGTGCCTTGAAGTAAAAAGATTTATGTTTTGAGTTTGGAATGAGTCTTAGATTTTTACAAAAGATACAATTGACTCTTTGAGTTTTTCTTCAGAGAGGCTCTATGCTTCTGGCCTGAAGCCACCCTAGTTGGGTACTGAAGCAAGTACTGTACATTCTGTGATTTATAATATGCAGTGCTTACTCTAGCTCTGTTGGCCTTTTTGCCTTCAGTCACACTGTTATGGAAAGAGAAAACCTATCCTGCACAAAACCAGAGACAGTTCAGATGGGGCCAGACAGCTTCTCATATAACACATGCTGGAGGAATTGTCAAGTTTGGTTTGTTATGTGTTCTGAAAAATACATGCATATAGAGAAAGAGGGTGTGGTTTGGTTGGGATCTTTTTTGCTAGGATTTAGAACACTAAATTGCTGAGTTAGCAGGTAGAATATAGGCACTGCTCATGCTTTAGTCTGCAGTTCTACACAGGGCATCTAATGCAGTGTGAGAGCATCACCAAACTCAGGAATGCTGCATTTTAACATAAGGTGGTGGGTCAAGCTTTGGATATAGGCTGTATCCACAGAAAACCTTAATGAAACCTGGATTGGGGTTTGAGGCTCCTGTTTTTCTGACCAGAAGTGGCTATTCAGATAAATGTTCTCTCTGAGAGTAGTAAGGTTACGTGCATCTGTGTGAAGCAACAGACTCTTGATTTTCCTGGCTTATAATAGCATTTATTTATTCGTGGATTGGGAAACTATGTGGAACAGCTGATTTGTGATTTGTAAGTCTCTCAAGAACATAATCAAAGCAGGTTTTGATTTAGACTGCAGAATTAAAGCTTTATTAGATTACGTGTTCTGTTCAGGGATATAGATGTAGAAGGCAACATCGAAATTTTGGAAAAATAGCAAAACCAACATAGTAGTCAATTTTTTGCCTTTGATGTTGAATTTGCAGAAGTGGTCTGATGCTTATTAACCTTGATTCATGATTTCTGAAATGTACTACATTTGGGCATTTCTCTGAAAGTCGTATAAAGTTGGTATCTAGTGTAAAATAAGTATCCTGAAATGTTAATGCTCTTAAGGATTGATACCTCCAATATTTTATGCATTGTGTGTGTAGTTGGTATCATAAATAATTATATTTATCAACAATTTCCTATTAAAACATCCATGCAAACTGAAAAAATGTAAACAAAAAGGAGAAATATGAAACAGTCAAATTACATAGCATTGATTTATCTTAGACCATTTTTACTATTTCAACCCCTTCTGAAACAGTGGGATTAGAATCCTCAACTGTCTTGTAACACATTTTCAAAAGGACAGATTATAGCTCTTGTGAAGCTCTGGAAGACAATTTTTCCTCAGTTTAAATCAGAGCTCTCTCTTAGCCAGTGCCTAAAACAGTGTGAAAGGGACTTAATTCATTTACAAGCAAGTGTGTGTGTGCATATATTAAGTGTGGTTTTGCAAGGATTTATTTAGGGGCCTGAAGTAGGTTTTTGCTTGGGAATGATTTATGGGCTTGTTTGTTATGGCACATATAGCTATGAACTTTTTTCAGTGGCTTGAGAATAGACTGATTCAGTGCAAATGGACCTGCAGTGATCATGTAGTGCAACTGCCTGACCTGTTAAAGGATGTAGCTCGTGGGAGAGAGGTTGAAGTGTGTTGGAAAAAGCCTCACTTAAGAACACCATGCAAGTGCTTCCCTCTCTAAGAACAAAGTTCTGAGTTGAGAAAGGGTTTTGTTAGGGTTTTTTTTTTTTTTTGCAAACTTTTACTGGGTTTTGCTGAATCTATTGTTTTTCAACCAAAATTTTTACATGAAGACTTTATGCAGAGCTATTTGGCTTTAAGTTGCTGTGTATACCCACTTAAAATAGAGAAGTACCATATTATTATGCCCATTTGTAACTTCTAAAGTGAATATTTGGAGGTATGATGCCTTATTAGAGAGCTAGCACAAGTTTGTATTTGCCACGTACACTCTCGGTGGAGCAAGCAAGTGGAGGCTGAAGAAAGAAAATAAGTGTCTGATGAAAATGTCCTTCATACTGAAGTAAAATGACAGGGTGCACGGCACTGAACAGGTGGAAGACCTCTTGCAAAGGTACGCTTTTATACTGAGCAACTAACAAGATAAGAGTAATTCCATGTTCCAGGACAGTGGATTACTAGGACATGTGGCTCATGCATTCTGTGTATGTGAATTCTGTCCTGTCGATAGCCAGCTCTCCTACAAAGCCCGAATACTTGAACCTTGACCAGGAAGGCTAAATCGGTCTGAGAGTGTTCACATTAAAGTCCGTGATGAAGCTCCCTTTAGATTCAGTCTGCGTGTGTTGCAAACACATCCAAACAGAGTCATGCTGACTGAACAGTAGCCTGGATAAATCCATGCACTTTTTCCATTAAAACCTGAGATTTCAAATATAGGTGCTTAAATAAAAAATTCTTTAATTGTATGTAGTTGCCAAGTTTTGAATGCTTTATTTGAACAGCCCCTTTCTCATCTTAAGAACTATTCTAGTTTGCTCATCTAAACCAAACATTTGTAACCTGTCCTTCAATGAATGATTGTTACAGGACAAATGCAGCCAGAAGGGAAAGCTAATTGGGCTGTAACACACAAATGTGAGAGAAAGCCTTAGATTTGTCTTCTGCCAGACACATGATTTATAGTGCTTGAATTGTAGCTTTGAAACAAATAGGTAGGAATGCAATTTGTTGGATCTGTATAGCAGCTTGGAAACGTATATGAGGCTGAAGGTATGAGGTTGAAGATAGCAGAGTGTTCAGCAAAAAATGCCTACTATTTGCAATTAAACTAGGTTCGAATTTCTAGCATATTATTTCTATAAATCCTGGGACATGACACTGTATCTCTCTCCCTCTCAGATGTATGGTTTCTTCTTTCATGTATCTTGAATTCTGCACTTTTAAAAAAAGTGTATCTTCTTCCACCAGTGGGCCGTTCTGATTAGCAATACAACGATCACAGACACAATTTCAGACTCTTAAAATGTAAGGACATTTAGTATCTACAATGAATTTCATTTTCTTGATAAAGGTATGGTTGCTCCATGTGTTTTTGCACAGGTACTTATGTGTGATTTCAGCTAGTTTCTGTCTTCTGCTCTGTTAAGCAGTTACAGATGGGTACAAGTAAAATTCACTTTCTGAAGATAACTTTAAAAACATTCTAAGAAATTGTTGTTACTATATACTAAAAGTGCTTCGGACTACAGTCATCTAAGTTTGGAGTTTTTAAGTCTTGATGTATAAGTGCTTTGTGATGTAGGCTTGTGATGACTCATTTTTCTTTCTGTAAGAAATACTTTGATTTCTATATTAACATTTTTCTTCTGCAAGAGTATAGGAGAAACATTTTTTATTAAACATCAGGAATAAGTTTAATGTTTCTTAATATGTTGCCCTATGAAAGTTAAATATCCAACATCAGCTACTGCAACATTTAGAAGGGGGTTGTGGCCTTTTGGCCTTTTCCTTTCCTATTGCATAAAACAGGAGCTACTCTTTTGGCTTTCAAGCCCTTTCATATGCAATCAATATTTTATTAATCTCCTTTCATTCACTAACAAGAAATTAATTTGTGTCTTTGATAATCAAAAATGTCAAATTTTACTGTTAGTTTTTCAAATAAGAATTTCTGTGATAAACAATTTCTGATTATTACAGAATCTCAGAATGGTAGGGGTTGAAAGGGACCTCTGAAGATCATCCTGTCTGACACCCCTGTCAGAGCAGGATCACCTAGAGCAGATGACAGAGGAACATGTCCAGGTGGATTTTGAATGTCTCCGGAGAAAGACTCCACAGCTTGTTCTGGTTCTCTGTTACTGTCATGTGAAAAAAATGTTCCTTATGTTTAAATGGAACATCCTACGATCCAGTTTGAGCCCGTTGCCCCTTATCCTGTCACTGGGCACGACCAAGAAGAGTCTGGTCCCATCCTCGTTACTCTCATCCTTTAGATATTTATAATCATTAATTAGATCCCACCTCAGTCTCCTCCTGTTTAGGCTAAACAGACACAGGTCCCTGAGCCTCCCTTTGTAGGCAGATGCTTTAGTCCCCCTGATCAATTTGACCCTGATCTGCTCTGGACTCTCTCCAGTATTTCCTTGTTCAATTTTAACTGAGGAGCCCTGAACAGTATACTGTACTCCAGGTGTGGCCTCGCCAGGGCAGGGGAAGAGAAGAATCTCCCCCAACCTATTTGCAACACTTTTTTTATTGCACCCCAGGATACTGTTTGCCTTTGTTGGCCACAAGGGCACATTGCTGTTTCGCGGTCTGGCTGTGTTCCACCAGGACCCCAGGTACATTTCCTCCGAGCTGCTTTCTAGCAGAGCAGTTACCAGCTTGTACTGACACACGGGGTTATTTTTCCCCTATCTACATCTGCTGAACTTTTGATTAACTTTCTAGAAATCTGTTAAAATTCACCTTTTGCCATGGTACTTACAAAGACTTTATTGATAGCTAGGCTGCTGTGGGGCTAATCGTAGTGTGTGCTCATTGTGCTGACTAGTTTGTCAGCACTAATTTGTGAGACTAATTGTCCTGTTGGTTTCATCTGCTCTGTCTTCTGTTTTGTACCTAGCTTTATACAGCAGGAATGACTGTTTTTGTTCTGTAGTGTGCCTAATACTGCCCTTTCAGGGTCTTTCTGTCTAATGATGAGCTCATTTCAATTAAACTACAGCCCTACATTGCCTTATATGTTTCATCAAAATTAAATCAACACACAGCCTCTCTACAGGTGGTTGGGGGAGCTGCCAAGATCTTTACAGACAAAACTGCTGAATTTAAATTATGCCCCAGCCAGGTTATAAGTGTTTAATTAATTTTGGAATGTAATGTACTTACCTTGACAAGCACGTAGTTAAACTACTACCATTTTTAGTGTTTGAGGTAAACTTTCTAATGGAAAACATAGCTAAAAATTAGTGAAGACTACATACTAATTATACGTAATATTTGGCTACTTTAGAAGCTTCGTACAGAAGCTTCGTTCTGCCAAGATTCAAGTTGTTTTGTTGCTTGTGTTTCTTTAATGAACGTGAAGTCTAAAGTCCTAGATGTTTAGCCAAAAGTACAACCTGTGCAAGTTCCTTGCAGGAAAATACACAGAACGCATAAAAGCAGGTGGTGAGTGATCCTTGCAAAAATGTTCATTTGCATAAAATAAATTTATATAAGCATTATATTAAACAAAAGACAGTGAGCATTCTTTCTTTGCATGTGCCACATTGTAGTTGATGATGCATTATTCTATTATTCTGTTCCACTCTTTGTTTGGGCTTTTGTAAGTTTTAATTTTTTTTTCTTTTAATTGAATTGATTTAAAATGAAGAATTTTGAGCACATGAACCGTGCCCAAATAGTTGAAGCATAATTACAAAAAAATACCCTACTGACATGAATGGTAGCAGTCAAAGATAGAATCATAGAATCATTAGGGATCAGAAGGGACCTTGAAAGATCATCTAGTCCAATCCCCCTGCCACACTTAGACTAAGTTGCACAGGAACACAGCCAGGTGGGTCTGGAACATCTCCAGAGGAGGAGACTCCACAACCCTACTGGGCAACCTGTTCCAATGCTCTGTTCCCCTCACTGGGAAGAAATTCCTTCTGATATTGATATGGAACTTCCTCTGTTCCAGCTTGCACCCATTGAACTTGCATATTTTTGAAAGAATGAAGTTCACAAACATCTTAACTACTAAAAGAATGCAAGGCAGCGTAGTTGGCCTTTGAAACTGGTTTTTTTCCCATTTTGTCTGAATAATCTCAGAATCACAGATTATTGAGGCTGAAAAAGACCTCTGAGATCATGAAGTCCAGCCTATGACCTAACATCACCACAGCCTAGACCATGGCACTAAGGGCCACATCCAGTCTTAAATGTCTCTAGAGATGGGGACTCTACCATTTCCCTAGGCTGTTCATTCCAATGTCTAACCACCTTTTCTGTGAGGAAGTGTTTCCTAACATTTAACCTAAACATCCCCTGGTGCAGCTTCAGGCCCTGCCCTCTCATTCTATCACTATTTGCCTGTGAGAAAAGCCCATCCCCTGCCTGTCTGTAGCTTCCCTTCAGGTAGTTAGTTATAGGGAGTGATAAAGTCCCCTCTGAGTCTCCTCCAGGCTAAACAAGATCAGTCCCACAGCCTCTTCACTGTGATAGTCCCCTCTGAGTCTCTTGTTTGCCAGGCTAAACAAGCTCAGCTCCCTCATCCTCTTTCCACATAAGACTTTCCCTCTAGTCCCTTCTCCAGCCTCATTGATCTGCTCTAGACCCACTCCAGCACCTCAATATCTTGAAGTGAGGGGCCCAGAACTGCATGCAGTACTCAAGGGGAGGCCTCACCAGAGCTGAGTACAGAGGGAAAAGTATGTCCGTAGTCTTGCTGGCCACACTATTCCTATTACAAGCCAGGATGCCATTGGCCTTTCGTACCACCTGGGCACACTGCTGACTCATACTCAGCCAGCTGTCAACCAGTACTCCCAGATCCTTCCAGGCTGCTCTCCAGCCATTCATCCCCCAGTCTGTAGTTCTGATGCGGGTTATCATGGCCAAAATGTAGGATTCTGCACCTGGCCCTGTTAAACCTCATCCCGTCGGCCTCTGTGCATTGACCTAGCCTGTACAGATCTCTCTGCAGCATCTTCCTCCCCTCCAGCAGATTGATAGTTCCACCTCAGCTTGGTGTCTTCTGTGAATTTACTAAGGGAAGATTCAATCCCCTCATCCAGGTAATCAATAAAGATGTTGTGTAGAAGTGGGCCCAGCAGTGATCCCTGAGGAACACCACTGGACACCGACTGGATGCAGCACCATTCACAACAACTCTGTGCCAGGTCATCCAGCCAGCATTTAACCCAGCAGAGCGTGCACCCATCCAATCCATGGACTGCCAGTTTTTCCAGGATGATGTTACAGGAGACCATGTCAAAGGCTTTGCTGAAGTCCAGGTAATCCACATCCACAGCCTTCATCTCATCCACTTGGTTGCTCACCCAGTTGTAGAATGAGATCAGGTTGGTAAGGCAGGACCTTCCTTTCCTAAATCCTTGATGGCTGGGCCTGCTCCCCTGGTTGCCTTGTACCTGCCACTTGATGGCACCCAGGATGATCTGCTCCGTAACTTTGCCAGGCACTGAGGTGCAGTTGACAGGCCTATAGTTCACCAGATCCTCCTTCCAGCCCTTCTTGTGGATGGGCACCACACTGATCAACCTCCAGTCATCTGGGACCTCCCCTATTACCCACGACTGGCGATAAATGATGAAGAGCAATATATGAAGTGCCAATATTTATCAAATCAGAGTTGAAACCCAGCTTAACCATAGAAATGCGTTAGAAATTCAGTACAGCTAGTAGAAATATTTTTTGGTTTTAAACTAAGGTTTTCCATCTGACTATTTGAAAGCTCCTCTTGATGTATTAACCAACAGACAATAATTTTTTTAAAACTACTCAAAGAAAAGTTTACCTACTTCTCAGTTGCACAGTACTTAATTATTTTTTTCCTGAGTACTGTTAACTCATGCTTAGCTGTGTGTATAAGTGATTGAGAAGGTAAACATGCACAGTTGTAGTTCTAGCTTATATGGTACAGAGCTGTCTTAAATTGCAGATTGCTCTAGGCTCTCAGCATACAAATCTGAATTTCCTAAAGGAAAAATAAAGATCATTTGTTTCAACTCTGTGTGTTAGAGAAGGCTGTTACTGAGGTGTGGATGCTGGACACTGTCTTCTTTACAAGTGGTATCTCTGAACTAAAATGTGGTGCTTCATTATTCACTATTTTCCCCAGAGCATTAGACAGCAAACAGGCTAAACATCTCAGTAGCTGGCAATTTTCTTGTGTCCTTAGTAGGACAAAACATCTTGTTCCACAGTTCCCCGGAATATATTGTTGCACTTATTGTAATATTATGTCTAGGGTGATAAGCTGCCCCAAGCCTCTGTATCTCTGTCAAATACATACAATAAACAAAAGAACACTTTACAAAATGGCTTGCCATTTCTCACCTCTTGTATTTGTACTGTGTATGACCTAGGTGGATGACTCAGATTGATGTAGCTATATTCTTAATATAATATTCATTTTTAATCCCTGCAGATTTATTGACTTCAAGTAGTAAAAGTCTTGTTCAAATTTGAGCATTGAAAGGAATATTTGAACTATTAGCACCTTACATTTCATTAGAAAGGAGAATGTGCGAATAGTCTTTAAAAATTCATTTGTCTTTATTCACAAGTGATTTTGCTGTCTTTATTTATTGTGCTTCGGTAGTATGCTAGTTGTAGTACTAACAAATTCAGTATAATACTATACTATAGTTCAAAGTTAAACTTTGTGGAATTCTAGAGGGAGATACCGGTGGCAGCAAATCTGTAATTGGGTTGGTTATAAATCTTTCTAAAGAATCCATTTCTTGACGTCAGCTGAGACCGACTATCTCTTTGTTTTCTCTGCAAATCCCAGCCACATACTCCAGCTGCTTTTTCTGTGCTGTCTCTGTCTTTTTAGTGCCTTTCACTGTAACATAGGTCAGCTCACTAGTTAGTTTTCAATGGAATATTAATTCAACAAGGGAAAAAAAGTTTTTCAAACAGATTAGCAAGGTTTAAGGAGAAAACAGAAGAAGTAAGGACTCTCGAATTTAGTAAAAGTAAGATCAGCTGACCTGACTGCAGAACCACAGTTTCAAAGTATAAATAGCCAAATTAATAGTAATATTTCTGTGTCTTGCCCCAGCATGGTATAACTGATAACTGTGCAGTCCTCACAGACCGGGTTTTTTAATCTGTTCCAGTTGAAAGGGCAGTAGGTAGTGTATGCTAGACAGTATAGTGAAATAAAAACATCAATTATTATTTTACTTCTCTATTGATCATTGCTCCATGTCAATCTATCAACTGAAGGTCTTTTGTTAATATAAAATGTTACCAAGTGTAGATCCACCTCATTTGTTTGCCTGAGCAGGTAGTACAGATCATGCAGCAGTTCCATATAGATTACAGGGTATTGCTGCAACTGCAAAATGTTTTTAAAAATAATGTGTTTCATCTGTGCTTGGGAGACTACATACAGACATTAATAAAATGTGAGGATTTCTTTCACTGTAAAAATGGGACTATCTTACAATTTTAAGTACTTCATGCATTTTTCTGAGTGATTACGAAGTGGTTGTAGCTCATCTGAACAACCTGTTAGCCTCAAATACAAAGTAACGAGCATCCTGCAGATGAGATCTTCAGTTTAAAATAAGTGAAGTCTTGTGGGCTGAAATGATGTTCATTGACAGAAGCTGACCACTGAGTTTTTGTGCTGCACATTGAACAACAGTTCATATTTTAGTTATTTAGGAGCTTGGTAAAACTTGAAATTCGTGCATTAATAAAAGCAATTTCTGAA
The DNA here is from genome assembly GCA_013397515.1 of Upupa epops. Classification (NCBI taxonomy): domain Eukaryota; kingdom Metazoa; phylum Chordata; class Aves; order Bucerotiformes; family Upupidae; genus Upupa; species Upupa epops. The sequence goes on from VZRI01007674.1 coordinate 334,813, forward strand.
CATGTAGTGCATGTAGTTTTTATGTCTTGTCCGTAGTGTACAGCTGTTTGTATTAATTTTATCAACAACTAAGTTGCCTTTGTCTAAATGCATCACACCTTCCCATATAAAACAGTTTACATGTTCACACTCAGAAGAATAGTCTTATTTCAATGGAATTACGAACATAAGTTACATAAGGAATGGAACACTTTGGGGGATATAACCTGAAAAGTAAAACTTTCAGGTTTATATAGTTAATTTATGTCTTAATATTTGACATCGTAACAGACAGACGTACAGTTTTTCTCAACCAATTTTATAGCCACAGTCCAAATAGTTTTGATCCAGTACAATTAAATCCTTTTCAATTTTAATCATTCAGAACTAGAAATGGAAAATTACAGCAGCTTGCTCTACAATGTTGATACTGAGGACAGAAAACATTCTCACCAATCTCTTTAACAAGCAGTGTCTCGTGTTTTTTTTTCTACATCGTTTGAAGTATCAGTATTACCTTTAGAAATAAAACAGACAGACAGACTTGAACAGCGGCCTTGACAAAAACTGAAAACTTCATTTAGCATCAGTAGAAGTTACTGATATCAAATGTGCTGGGGAAAAAAGTTAGCGAGGAGACTGAATTATCTTTGTACCCTGCCAGAGGGAGTAACAGCAAAATTAACCTTGGAACTGTTTGGAGAGCATTCTTGTGAAAGCAGTATGACACAATGTTAAAGTTATGGATATAGAGAGGTCAACATTTACTAACTGATTCTGGGCAGTTATGTTGTATTTGCTTTGTTTTTAATGTTACAGCAGAGCTCTTTGTGCTAAGGCTTCTGAGTGCAAATACAGTAGCTTCTTGTTTTCTGTAGCCTGCTTTAAAGTTTTGTTCAATTATTATATTGTTCATCCCTGTTCCAAAAAGCAGTTTCATTCAGGGATCTTAATTTGAACATGTCAAAAATACAGCACCCCAGTCTCAATCAGACTTAAAATTTTTGTTCTTATCTCCATCTCAGTTCCAGATAGGCTACAGGATTAAGTAAGTGGAATAAAACTAAATTTCAGATTTGTTTTATGTATTTGAGGATCTTTTTCTACTTGTAGCACCCTGCTGAAAATCTGTCATCCGTGAATTCCATAGGCTGTGATTAGAATTTAGATTTTGTGGCTATAAATGAGATTTTGTTATTTTAAGAACAAGAACATACTAACTTGAATGTATTTGCTGTAAACAGCTTGCTATTATCTGGTGGTTGTAATAAAAGAGTCTTCTAGACTAGTTTTTGTGAGTATTTTTTTAGAATAGTATATCTGAGCGTACAGTTTTGATGCCTTTGTTATATATGTTCAGATCTTAGTTTAAATATAGTAATGTGATAATGATATGTAGTGTTATAGATCTGGTGTGCTTAAGCCAAAACAAGAATGAGGCATGAAGAGTTGCATTTCTGCTTCCAAATCAGATAATTTTAACAAGTACTAGTTAAATGAGAACTAGACTTTTTCCTAGTAAAAGCTATTTAATTGGTAAAAATGTCTTCCAATATGTTGGTTACCTCACAGAATCTAATAAGTAGTATTCTTAAATAGATATGGTCATCTGCATTTTCTCTAAAGTTTAATTAGTCATGTGAACTAAGTATTTGAAGTACATATTTGTGTGAAATCCGTCTGTAAATTTGTCAAGAATAGAAATAACTGTGTCTGTGTTAGAGGTGTTAGATAGTTTAGGATGAAAGTACGTTAATTTCCACCTCCATAGGTAGGAAGGGCAAGTATAAATCCTCCTTGAGACAAGACAAAACAGAGTCCTTTGAGCTGTGAAAAAAATAATTGCACCATTCGTGTCTCTAGAGACGAGAGAAGTTTTGAAAATATTTCTGTTGAAAGTTACCTTTTGTCGCCCAGCCTAGCAGCGGGTTTTTCTTACGAGAGCTAACAAAAACCACAGAAGTCTTCAATGAGAGGTTTTGCCAATTTAATCTCCTGAACAACACAATCTATTTTGGACTGAAAATGTACGATACTTCAAACTCGTGGAACAGGATCCTTCAGGCATGACTCTTTGAGACTGCTGAACCAACCTAACGATTCTCTGCTATTAAAAGGTACAGTCTGATTTTCTATATTTAGACATACATCTGCTATCTGCTTGCTTTTGTATGTCAATTTATTTTTTGAGGGTCATGTCATTCCACAACCCACCCATGCCCAAGACTGATGTAGAATGCAAAATGACAGGATCATTTCTAACATTCTCTTAAAGAGAAACATTAATTCAGTAAAAAGTAAAGTTCACACTTCAAGAAAAATATTAAATTTTCAGCCTTTTCCCCCATACAGATTATTTCTATTGCAAATCAAGTATGTTTACACTGAGTTTATGTTCTTTCAGCATCTTCTTAATTAAAGATAACCTTAAATATAGCCAACAATAGGATCCTGCAAAGTTGCAATCCACAATCTAATTAGAAGTAAATATTTTTTAGGACCTACAACAAACCTATAAATAAACAAGCCAGTTACTATGAAATTGTATCTCCTTTGCAGCTTCCCCTAAGAGGTCTGTTTTAATCTTAGAATTTTCTTAGTGAAATCTGATTTTCAGAAGCATAACATTTGGCACATGTGTAAATGAGGCACTCAACTTCCTAATATCTTCTGAGAAACTTAACCTAGTAGCTCACTCACTACGATATAAGAGGCTCCTGTTCAGCTCTGGAGGAATGACTTTGGCCCTGTAGCAGATACTCAGTAGAATGACTGTGGGCCATGTTTTGTGTGACTGTGTTTCTCCTGTGACTGTTTCAGAGACATTTAAACAAGGTGCTCCGCTTATTAGCATATGTTGTGTGTTGAAAAAGTTTGAATATGTTTTATTCTATTCTGGAACAAGTATATACCATATTGCACTAAAAACATGTTCAATACTAAAAGCAGTTACCTAGAGTTTGTTTATTTTACTTAGGAAGCCTTTAAAGAAAGTAATAATGTATTACAGCATGGTACTTGTCTGTATGAGAGATAAAACATGCTTTGAAGGCTAACTGTCCAGTCAAGCAATCTGGTAATTGTGGAGAGTTTTGCCATTTTGATGAAAAATTAATTTCTCCTGGCACATTCCAGAGAGAGTGTGAAAGTAAAGAGAAAGGCACAATATCAAAAAACAAGTGACTGGATCTTATATTTAGCCAGGGAAATATTACAGTACCTAGAAGTTCATAGAATCATAGAATCATCAGGGAACGGGAGGGACCTCCAAAGATCATCCAGTCCAATCCCTCTGCCATAGCAGGATCACCCCCCCCCCCCCCCCCCCCCCCCCGCCCCCCCGNTTTCCTCCTCACGTCAAGTCTAAATCTCTTCATCTCCAGCTTTGCTCCATTCCCCCTAGTCCTGTTGCTACTTGAGATCCTAAAAAGCCCTCTCCAGTATTTTTTTAGCCCCTTTCAGATACTGGAAGGCCACATTAAGGTCACCTCTGAGCATCCTCTTCTCCAAAGTGAACAGCCCCAACTCTCAGTCTGGCCTCATAGTAGAGGTGCTCCAGCTCTATGATCATCCTCATGCCCCTCCTCTGGACACGTTCCAGCATGTCCACATCCTTCTTGAAATAAGGGCTCCAGAACTGGATGTAATACTCCAGGTGGGGGTCTCAGAGTAGAGGGGGAGAATCACTTTCCTTGACCTGCTGGCTACATTTATCCTGATGCAGCCCAGGATCTGGTTTGCCTTCTGGGCTGCTAGTGCACACTGCTGGCTTATGTTGAGCTTTTTGTCCACAAGCAACCCCAAGTCCCTCTCCTCAGGGCTACTCTCCAGCCAGTCACTGCCCAGCCTGTATCTGTGCTTATTGCCTCAACCCAGATGCAGGACCTTACACTTAGTCTTGCTAAATCCCATGAGGTTGGCTTGTGCCACCTCTCCAGCCTGTCCAGGTCCCTCTGGATGGCATCCCTACCCTCTGGTGTGTCTGCTGCACCACGTGGCTTGGTGCCGTCAGCAAACTTGCTGAGGGTGCACTCAATGCCTCTGTCTATGTCACTGACAAAGATGTTGAACAGGACTGATCCCCTGAAGGATCAGTTACTTTATATTGCCATGAAATGAGACTGAGATATGAAGTTAAACTGAAGGAGAAATATCATAAATAACTGCATAAGAACAGATGCATTTGGGAAGGATTTTCACTCTGCTGAAACTTTTACATATATATTCTGTCCCTTTGCACCAGTGGGAAAATTCTGCTGGCATAAAGTAGAAAATGTGCTAATTTAGGTATTCAAGATTTAGTCTTGTCTTGCTGAAGAATTAGAGACGATGCTACTCCTATTTAAATGTTTTTCTCTTTTTTGACAAGATGGAAAGCTGTCTTTATATGTGTGTATATGTGACCACTTTATACATGCTTATGTGACAGAAGGTTGCTGTATGCTGAGGACAGATAGATACGGATGGATATCAGGAAAATGTTCTGTCTCTATTGAAGTAAAAATGCATCTTCTCGATGTAATTAGGCCAGGATTTCACTACGTTTGTCTACACTGATTTGTTCAGACCTGTTTTTACTGTGTTTCATGCTTCTGAAGCTAAGCTTCTCCTGACATGTCACTAGTGATACGGATGGTTAATTTTTAATTTTCTTTGAGGAAATTCCCATAAGCAGTACTGGGTAACAGCTCATCTGTTCCAAAAGATTCACCCAGTGCAGAATTGCACAATAGTCTCTTGCTCTATCATTAGTTGAATCATGAGAAACTTCTTCCACTTCAGAGCACAGCTGTGAGCTCCGAAAACAGAGAAAGAAAACAAATTCAGTTTGTGAAGAAACGTAATCAGTGTCTGGCAGTGTTTGTGGCTGGGAATTTCTCTTAGCAGCCTCTGTACCACCTGCACTAACTTGTTTTTGAGAGACTGATAAACAGCAAAAAGAAAAATATTTCTTTTTTATGCAGTGAGTATTCACTCTTTTAAAAGTTTTCTCATATCTTAACTCTCTGCCAAGGTCTGAAGTTTGTTGTATGATCTGTGTCTCATAAACATGTCTAACTCTATTTTGACTAAAAAATTAAGGTGGAGGAACTGTTAAAAATATTTTGCTAAATGGAAAATTTTTTCACAGTCAGTTTATTATCTATATTTTCTCCCTGTAAAGACATCGCGTTTTGCTCTGTGATGACTGAAGCCCAAACAACTCCTCTGCAGCTGTGTTAGAACAAAACATAAGGCATGCATTCCACTTGGCCACTGATAGCTGGAAGGATAGAAAAACAAACCAGTATCAATATTTTTCCCAAACTTTCCAGTAGAAAATGTTTTGGTTTTTTTCACTGAAAGCACAAAGATTTGGGTATCTAATCCTATTCAGATAGTCTCATTGTCTGTTTCTGGCAATTGCCTTACATACTGTATTTTTTTAATAAGAATAAAATTATGAATTCAGAAGGGATTAAGGAATTAATTCTGAATGTAAATTTCTTTTAACTACTGCTCAAGATAGTAAAGCAGACAGTTATGGAAGGTGATAATACATAGTGAAACAGCTATTTAGGTAGGAGACCGTTTAACTTTTGGTTGAGTATTCTGAGTGCCCTGGTGTTCATTTTTATTTTGGCTTCAGTTTGCTTTCCAGTACAGAGAAGGAACTTTTATGTGTAGCTAAATACAAGGATCCTGTTTTGTTGTCCAGTTGAATGTTCTAAGAGCAAATCAATTTTGATCCACCAGATTATTTTATAGCTGTCTTCTCAGATTCAGTCTGCCAAAAGAAATAACTACGACTTGCTGTTTTCAGCTTCATTTTATTTAGGACAACACAGACATCTGAATTTTAAGAGAAAACTTCCTTAGGGGTGTTATCCAAAGTAGCTGCTTCCCAGAATTTCTCAGTTCAGCTCTCATCCAGAAGAATTAGGTCAGAGGGGGAAAAAAGTAAACAGGGTAAAAAAAATGCTTTTTGGGTAACCTAGCTCTGAGGAATAAAGACAAAGTGATCAGTATTTCAAAGAGTATTTATAAGGGGTCTTCACTTGCTGATCACTCATAGCCATTGTAAGAGGTGAAGAGGCTTACTCTGCTGGACATATTCCAATTGTTCAATTTATTTCATTTTGACTTTAGGAACTTTAGCATCTACATCAAAATTCAGCATAGTCCTTTAGCATTATTATGTCCAGTATTGTCTGACCATAGAAAGGAAATAGTTCAGTCATTCTGGTTTAAGACAGATTTACATTACATTGGAGCAGGCTGCCCAGAGAACTTCAGTAAGTCTTTGTCCTTGGGGATTTTCAATACCAAAATGTATAGAGTCCCAAGGAATTTAAGCTGATCTCAAAGCCGACCCTGCTTCGAGCAGGAAGCTGCACCTAAAGAACTCCTTATATCTGTTCCATCTGAAAGTTGGTATTCGTTGGAGTGGTGTTAGCTGACTCACTTTTTGTGTAAGAGCTGTAACGTTGAGCTATACCTGTAGGGTGCATCTTGAGATTGTTCTACCACAATGAGCAGACCTGAGTTAACCTCATAATTTTCAACAGACCAGTGAGAACTTTGGAGAGTGAATTGTGAATTGACCTAGAAATGGCTTGCAGCAGAGCTGATGGTTTTGGTGGGCTAGCTCGAAAGCTGATTGCTGCACATCCTGAGCTTTGTAGCTGAATAGTCGAACTGCACCTCTAATGTTGCCACTTCTAAAAGTTATCCTGAATATTGCCAGGAAGAAAGCAAAGATGACTTGCTTTGTTTTTTGTGTTTGAGCACATTACTTCTGAACTGAAACAGAAGTCACAGCATTTAATCTCTTATCTTTTGACAATCGTTATGCAATCTGATAGCACATAACTTTAAAACAATTTGTCAGATTAATAAGAATGTATTTTCATATAATTGAATATAGCTTGTGTTACTTCTTTTTAAATGTATAAAGATTAAAAAACCAGCCAAGAAAAGGTAAAATTGTTATTGTGATTGTGTATTTAATTCATTATTAGCAGAGGTTATAAAAACAATGATTATAGTCTGTTTGTTATTGCAAGATTCTGTAATTTTGTTAATGTATTGTCTTTTGAGGGTCTTGGTTATAATAGATTTGCTTTTATTGCAGCAAGTAATGAATCAGTTTAATTAGATTATACTATTTTGAAATGACATTTAGCTCAAGCTTGGTTTTTCAGTTAATCACAACATGATAATATTTTTCAGCTAAGTTTATTCAATTATCATTCGAAGGAAATAATTTTGCATGCTGCTGAAGTCTGCTATTGAGAAATTCGAATTGTGAGTCTCAGATAATTTCCTCGTTGCAGTAAAGAATAAGAGTAGGGTGGGCTAAATACTGGCCTAATTCTCCCTACTTGCCCTACAGCTGCTGTAATAAATGATGCTCCAGCTGTATCTTCCAGTGGCCCAGTTCTGCTATCATTGATATGTCCTTAATTCAAGACAGACCAAGGTAGTTCGTAACATTACTGAGAGGGAAAGATAATGAAAAGCGAGAATGCTGTATGGAAATATTTTTGTTACTTTTATGGAGGTGGGGAGGACTGAAGGAGACTGTAATTTCATGGCAAACTGAGCCTGGCTTCCCCAAGTGCCTTGACAAAACATTTTCTGCTCCTTCACTACATTTGTTTCAATGTGGCTAGTTTGACTTGTGCATTTAAGCACACTGACCCAGTAAAGTATTTCAGTGACAATAAAATATGAGGGCCTTTTCATGATAGGACACTGGCTAGAACAACACAGGAGCTGAGGCATAGTAAGGAGCAAGACTGTATAGATGGTTTGGAAGTGGAGATAAATTTCAGCAGTAAGCAGGATTTCAAAACACAGACTGAGGAAAAAGTCACATCTCTTGACTGCTGTAATGTGACATCTCGCTCATGATAATCACAAATTCTTTCTCATCTGATCCCACCTTTTCTCTCACACTAGCTCTAGCACTTAGCTGAGTGTGTGATAAATTGATTCAATTTAAATTCAGTTTAAATCATAGGCAAATTATTCACTCATTGTTAGATTATTTTTCTGCTTCGACAAGCTGAATGCACTCAATGCACAGTATGATGTGTGGGAGAACTAGAACAAGTGAACAGGAGAGAAAGAACAGTGTATCTAGTCAGAAGCAGGAGGAACAAGATCCCCCCCTTCTGGTAGTGACGAACTAGTCGATCAATTCCAGACCGAATGTCTAAATGCCATGCTGTTAGGTTTCACAAAAGCACAACCGTTCTTTTCATGAAAAAAAAAAAACAAAACCAAACAAAAAACAACCCACCATAAAATTAGTTATTATCTGTATTTAATTTCAAAGTTAGACTGAACGTTCTGGATAATAGACCGTTTTAAAAGCACCTGTTTGATGCCCTTTTCCAGCTCTGGCAAGTTACAGAATTTGACAGTTTAGCAATAAAAATGTTCAGTATGAGCATGAGTCCTTGCTTTGATTTCTAACACTAGCAGATGTCTTAGGATAATTCAAAATTCATTCTGAAATGAAACCTTCTTTCTTTAGGTATGACTTTTAATTCAGTTTTAATTCAGCAGCATAACTCAGAGTAGCTAGTCGTTCATTAAGTTACTTTGACAGCGATCTAGTGAATACCAGAAGTCATAGATTTGCTCAACAGCATAATCCATGCATTTTATTAACAATACTTATACCTCTCTGGTTTAAGAAATAACACTTGGTTCTGGTTTTACTTCAACGGTTGGAAATATGTATCTTGAATGTCTGACTGTAACGTTGTAGAGTGTGTATTTACTAATAGTATCTAAATCTGAAGAGGTTGCAGAAAGGATGGAAACCCATTATAGAGCACAGGATATCAGACTTGCATTTTCTTCTTTCCTGTTTGCACAGATAATAGTACAGAGGTGTATTTGCCTGATTTTGCTGTTACCACAAGATTTATCATGGACCAAAAAGCTAAAAATCTAAGAGTGATCTATTTGGGATCTTGGAGATTGCCAGAACTAACAGAGGTAGAACTAAAGTTGCTTTTATATATGATAGTAAGATTACCTTCATGTTAAAATGATCAGGTTTTATTTTCTAAAAAATCAAGTCCAAACTCAGAATCAGGAACTGGAAACAGGAAGATATTTGACCTTTGAACATGTTCAAACAGAATGTTCATCAGCTCAGAATGATAATTATCAATTGTCAATATTCCACAGGGGATGTTCTTAATATATGTGGGTTAATCCTCTGTTAAATTGCTGCTAATGGGAACAGGTTCTTCCAGAATGAGCATTTATAATCTATTCTGTGGCCATATTATCCAGCTTCTCATGTCACACAATGAAACTGAACACATAGAGTTTTGAGCTGACGAAAGCCTTCTAGAAAGGTTTATCTGTAACAGCTAGGGGAGGTACCAGGGAGAGGCACGAGTATAAAAGCTTGCTGCAAGAGGCCCGTGGTAGTACCCGAAGAAGAGAAAGACCAGCCTGAGAAGAAAACCATAACAGAGTTCACTGTGACTGAAGGTGCAGCACTTGGCCTGTGACTCATGCAACTGCGATAACCTGGGTGAAAGTCTGAACGGTCTGAATGTCAGAATTGTGTAGAAAAGCTTTTCTTATGCAGTTCAATCAAACCCACATTTTTATGTGGTTGATTTGATAAGGTAAAGTCTGAGATTCATAGCTACTGGTTTTATTTTATTTGGTTTGTATCTCTGTACGTTCCACCCATAAATTGATTTAAATGAAGAGCATTATGAATTGGATGACCATGCAATCAGAGATAAAAAAAAATTAAATTCACATAACTATAGAAAAATTATTAAGTAGCTTGCTAGTTGGGAATCAAGTCAGTTGTATAAGTGGGGATTTAAACATTTTTGTGTTACTTAAATTGTCAGTTTGGGTCCTAGCAAATTCTTTAGAAATATTAATCTTGATTTAAAGACATGAAATCACAGAAAAGCCATGAAGGTTTCTAATAGGCATTATACCTTCATGGTTAAGATTGCATGTCATATTCTCATTTGAACTTCAGTCTCCAGTAATATCTTAGGAGACAGTTCTCAGTCTTAAGTATTTTCTGACTTCATGGTCTGTGTTAGGGTAGGAGATTTGGGAAGTGATTACTTTCAAACAATGATGGCACAGTTTCTGGTCACTGAAAAGAGGAAGAGATTAGCTCCCTTTATTTGACTCTAATTATGTTCAAAATTTTAATGAATATAAGTATGAATAATTTACTAACATTCATAAATAATTCAAGGGATATTTGACAGAATAGGAGAAGGTAAATACAAACTACTACTATGGCTCTGAACAGTTTAAAGTGTCTTAGTCTTCAAGTGCATGCTTATAGGTAAGACAGAAAAACCCTTTAACTTTCAAAACTGAATACGCATGCAATTGCATACCAGCATGGGGCATTGCGTTCGCAAGTGAATGAAGCGTAGATTTTAGAACACTTCCTGCACCTTTCCAACTGCATCCAAAGCAGTGTAATTTCTAAACGAAAAGTTTTGAAGATTGTAACAGCTCTCACTAGATGGCAGTAAGAGGCAACTAAAGTGAAAAGGCTCGCCAACGCACGTCAGCGTTTATTTATAATTTAATCTCTTAAGATCGAATCTAAATATAAATGTGAGGTGTGATATTTTGCTATCCCCGAGCCCAGGTCACATATAAATTATAAATTGCGATCATACAGAAGTCTGTTAGCGGGATATTCAAGACCTGCCTGGATCTGTTCCCGTGTAACTTGGTTTAGGTGATCCTGCTGTGGCAGGGGGATTGGACTGGATGATCTTTCGAGGTCCCTTCCGATCCCTAATTATTCTATGATTCTATGATATAAGATATTACAAAAGGCCACTTGCAATACTTTCTGTGCATTTGAGGATCTGATTAGAACCTTTAAATTACTCTACTTGGTGTTTAAAAAACAGAAGTAAGAAAGGAAAAAAGTTGCAAACAGCCAGCAAGTTAGGTGCCCAATATTTGAAGCACTCTTTCTGATGTGGTAAGACTCAGAACCTAGAAAATAGGAAATGAAGCAGTGAATATAAAATAAGCTTATATGCTGAAAAGCCATGTAAATAGAAACATCTAAAACAGTGGCCATTTGTAGGATTCAAATAAGCTTGAAACAATAAAATTGTAGAACAAATAGTGATGGCACAGAGGAAGCAAATGCTTTTGAATGAATAGTTTGAGTCATTAGCTGATTTAACAGCAAGTTGACTTTTTTGTGTATTTATTAGTATCTCTGCTGTGTCACTGGGACATGGCAGTTATGCCACAGAGGGCCTAGAAAAAATAATCCATCACAAACACACTGTATAGATCCTTTGTGACACTGCAAAAGGAGAAATAATTTGGCCACAACTTCCTAGCACAGTTCCCTTGGGTTAAACATATCACTGGTTGCACATCAGTGCAGAAGTTTCAGTATGTTAAATGCTCTCCCATACACATACTGCATCTCTTTTCTAACGTTTCTTGACCTCTTTTGCGCCCCTCTTGTTCTGACCTGCACAGCCCTCAGAAAGCTTTCCTAATTTTCCCTACTGACAGGGAATTATCTTCCAATGTGAAGAGATTGCACCACCTGTACAAGAAAATGGAAAAGCTACATATCTTTATTTGGAAAGGAAAAACATTATAGACTATTTTATCTATTCTGAGGCCACCAAGACTGTACAGAACCTAAAATCAACATTCTGATCTGTAATAAATTTCAAATTGGATACGCTACTGACTGGAGAATTTTTAAAGCATGCACTTTATTGAATCTCTTCATTTCCAATCTTCTATAGACTAGATCTTCTGTGTGTGCAAAGTATTGTTCACAATGAAATAACACTGACTTAGCACCCTTTCTACTGAAATTTCAGGTGCTATGCACTGTATCTGTGAGAGTGTGTGTGATGAAACAGTATTCCCACTACTCTTTCGTATATATACTTCAGCTAAACTAAAGATTAGGTAAGAAGGCTCCAGCCTCCCTTGCCTGTATCGAATAGTACTTTTTTCACAAGCAGCAACTTCAGAGCAATTAATCAGCCTGAGTACAGGTTGTAAAACTAACCTTGAACTTAAGAAGATGACTCCTGCTGCCTCCAGTGACTGCACCAGGAGGTGATGTTTTACTTGTTGATGTTTTAGTTGTTTTACTCTCAGCCCTGTTCTTCTTAGCAGTTCAGTCCCAAGTAAACCCAGAAACAACAAGGATTAATTTTGAGCTTTCCTCTGGGTTTTCTGTTAACATACAGAGAGCTGAGACATCTACCAAATAGGGTTTTTTTCTCTTCTTAAAAGAATTCGGAAATATACTATCTAGTTCTGCTGGAAAGCATCCTACTGACTTTAAACTAAATTTTAGATTGTTCTGATGTTGTCTTTTGTTTGAATAAATGTAGTAGGAAGAGGCAAGAGCTGTTTACATTCATCAGGTTAGTTAGTTGGTGAATCCTGTTATCAGTCCTAATAGGTTTTTTGTATTTTATGTCCATATTTAAAGATCATTATGGAGATGAAAGTTAAGGAACACATCCCCCCTGCATGTAGAAGAGTAATTTTATCCATCAAGTAATTATTTAGTTGCAATATTTATGAATCAAAATTCAGTTCAATTGGATTTTGCTCCTTAAACACGTGTTACATTCATGTTATTGTGTACAAAGTAGTCTTGGTTCCTGTAGGGTCTTTATAAAATTAAGCTAATATTTTCAAAATAATTCTGTTAGATGTCTATGTTACGTTCATTGCTTGATCCAAACTGAACTTCTTGAGAAGAGCTGAACTCAGGCAAAGAATTTGCCTTGGTATGAGCAGAGTGACCTTAACAAAAGTGAAAGCGCAGCAAAATAAGCCTTTGAGTGGACTAGCAGAAGCAGAAATGATTCCAGCAGAAGGGCATTCTGCCAAGTTTAGGTAAGAAGGCTGCACACAGATATTCCTCCCCTCCCCTTATGAAGAACAGTATATAATTACCAGCACCAACTCTAGCAGCAGGAAGTAATGTTTCACAGGGTTTCAAAATGCAACTTGATTAGCTTTTCAGTGTTACAATTAAAGTTGTTGAGAGCTCAGTAAGATCTGCCAGCTCAGCAGTCTCCTAGGTTGGTTTGCTAAAAACAACATTTTTTCTATTCCTTCTTAGACCTTTTATTACCATTCAGGTGAACTTAGTGAAAACAATGAAAAAATACAACAAATTTGGGATAGACTGAAGCCCCTATAAATTAGGACAGCAAGATGTTAGTGTGAATGAAAAGCAAACTAAAGGGGGAGGTACACTTTTGGTACTTAAAAAGTATAGACAAAAGTCTTCATACCCAAGAAGGTAGATGTCTGAGCCCTAGAACCTGCATTGTACTCCTGATTTGCATCAACACTGCAATTTACTTTAAGGAGGAGATACTTTTATTTGTATTTAAATCTAATGCACTGATTTTCTGTTTCAATATTATAACCTGACCATGAATCTGTCACCATAGGGTCATCTTTTTTCTTTTTTTCCTAACTTTTCACCACCATCTTTGTTGTCAATTGTATGGCTCTCTCTCAAAGATGCATGGTTAGCTACATGCCACCCTGATTTGAATTATACATTGAATATGACAGGTGTATGAAGAGTTCTGCACTGTGTATTCAACTGTCAAATACTCCACTGGCATGGGTCTGATGCTGCAATCTTTAATTAGCAAGATGAAGCCAGTACGTATTACCTCTTCTGTAGAAGGTATCAGTACAGGTCTGTATCAGTTTAGGTCCAGAGAAGCTGTAGAAACAGTTATGATGTGGCATATTTTTATAAATATTTTCACCACCAGTACTTCATGAATGGGTCCTGTCCCTGTAATGAATGTGTTTGCCAGAGATGGACAGTACATTGTCAGTGTGTATTGTGTATATTGTCAGTGTCTATTGACCGGAGAGAGAAGGGTCTTTTCTAGTACTGGTTGTTATCTTCATGCTAGATGTTGCTTGTATACTGTATGAATTAGAAATATAAACATGGAGCATTTTACTAAAAGTGCTGACCACTTGAACCAAACATAACAGAGAAACTCAGCACATTGCCAAAAGAAAAATGTCATTTTGGAACTTCACTTGTTGTATCAATTGATGACAGGGGTTTTTCCATTGCTCAAAGACCCAAAACTCAGATGCAATGAACTTCAGCATTCAAACGATGTGAACTATTTAAGGTTGGCTGAGTACTGAATTTTACAGTAGATAACTCACCCCTTCCTCCAGAGTAGTTTCTTGGGTACAGTCACATCTTTTGCCTTCATATATATGATAAAATGAGAATAAAAATAAATTAAAATGGCCATTCAAAATGTAAGTTTCATTTGTAGTAAGATCATCCTGTACAATCTTTCTCTTAGCTCAGTCAGGTACAAAACACAATTTGTGATAAATAATGGGGAAGCAGCAGAGAGACTGTAATGTCTCCCCATCCATTGCCACTCAACTGCAGCCACTCATAGTGATATGTACATACATGCATGAGGTATTAGTTGCCACAATTTTTCCGGTTCATTTCCATTTCTCCCTCAGTCAATTCTGGTATATATTCAGCCTATCAGCTCTCACTTGCATTTTGGTCTAAACCAGAGAAGTCAGCCTAGAAGACTCACATCCATATTTTCACATAAATGCAACTGTTGGCAGGTGTTGACACACAACACAGTGTTATGTACTCACTTAGATCTCTGAAGCTCAGTAGCTTTAGAAGATCAATGTTTTCTTAGGCTGGTTGCTTTGCTGGTAAAGCAGAGTACGTTGTTCAGGGCAGTACAAGGCAGTAATTAATTTCTGTTGCATTTTGCATCTGTATTAGCATGGATATATCAGCTCAGTCTTGCATTCTTTCATGTGGGCTGACTCTCCCGATGTATAAAATACTCCTGAATATTTTTTGCATTTTTTTGCTATGAATGAGTGAAATTCTGGCAACAAATCAATCACAAAAATTCTTGTGCATATTGTTGCTGTCAAGGTGTTGCAGCTAGATTTTAGCTTCATTTTGTTAGTGAGAAAGAATTAAATGATGTAAGGTGCATGACTTCTGAAGCAGAAGTAGGGTAAAAGTACAGCTTTATCTTTTCTTTGCAGAGGAGAACAAAGGAAATTAATGCTTGGGCATTACAGACCCAGAAGCTTCCATATTTCTGCTTAGAAATTTGGTTTCTGATTTTAGGCACCCAAATGGAGTGTTTCGTGTTACAGTATGTAATAACTCCTGTTAATGTGGAAACTGCAAATAAATGCTATGTCTGCTTAGCTTTTATCCTGGCCTGATGATTACACGCATCAGGAATCTGTTATCTATTCTGTTTCTTTACACTGTCTTCTAGAGTATGTAGAATTCTTTTCCCTTTATGGAAAGAACTTTACTTTTTCTGAGACAGAAATTCCTCTAAATCAATCTAGCTGAATGATAGTCCTTTAGCTCTGGTTCAGCATCCTACAGGCTCTTCCTATTGCTTTTACATTTGAAGCTAAGTCCTTTATCACGCTGCTAACTTGGAATCTGCCTGCTGGGGCTCATACTGTGCTTGCAGAAAAATTGCATGACAACTTTTTTTTCCCCCCTAGGAACTTTACCTTTTCTTTTGGTGCTTTGAAAAAGGTAAAAAAACCCAACCAACCAACAAACCCCAAAGAGAAGCCTTATGCTAATCCAGTCTTTCCAGTAGAACCTTATTTCTTACAAATACTGGTGACCGTATGCTTCTGTAACACAAATTTCTTCTTGCTGTTATCTCCATTCATTGTTTGTGTACCTGGCCTCTTGTCCCAGGTAATGGGCTGCAGAAAAAGCACATTGGATTGTAACCTCCTGCACTGCCTGTCACATCACTTAGGGGATTGGGATAGGCAGAACAAAACCCATGGTGAAAATGAAGGAAGCTGAGACTTGCAAGTGGGACAGGGTGGGAGCCTGGCTTGAGATGAGCCTGGGGAAGGGGGAAGAAAGTTTATGTTTAATTATTTATGTTTTACTTTTCTCAATACCTGGATTGGTGATTAGAAGATTGTGTTAACTGGCAATGAATTAAGTAAAAATAAATTCCCTGAATGTTAATACTGTTGCCTGTGACAGTATTTA
This sequence comes from Upupa epops, assembly GCA_013397515.1. Lineage (NCBI taxonomy): Eukaryota > Metazoa > Chordata > Aves > Bucerotiformes > Upupidae > Upupa > Upupa epops. The sequence continues at coordinate 350,891 of VZRI01007674.1, forward strand.
ATTTCTGCAGATTTAGAGGACAAGTCCACAAGGAAAAGTGGAGCCATGAGTTTTGCAGTACTTTGGTTTTGCTCCCTAGTTTGCCTAGGACATTCCAGTGCTACAGAGTTGGAGACAGGTGGGAACAGCTATTTCTGGATACTCATAGTAACTAGTAAATAACTCTTAGTTTACAACCCTTGGGCTAACCTGAACCTCTGTCCTCTTGCCAGGTCATGTGACAAAAAGTTTTAAATGTCCTCATGTGTACTTAGTCCTACTTAGAGGAATTGCCTCAGATGAACTTTCCATTCTGTTACTAAATTTTCACCACCAGACAATAATTTTCGGCCTTCAATCCTAATTCTCCACTGGTTTGCACCTCATGTATTAATTCGCACATATGAGAAATGAAATTAGGTGTTAAATGGAACCAGTCCAGCTTGGTAACAAATCGCATACCCTTTTAACAGGTGTAAATTATGGTAACGAACTGTAAAGGAGTAGAGATTTAAACCCTTTGTAGAAACATGAAGTGATTTTTTTTTTCTGATTACTTTCTTAAGATATGGCAATAGAAAACTTCTTTCTGGCTGTCTATAACTATTAAAACATCTATGCATACCATCTGATGATATGGTTGGGCTCTATGATCTTTTCAAATGTAAAGGGGTCTGTGATTCTGTGACAGTAGGTAATAACCAACATTTAGGGCCTGAAATTGATACCTTTCATATGATACTAACAAGTACCACAAAATAGCTCTTCAAAGAAAATATTTTCATAAAAAAATAGTGACAGCTGAGTGTAAGCACCGAATTTTTTGCCAAAAAAGCTTTTATTTCTCTGAGATAATGACTATTGATTAGGAAGTAGTAGTGGTGTCCTGTGCATTCCAAAACTAATATTGACTGTATGCTGATGAGTAAATTGCACTAAACCCCCAATTTCATATGTATTGTTTGTGCTGTAGTGTTTGATTCCAGTTTAAAATCAAAACTTAGTGAAAATACATATTCATTGAATCGTACAAATATTGGTTGGAGGAGATCTTTAAGGGTCATTTAGTCCCATCTGTTCAAAACCACATTATTGCCAACGCTCGATAGTCAACTGTGGCTTCTAATGCAAAAAGAGAGTACATAGAAGACAAGAATAGGTGCCAAAGGAAAGTGATATAAAAGCATTGCTTGAGCACTTAGGGGTGAGATCTCTAAGACCAATCATAGCTGGCATAAAACCTAGGCAAGGACTTTAAGAGTAGCCACAAGTGATGATAGATGCTTGAATTTTCAGTGTTTTACTAAAAGGAAATATTTTAAGAATTCAAAAATAAGGTGTCAAAAATGTTAGGACCACAAGCCTGTTGTTGTTAAAACTCATGCATTTTGCTGTGACTTTCAGTGACAAGAAAATCAAGTGTTTATGTTGCCTCTGGTGATTACTAAATTGCTCGTACTGCAACACAAGTTAATCCTGATAATGCCCATCACCCTACTGCTTTAAAACTACATTCAATATGAACACATACTTGGAGAAAAAAAAAAAGCATTGATATTAAGAGAACAAATATTTTAAAAAATGTGTATTGTACCCAGTGCCATGAATTCATAGATTAAATGCAGCAGGTTTTCTGTCTGTCATCTGAAAGCAGTTTATTAGTCCCAGAGACTACCATGACCAAGAGCTGTCATTCTTCATCAAGTCCAGGTCCAAAACCCCAGAGCTCAGACAAGACAAGGTGACTGTCTTGTTAGAAAAGTCCCTGAGGGTGTTCAGGTGCTTATCAGACTCTGAAGGTCAAGCTAGTTCTTCAAGATGAGTAACTTCCTTAAGGCCTGCTTTTCCAGGAACTGCACAGATGTGCTCACTGTGGGCTTCACAGCAGATAAAAACATCTTTCCAAGAGTCAATCAGAGGTTTTAAATAAAAACTTGATAATATAACTTAGAGGAACTCTTGGCAGAAGTTGACAGCTTTGTGTCATTTGAGTATTTGAATGAATATATTAGTTGACACGCAAACAGAGTGGAAACTGCTGCCAAGACAAGGTTTGGACAAAAGTCCTGTGGGTATATTTCACAAGGCATCTTCAGAGTGGGTGATCTTTTCAAGTACATTTAAACTGGTTGAAAAGAACAAAAACACACTGTGGAAGATTTCTAGCTTTCAATAAATTTGTATGTTGGAGAGCAAGGGAAAGAACAGAAATAGACACTTTGAGAATTGGTACCTCTTTAGGGCATTATAAAACTGTCTGTCTTTGTTTCTCTCCATCTGTTTATCATACCCATAATAAACTTTGAAATCATTACTTCTTCTAAGCAAATTTGAAATGTACTTAAATTCCTATGTGAAATGTGGAAACTGGCAATTAGGTGCAGGAAATGTATTCAAAATAATGTTACACTAAAGACAAAGCAAGCGAAACATGTTTGGTTCTTCGGAATAAGGGTGAGGTTCTTGCAGTGAGTACAGCAGGGGGATCAAAGGATACAATTTCATTTGTGCGTGTAAACATTTAAGATCACATTCTTCATGTTGGAAAGAGATTGTCTTATACTCACAGATATTTGCTTGTCTGCCAATTCACTTTTGGACTCTAATCCTTAGTGCAATGCTTGAAGGTTGATATTTCTTGGAATAAAATGTTGAGAAATGCAAACTGTAGTGAATAATACTATTCATAAATTCAAAAGATGCTTGAAATGTTTATCCATTATCTAGTTCTAAACTGGTTATCATATTTTTATAGCCTTAATACAAGCTTATCAGAATTGTCAGATGTTATTTGTCTATACTATAGAATCCTAGAATAGCCTATTATGGGAGGGATCTTCAAAGTTTATCTGGTCAAACCTTTCATGGGAAAGGAAACCTAGATGAAGTTATATAGCACTCTGTCTAACGCCTTAAAAAACTCTGTCAATGAGACTCTACCATGTCACTGAGGAGATTGTTTCAGTGACTGAGTGTTCTCACTGTATAAGCTGTGAAATGTCTTTCAATTATTAATCTGCTTTACACAGCAAGAAGATATTTCAACGTATTGGATGATATTAGATTAATTTATTTCCCTCTAATTCAAGTCTGACCAGTTAAACCTAATTATTCCAGTATTACAAAGTTCAATAAGCCTCTTAAATCCAACAAAATGTGTATTTCTGATGTCCTGAACTAAAAAGTATTAGGTGAAAAAGAGGTTTATTTCATTAGTTGGAAGTTTCTAGGTAATTATTTATTAAAAGAAACTTGAGGAAAGCATGAAGGAAGTGAAATTAAGACTTGTAAAGCAGAATTTAAAAGAAAAGCAGTTGTTGGTAGTACAATTATATTTACACAGTAGGAATATTTTATGAAGGAGATGTCTCTAATGACTGCTTCCAGCATGTGTGGAGTAATTGGCTTGACTAATCACTTAATGTCATCCTGCAGCTACAAAACTTGTCTAAAAAGCATTTTGAATCTTTTCATTCAACGAGAATGATTATTTCAGTGAGTTTGGCTTATCTGTATTCCTGAAATATTTTTCAGTTCTCTGCAAAACCTTGAAGTTTTTTTTTTTTTTTTTATGTTTTGTTTTGTTTGTGCTTTTTTATTTTAAATTATGTTGAGGGTTCTTTTCTCCTCCGGTCAAACTGAATCTCTTTAAGAAGTTTTGTGATGGAGTGCTTAGTCTACTCTATTTCTATAAATTGAATTAGCTGCAAATTTTTCAAGAAACTGTAACTTGTCATTATCTTTTGTGTACCTAGGTTGATATCAACAGCTGCATTGATTTGGAACAAATACTCTACCAATGTTATACGAAAAATATGTAGGAAGTGTGAGTGTTTGAGTGAGAAGACTTTGAGTGATGGTTTTACTTCAAGATCATTCAACTGTGTTATGCCACCTCTGTGGGTTTTTTTGACCAACAATATAACTTTACAAAGCCAGTTAGAATTTTTCCAGGAAAAGTTGTTCTTTCATGCTTTCTCCTTGGCTTCCAGATTGATATAAACAAGTAAAAGGTCTCATCTGATCACTGTGTATTTCTTTGGTGGGGAGGGGAGAGGGCAGAAGGGGTATCTGTCTCTTAGATAAACTTCATAGGTTTGAGAACAAAATTTTATGTAGGTTTTGTGGGAATTAATTTTCTCTGACACTTTTCCCAGAACAAAGTAGTCATGATTTTTGAAAGTATCTTTTTCCTGCCACTCTTCCTCCTTCTATCTAGGTAGATTCCCTAAATCAGCCAATTTCCTAAATTCTAAAATTTTCCTGTGACTTGTTATTTTCTCCTTACACATTCTTGTTCTCAGGTCTGTAACTATATTTTGTAAGCCTGTAAAATATTTGCTTAGGCAGACTGCTATTTTTTTTTTCATTTCTATATTCACAAATTCTACCTCATTGTGTAATGTAGAAAATTCGTTTGGATATTATAATATCTTGGGTTTTAAGTTAAAGGAATGAAAAAGTGCAACACCATACATAAGAAACTGCTACTTGCACTTCTGTATGCATTTGTGATCCAAAGTCTTCTCTGACAGCATCCTTAGAAGGATAAAGCTGAGAATGAAAGAGAACAGACAGGTGTTCAGAAAGTACTTAAAGCTGTAGTAGTATTTCCGTAGGAACAAAGAGAGGTTGAAAATAACAAGGATAATTCAGTGTGAATAAGGTGAATAATAGGGATTTGATTGAAGTGAGAAGAAATTACTAATGTCCTCTTTTTAGCTCTATCTTGAAGTATCAAGTAAGGAGATAAAGTGAAATTAAAGGACAAAGGGACTTTTTTTTTCCCTGTCATGCAATAATTTATTGGCACTTTCTGTTTCAGGAAGTCATTGAGACAAGTCAGAAACTGAGTGTAGCTGCCTCTTAAGGGTTCATTAACAGCAATTAATATAATTTCTTTTCCTTTGAGTACTTTGCTGAGCACTATTGAATTAATCAGACACAGGTTCAAAAACGGGGACCTAAAGTGCAATGGTATGTAAGGTTCAAGAGATACATGACTTAAAGATTTACCTCTATTTGAACTCCCGCAATTATTTATAGCTGGAACAGACTTTTGGCTGCCAGAGTGTGGATGAATATTCATATTGTTTTCATTCAGGTTTATAGATAAACACTTTTAATTTGCTTTTTTCATTGACAACAATTTGGGTAAGATTTGTATGTGCAAATCTGAACAATTCCAGAGTAAATATTTGCAAACATTAACTTTTTACAAGATTCCAGCAAAGAGAAATAAATACTTTTGGAGCATAAATTTTATTATTCTGCATAGATATCTAAACTAGGGCAGACAAACTTTTCTAGAAATGAATATTTCTTCCCCTACTGTATATTATTTATTGAACAAATGTAGACAACAAACTTACATGCAGGTAACTACAATGTAAGCATCTAAAATAAGGTGAGAGGAATCTTTTATTCATCATTGCTCACAGTTGCTCACAACTGCGTTTTATACTTGCAGTCCTGCAAAACATTAATAGAAATTATATACAGCTTCTTATTCTTTTACTTGGCCTATGCGAGGCATAAATTCTTCTATATTTGCTTCTGCAAAAGTGTTATTATAAAATCATATAGCTGTCATTATCCTTGGTGATGGGTTTCATCAGATATTTGTCAATCCTTTGTTTACATTACAAACTTCTGAAATGGGAACGATAAAATCATTGTGCACAGGAGTTGGCTCTTTTGTGTTTTTCATAATTCAGGCAGTAATATGTTAACTGACATAAAGTCATATGGACTTCCTATTTGTTGTTAATCCACGCGGAGTTCTCATCTAGCTAATGACAGTCTGCACAGTGTAACTGAATGTTATAAAATATATCTCTGTTCCTGCAGACAATATCTGGTGTCTTCAAATTGAGTCTCATTTGCACAGTAGCTCTCTTCTGTCACCCTTGCCATCAGGGGAAACTCAGAAGAGGTGCAGAGGCAATTTGATACCACACATTTTGCCTGAATGTAAGTGCAGAAGAGAACTGGACTTCTAATGGTGGCAGATGGCCAGCTACAAGAAAGCATTTTTAGTATCACTTTGACCATATCAGTTCAGACAAGAGTGGGTACTTATCTGACTACTTTAGGTTTTGTGTGTGCCTGACTGCCTTATAATCTTGAATGATTCATCTTTCACTATGCTTCCATGAAATAGAAACACTGCATTTTGTAAGAGGGAGCAATCTGTAGTTGCTCCTTAGTGCCTTAAGTATGCTGGTAGGTAGGGTACTGACTTCTTTGATTGATGTCGTACACGAACACTATGGGATCGAGGGAAGATGAAGGGCCTTGTCAAGACTGCTGAAAAAACAGAAGTCTCATTGTATCAACATTCACAGAATCATTGAGGCTGGAAAAGACCTCTGAGATCATCAAGCCTTGTCTATGACCTACCATCACTACAACCAGCTAGACCGTGGCAGTAAGTGTCCAGTCTTAAACACCTCCAGGGATGGGGACTCCACCACCTCCCTAGGCAGTCCATTCCAATGTTTAATCACTCTTTCCATGAGGAATTGCTTCCTAACACCTCACCTAAACCTCCCCTGGTACAGCTTCATGCCATGCCCTCTCTTGCCTGGGAGAAGAGACCATCCCCCACCTGTCTATAACTTCCCTTCAGGTATTTGTAGAGCGTGATAAGGTCCAACTTGTTTTCATCTGCAAATTTACTAAGGAGAGATTCTGCTTCTATCATCCAGATCATCAATAAAGATGTTGAATAGAAATGGGCCCAGCACTGATCCCTGAGGGACAAACATTGTTAACACTGGTAGGGCTAATGAATCTTAGTCTCTTCTATAGGCCAATAGTATAGAATATATTACATCTATCAAGAATAAAACATTAAAATCCAGTAATTGAAGCACTTTGTTGACTTTAAATAGTTAAAATTTATCTATCCTGGCTTAAGAGAAGTTTGAAATAAGGTTTTCTTAGTTCATACAATGGAGAATGAAAGCAGAAAAATGACAAATTGATGTATGAGAACCAATATATGCGATGCAACTGATAAATTATCTTCTTATATGTTAATGAATTCCAGATAGAGAAGCTGGCAATGTGATAATTTATTGAGGTTTTAATAAAGTAAATTAAAAATTGAAAGGTGATCTGAATGATAGAATCCCCAGGACTCTTTTGAAAAAATAATTAGGAGTTTGAACATTTAAAGAAGATTTTTATAGACCCTGATATCCACATATACACACATTTGCATTTTAAATGGATACATCTGAAAAATCTACTGAGCCTACAGTCAGTACCAGTTCTCCTTATAGATACATAGAAAGAACAAAGTTAAAACGCTTATTTAGAAATAAATGCTGTACTCTTGCATGCACTAAAAAAATTAAATCCCATATTTAGTGCCAGACTCTTTTTGGCCACCCAGAAAATCCTACATGCCTGTTTGACACTGATGTGTAAAGATAAGATGCAGAAAGATGCAACAATGCTTGAACACATCAGATATTTGTGAATCAAACTTGGCTTTAATTGAAAGGAAGCAGGTAGGACTTCTTAAAAGAGAACTAATTCTGAAGTGCTTTTTTGGTTTTGTTTTGCTTTCCTAAAAAAGAAACACAAACACCTACCTGTAGAAAAAAAATCAGAAGCTCTCGCTGTCAGGAAAAAGAAGTAATTGCAGCAGGCAGCTCAGACTGCCTGTCATTCTAATTAACTGGGTGAAACTTATACAGCTGAGAAGTTTTTTTTTTAAATCCAAGAGCAACCACTATGTCTTCAGTTTGCCTGAAAAATGTTCTTATTGGGGCAGCATATGATTCAACATGCTTGGTTGTTAATGCTCATACTGTCATTCTCTATCATTAGAAGCATAATATTTAAAATCAGTTTAATTGAGATACAATTCTTACAACACAAGAAAAATCCGTAAGTATTCTATTCACACAACAGTGAGTATTCAAACAACATGGACTACTATTTGGGAAAATAAAGAATCTGATATAGCTAAAAATAACAATGTAACGGATGAGATTCAACACACTCGGGTAATATATTTACATAAAACAGATAAGAAACTACCCATTTAATTTTATATAATCTTCTTCTTACACGATACATATTTTTATCTTCTGTTTAACTCATTATTTCTTTTCTCTTTTAAAATAAAAATCTATTTAGCATTTGTTGACTTACCCACAGCATCTAAGTAAACTTGCATCTTTCCACAATAAATTTAAACTTTTTTGGTGTGAAATACCACCTCACCCATATATGACAGGAATGCTTTCAATGCCGACTTCCACCATGGGATTCAAAACTTCTCCAGTACAGAAGCTTCGTTGGATATCCACTTTTGGGGTAAATAAGAACAGGTCTGTTTCATTTCTTTCTGCTTTGTCAGATGTTCCTCCACTCCCACACCTACCCTCATTTCTGCTATAGAAAAGATCCACCGCTCTCTTGACATTTGGTAGAGAATTTATTTCCTGTTCCATTTTCCTTTGTTGAGATTTATCAGGAGATCAGACTGACAAAGCACCACTGATACACCAGTACAGGGAGTAGGCTACCTGTCCCCAGGAATGTTTCACCCATAGCAGACTGGCACAGTATAGCTTTGCTTTGTTTGTGCAGTTCCAGGGGCTGCTTAGGAAATGATAGTGTCTGTGTGACTGTGTATTGATTGGTGCAGAATTATGTACATAAGGGATGCTAAGAGTGGTTCACATCAATAGAGGTATTGTCTGCAAAGGGACTGTAGCCTCACATGAAGAAATTGTCCCAAACAGCACTTGCCTTTGCTTTTTGCAACATTTTCTCTGGTTACGCATGCATCCAATTTAACTGTTGCTGAAGGAAGTCACAGTAAATTAACAGCTGGCTGGTAAGCCTGGAGCTTGGAAGAGAAAACTGCTTCTTCCTCTTTACAAAAAGCTTTGAAACAATTTAGTTTCTTTTCAGTTATTTGGTCACAGTGATTATGGTATGGATAAACAGATGTGAATTGGATGGAGGACAGATGAGGGTCTACATGCATATGCTGCTTGCTTCCAAAGACTAAAAGGAAATTTCACATTGTAATTTTTTACACAGAGTAGAGATATTTGGCTAAGAAGAAACTAAAAGGTTATTGTAAAATTGTTGCTTCCCAGCACTGAAAAATAAATAAAATTTCATTTGTTAATGGGTTTATAAATAACTTGATGTTCCCATCCGTAATAGCGTTGCTAACTTCTAGGTATTATTCATCAAGAAAATACAAATATGTTGGCTATCAAATCAGACTGTTTATTAAATTATCTAATTTATACTCCAGTCTTACAGGCAGAATGCTTAACAGAATTGGAGCATGAATATATCTCTGATCTGATTTAACTATTTTCTTGTATAAACACACAAGAAGGATTCATGAAGTCTGTGTGTGTAAAGCTACGCTTTATGTTGCTTCTGTATAAAGCAAAATCCATATGAAATGTGGATAACCTAAGTAATCTAAAGAATGGTATCGGAGTGGAGATTGAAAATCTGGAATTTCTATTTAAAACATGCTGTACAAATATTTTTAAAGATTAACACAGGAAAAAAGAAAGCAAATAATATGTATCACCAAACACCATCACAAAGAAATATAACTACTAGATTAAAAAAGTGGATGTTTGATCTAAATGTTATGAGTTCCTACCACAAGACAACTTCATACTACATTAGCAGAATAATTTGGCTTTGATTTATGCCATTTATCATAACATTATAAGTGATGAGTAAAGGTTTGCCTCTGTGATTTATAACTGTTTACCTTATTGCCTTTCTGCATCATCCCCTCTCTGACACTGCAAATCCAGGTAATTGTCCAGCTAATTAGCTAGAAAGTGGAAGTGTGTGATCACTCTCCAGCTGTGCCAGTTCCCTGTTGCTGTTCAAGTGTCAAAGTAATAGCTTTTTTTCTCCAAAAAAAGTTTCACCTATTGGAAATTTGGGAATATATTAATGCAAGTGTTTCGGCTTAATATTTTTTAATTAAAGAAAAAGCTTATGTTTTCTAGTTGTAGAAAAGCATGGATTTATGACGCTAAGTCACCCTGAGGAATAGAAATAGAAGGTAAAATCAAACTAAAGTGTATAAAGTGATTTTTCCTCCAGTCTTGCATTTCTCTGGGACTGGCTTAATTTTCTTAGTTACCTGATACAGCAGATGGTGCCAGTCTAGTTATTTTTTTGCCTCACATTGCGTCTTGCCAGTCTAATTTGCCTCCTGTACTTTAGTGTAAAGCACAATCTGACTTTCAAGAGTTAGTGAGCAAGATGACCTATCATTCGCATAATCCATACCCAGTTGCAGCTAAGAAGACATGCAGTTGTTTTCCATTTATATGATTGAAGTGTGTGGTAAAGAGATGAGATTAGCTAAAACAGAATCCCTGCAGCTTTAACTTATCATGATTGGCTCAGGCAGGAGGTCTGAGGCAAGTGTTATTTCCCTAGGCCTTTTGAATTGTGATGAGATACCATTCCTGCAGGCCAGCAGGTTGGGCAGTTTATGCACTACTATTGACCAGAGGCTGCAATTTAAGGACCTGAAGACACTGTTAACTTTATTGCAGTGAGAATGAGATCAGGCTCTGTTTGAATTCCCTGATGGTAATCGTCATGCATATCTTTGTATGAAATGGCAGACAGATTAAAGAAATACATGCAGTACGTTGGGCAACTTGCATAAATGATATGTTGCCTGCAGCTGGTTCACTATGTAGTTGTGTGTTACTTTTGCAGGGAGAGATTAGCAGAAGGGAGCGTGACTTTTCACAGTGCTTTGCTATCTGTCTCAGCTGCCTGGGAGCTCAGGGTTTAAGATTTTTCATGTTAATGTTTAAAGTCCCAAGAGGATTTCATCCCAAGTGCATTTTGAGCTTCTGATGCCCTGTATTCCATTTCAATCTCGATGGTTAGGAGAGAGATTTGGTGCCCAAGGGCCTTCTGAAATGGAATAAGCAGTGTACAGCATATTTTCTTCTGAAGTACTGGTGGTATGGAATGGTTTCCCTCCAGAGCTCGAATGTGTCATGTATTTAGGATATTTAAAAATATGCTTTCCACCTAAAACCAGAAAGCTTTATGTAAAAATGTTTTTAAGTATCTAACTGTTAGCAGCTATGATTTAAAGTAGCAAACTAAGGAAGAAAGACTGCAGAATTGTTGTAAGCTTATTAATGCCTTGGACCTTACTTATGAAAAATTACTAACTTGACTTTTTCAGCTTACTTCACAGTGGTATTGAGAATCTGTCAGAGGCTACTATGGTTGCTTATTTAAATAATAAGATATTAAATAATTCAGGCAAACAAGATTTCTATGCTTTCCACTTGTAAAAGGCAGAAAGGGCATGCTACTAAAAATGCTGAGACTTTTGTTAATGCCCTCTTCATTACTTTTTTTTTTATATTTCATCTGCCTGTCAGGATTACAAGTGAGGCCACATCTGGAGTATTGTGTCTGGTTCTGGGCCCCTCAGTTCCAGAAGGACATAGAGCTGCTGGAGGGTGTCCAGTGTAGTGCAACAAAGATGATGAAGGAAGTTGAACACCTCCCTTACGAGGAAAGGCTGAGGGAGCTGGGTCTCTTTAGCTTGGAGAAGAGGAGGCTGAGGGGTGACCTCATTAATGTGTATAAATATGCGAGGGGTGGGTGTCTTCTGGTAATAGGACAAGCAGCAGTGGCTGCAAGCTAGAACACAGGAGATTCCATAGAAATATCAGAAGAAACATCTTCCCAGTGAGGGTACAGGAGAATTGGAACAGGCTGTCCAGGTGGGTTGTGGAGCCTTCGCTGGAGATGTTCAAGACCGGCCTGGCTGTGTTCCTGTTCGACTTGGTCTAGGTGATCCTGCTGTGGCAGGGGGATTGGACTAGATGATCTTTCAAGGTCCCTTCCAATCCCTAATGATTCTATAAGTAAATCCAAAGTCATCCTCACATCCAGTGAATTTCTGACTGGTTTACTTAAACTTGAGGAGACTACAGCTGTATCTGAGGTTCTTCTGAAGACACAAGTAGTGTGAATACATGGTAGTTTGAAATTTTAGACTTGTCTGAGGCATTGGGAGTTGCTGTGGCAACTTGTGATCTTTTGAACTGCAATTCCAAGCTGAGTTTTTGCATCTCTGCAAACAAACAAATGCACTGGACCTTCCAGATTTGGGTTTCAGCTTCTCCTTCTTCTTCACTGCATTTTCACTTTGTGTTTGGAGAGAACACACGTGGCACTGTATTGAACACAGCAGCCATTCTGACCTGGAAGTGTGGTGAATATTGCGCGAGCAAGCGAGAGTGGTACCTCAAGGATCAGCAGGTTTTGTCTGGATTCCATTGTTTGCTGAAATGGAGAGAGTTTTTTCCTCATTTATGAATGCAGGAATCTGCATGCTGGAAATGGAGGACTAGCGTGGAAGCACATGGAACAGACAACTAGAGTTTAGAACGTCCACTGACATGGTGAGACGCGCATGGACAGAACGGACTCCATGTTTCCTCAAGAAGCAAGACCTGCTGAAAGTCTTCCCTTTTGAGGGGCTGGCAATTGCATTCTGGACTAGTTAATGACTTTGTGTGGGGTGAATGAAATGTGTCTTGTTTTTTCCTCAAAATCAATTTAGTTTTATTTTTGCTTGGAATTTGTAAGCGGTTTCTGAACCCTCCTTGTTTTGTATTTCAGCCCACTATCTCATTACCTACATTAATTGGTTAATTTCATCTTGGGTTAAACCTTTTGACAGAATAAAATAGCAGAATACAACACATTCACATTAGTGGTTGGGATCTGCATCCTTAGCTTGAGTGATATGTCTGTTACTTTCTGGTCAAAGGCTACAGAACGGGTTTCCCATTTGATCTGTTTATATTCATCTCCCTAACAGTAAGACACTGTCATGTTTATTCAGGTATTTTATTGCTCTTACTTTTGCCATTGTATGTCTAAATTGGATAGTCTCACAAAACTTTTTGACCAGTGGCATACTTAGATCAATTGCATAAAGTTTGGCACTTGTTCTTGCCCAACAAAGTAGTGCTGCACTGTTGTTCCTTGTTATTCAGAAAGATGTGAATGAGCGCCAGTGAAGAACAAATAAATGAATCACTAAATACAACTCTGAATTAGCAGCAATAAGAAAACTACTTTGCAAGTTCAGATAAAATGCTTTCTAAAGTAAAAGAAACTACATAAAATAATTTCTTTGTGTTAGTTAGTGTTAAAAAGACTATATGAACTGGTGGCTTAATCAGCACTGAAGGCACATTGGGAAGGGTTAGAATATATTTTGTTGTTTGGCTCAGCTTTAGGCAATTATACACATAAACATCATTACTATGTTATTCTGTGCTTTCAAACATACTGGTCTCAAGTTTGTGACGAATGATTCTGCAATGTTTTCCTGACACCTTTCTGGATTGAATTAATCCAATATTTATTTATTTTATGTATGCAAGAAGCATCATCCTATTAGTAATAAGTTGAAATAGACAGCAGGAAATGCAGGTCTCTTCCCTGCATTGCCAGAATGCATCTCTGTGTGTATCCAGCAATCTGGGTGATATGTTGACAGAATGAGGCCAGTGATGCAAATAAAGGAATTTTTCTCTGCTTTCTGTATGCAGTTTATTGCTTGTCATTGTCTAACTCACTGACTGGAATTTCTGAAGAAAAAGCAAATTAAGAAATATCTTCTTTATTAGCATTGCTATCAAATGTTTAATTTGTGTATTAAGTGATAAGTGTATTTATGTTTCAGACAGTACAGCTATTTCATTTGTCTTATCAGCTGCATTAACGTTCTCTATGTGTTTACACATTTCAGGCTACAACCCTAGCTACAAATTAGAGTAGTTTCACTGCAGTCACTGTAGATGACTGAAATCTGTGGCACTTACATTAGTGGAGTAGACAAATCCAAATTCTTTTTTTCTATCCTCCTCAAGATATTCTCAATCATCATGCTTGCCATATGTGTTAGGATTAGCTATTTTATCTTAATTACTTGCAAGTTTGTAATCTAATTCCCTGACATACTAACACAGTGCAGAGACATTTATTTCTGAAAGACATAGCATATGTTTCACCTTCTAGTTATCTCAGAAAAGCTCAGTTTAAGATCAAAACTATTTATTCCATGAATAAAAACATCCAGAATTTGTTCATATATGAAGAAAACACAGAGAAGGGTTTACAAATAGAGGAGAATATGAATGACAATGGGTGACTGGCAGTGAAGTTGCATTTATGTAAAATACACATCCTGAGCTTTAGTGAAGTAACATAATACTGTCCCTTTTAATCACAACGTAGAGGTGATCAAGATAAGGATGCGCACAAGCCCGTGTAACTGTACCAAACAGTTACTGTTCATGGGAAAGGATCTTAAGCATGTGACAAACTTCTGTATTTTCTGTTCTGTTGAATCTAGTAGCTAGAAAAAGATGGATTAGTATATTTTATTCATAGCTTTCTGGGTGTTTGTATTTGTCTAGAATAATTACCATCTTTAACAACTGTGGTTTTGGACAAAAATAATGGAAGACTCAGCACCTACTGAAAGAAATTCAACAGGACTTCCTAAGTTAGTTTGTTGTTACTGATAGAATACATACTGCCCAAAAATCTGTCCTGTGGATAAGTAGAGGGGGAAAAAAGGCACTTATCTGTTTTTTTTCCCCACACAAGTGCCCTAAGAACTGGAAAAAGATGTATTTTTTCCTCAGACTGAAGTCTGAATGTCTGTCTGATGGAAGGGTATAACCACTGCTTCCAAATCCACAAAAGCTGTTGCATGCAGTTATTTGGATGACTAAGGCAGATCTGATCTCCGCAGAATCTAAACCACAGTATGATTTATCAGGGACCCTTCTTAAGCGGCCATAGTTTAAGACACTAAAACCAAAATATTTTAGACTTCCCAGGTGAATGTATTTTGTAAAATTTCAAGTTTGCTGTAGAGGCTTCCTCCTTGAAATTAAAGGAAATGAAATCACACAGTAAGCGTGTGGCTTACTTGAGCCCTGTTCTACTAAGATCACTTTATATAACCAAGCCCAAGAAGTTATACCCCATTGGGCATTTGTTTCCCAGAGCATCTGTTAATCTGTTCCAGTAATTTTGTCAAATGTATACTTGACAACATCAGTTGCATAAACATGGACTGTCTGGCATGGATGGAGCTTACATTGAATCTGAGAATACAATACCCATTGTAAACAAGGCAAAATAATAAGACTGGTATATAGTGCTAGTTCACAGAAGATGCCTACTGCATGGCTTCAACAGACTTCTGTTTATTAGTACAACAAATAGTAAGTTACACATAGCTCACGCTGAAACTACTGCCTTTGTTTCAGCCTTCAACAGGATCACCTCAGTGCACAGCTATAGATTCTACTTGCTTTTGTTTTAGGAAGAGTGTACTTTACAAGCTGTGTATGATGTGTGTGCGCATCTGTAACTATAGCATATGTTGTTCATCAGCCTTTAATCTTTCTTCACTTGAGGCAGTAATGCACCCCCTGCAGTTCACACTGTTCCATCTGTGTCACTTAGTGCGTTGATTTGTAACTTGACAGAGTATAGAAAAGGAATCTTCAATCTTTTCATGACAGTTGTACAGTATTTTTCTAGGCTGACAGCCCTTGCCAAATCGAAAACAAACCTGCTTCATCTAGTGCTGCTAATTTTCCATAAGGAATTCATATATGCCTAAGACTTAGCACAGGGAATTGGTGCTTCCAATTCAGTTCACTTTAATCGCACTGCAGCATCTTACCCAAGGACAGACATGGTATCTTCAACCTGACTTACACTAGTGTAGTATTTGTTAATGAAATACAGCATTTTGAAAATGCATATTCATGGCAGGGAGTTCAAACTAGATGATCTTTAAGTCCCTTCCAACCCAAATTACGATCATAATCAATTCAGGCATGTCACATAGCTACATAAACCCGTGGCGTAGCATGTTACTTAGTCCAGTGAATTGTCTTATTGGGCCAGTCCTAACTTGCTTTTATAATTGTGCCATATTATGGTAGCAAATAGTTATCAGAAAAGGGTCTTCAGCTCAGCTTTTGTTGCATTCTGGTTGCATCTCTTGCAATCTTGTAATCTGTTTTTTCTTATTGTGAATTTAGCTGATATATTCCTAATAGAAAGTTTAAGTTTTTTAGATATTCACATGAAAAGATCTAAAAAAAATAGGAAAACTGTGGCAAAGAGAATGTATTCTTAATTACTTCAGCTTCCTCCTTATTGCTGTTATCTAATTTATATCTGTAAGTCTTTTCAGTAAAACACATGAATTTAGAGTAACATTTTACAGAATACAAAAAACTGCCACACAGTTGTGTTATTTAATGAAGAGAATGAAGACAAATAGATTGTGAAATTATCATGCTTATGGATCCTCCGTAAATGTCTCTGCTTTCACAGGAATTCTCTAAGAGGTATTGTAAATACTACTACAGCTAAGATGTGGAAGAAAAGACCAGACTTCAGTCTAAGGCCTTGAGCAGCTGGATGCAGAGGGTTACTTCTTTCTGGTAAAATAATGAGGGTGAGTGCAATAGAGCAACTGATTCAGTTACAGCTGCGGTTGCTTAATTCTTCTAATTCTGAGTGACATTAGATCAAAGCAACTAGAAAGATGACATTTTAACCAGAAAAAGAAAGAAACAGTATTTAAAGTGAAACGTTAGTATTTGTGGAATGTAAAACAACATCAAAGAGCTGCTCAAACCCTCATAAATTCATAAATTCTGCAGTAGGATAGTACATGTGATGATATCATCTGTTTCAGATGCTCCTTATAACTTCTGAAAAAAACTACTTCAAGCAACCTTACCACATGAAATTTAGTTCTGAAAACACCTCTTGAGTATCACGTAAAGAGTCTTTCATTGTCCAATTTGAAGAAGAATAGTTTATGGTTTGCTATCAACTGTGGAAATCCATGAGTACTTCTGATTTCTTAGATCAAGAACTGTCTTGTTAGTAACATCTTTAAACTGATTGTGAACCTTGAGTTCTACCAAAACATAACTAGTTCTAAATTCCAGTACCAAACCCAGCATACTTTTTATTTCAGTATGTTAAAGTATGGTTCAGAGGATCTTTCGTTAAGTTGACCTGTTTCCTACGGACAGCTGAAGCAGTGTTATCTTTTGAACACAGTAAGAATAGAGAAGGTCAGGACTAGAAGAGAGAATATTTTTCAAACCACAAAACTGAGAACTGATTGAAAGAGTTTGTAATGTTAAATTATAGTTTACTGATTTATTGAATTTTGTTAGGTAGGGTCAAGTTGCATCTTTGTAGACCATTTACCCAAACAACTGATTTATGTGAAACCAAAACAACCAAATTATATTATGCATAACATATTTCTTCTGTTATTTGTAAATCTAAAATGATAATTACGTTATTCTCATCAACTCTGTCAAAAATGGTGATCAGGAACAAAAGGAGCTAACAAGTTAAGCAGATGTATGTCATTAATCTCCTTGAAATGTAAATTACAGAAAGGAACCTGCATTTTCAAAGATTCATATGGCTTCAGCCAACTGATGTTCCTGTCCTGCATTCAGCTCATTTAAAGATTAGCTGTAAACTTCAGAGAAGAAAGACTTGATGCCTGCAAGCACAAATACAGAAATACATTAGAGTTTCAACATTTTTTTTCTTGGAAGCCTATGAAATTGGATATAATATATAGACATATGAACTCTTCTAATACCAGGAAGTACCTGAAATCTTTGTGAAAGTGTACTTTGTTTTCAGAGTAACTTCTTGCCAAAAAGAAAACAACCACTTATTCAGTTGAAGAGTATGGAAAGTTTTGGAATATGTAAGAAACAGAAAGCAGTGCTGGCAGAACTACTACCAGCTATGCTAAACTGCAGGCATGTTGCTATCTACAATACTGTATTTCTGAACTTGGTGGACTGGAACAAGTTTTGTTCATCAGTGAGACATAAAGTATCACTTGCTTTTGTTTTAGTTCACCACTTCGTAGAAGCAACAGGTGATGTTAAAAAGCTGATGTTAAATCCAGGGATTCTCTGGATTTGGGGCTTTTGTTGTAAAATATGTTAACTATGTTTGATATGATGCACGTGAGATAAAAATGCTTTTTCTGATTAAACAGACAGTGTTTTGCTGATTCAGAGTTCAGATTTTTTTCTGGGATAACTTTACTTGATAAATTACAAAGAAATTGTTGTTAGACTACATGACTGCAATTATTACAGTTTGTCTGTCAATGTCCTTACATAAAGAACATCCTGTTGTTTGGCTAAGTTGAAAGAAATGTGTTTGTATTTCCACATCAACTTTGTAGTTCTGAACAGTTCCCAGATCTGATCAGATCTGATTAAAAAGCCACAATGAGAAAAAAAGCAGAAGAAGTAAATAACAACATGGGTCATCTGTAGAACTCAGATCTAGTAAATGATCATACTTCAGAAAGATAATTTCACAGGTTAATTATATGCTAACAGCAAATAAATACAGTTTCGTCTCATATAGACCGCTACCTGCCCTACGTGTAATAGTCCTTATAAAGTATTACAAATAAGTGCTGAAATACATACCTTTTAGTTTGTGAAGGAGAAGACTGAATCCCACATCTGGAACGTATGCGCTCCTAAAAGCTGCAACCTGGACTCAGACAGGATTGTGACTTCTCACCAGGTTCAAGTTGAGTTTGATGTTCAGAGTAGAGCCCCACAACTACAGCTCACCAGTGACTTGAGAATCTTGATGAGGAATGCACCTAACGAATGCTTCTCCTAGGCAGTGCACCAAAGCCTCTGGATTGCAAGGTACAGTGTCAAACAAGCACATCTGCATACGTAGTTCTAACTGGCACCACCGTTAACATTTCAAGTTGATTTTCTTCTTTGGTATTGACATATAATCAAATATTTTTATAAAAAAGGAAAACAGACCAGCACAACACTGTCAAACACAAATATTAAAATTAAAAATATCCTAATGCAAGGGATCTAGATGGGTGTGGTTTCTATAGATAATCTGTCATACTTAGCACATTGAACACTATGTCTGAGATACACAGTACAACAAGATGTTAACTTTGAGAACATCCTATGATCTGTGTTAGAAATGACAAAATGCATTGGAGGGCAAGCAAAAAAATTATTATTATTATTAATAATAAGAATCAATGTAGCAATGGAGATACACAAATTAAAGCCAGGAAAGCCAAAGAATACCCAGTCACAGAATACAAACATGATTAATATGGTAGTAGTAACGAAGATTTTGCATTCGAGAGTAATCTGTTGTAATGTATATAATCAAATAGTTGTACAGTTATTCATATTAATGATTTCTTAGATATTTTTGTGTGTATAGAATAACAGTACAAATTGAGGTTGCCTGGACTATTTTAATTTCTTTATATTCAAAACTCTCACTTAAAGCTTCTTCAAACTGTTAATATTCAGATATTGTTTTGTAAACCAAAGATAATACAAGCGTGGCTTAATGCTAATGATATACAGACAGGGAGCTTCTACTTCACCTATTCAAAATTATAGGTGAAATAGATTCCTTTTATTATTAATAAGAACTTCATCATATTACCACAGGATAGATTATTGGAACCACTATGTATCATAGAATCATTAGGGATAGGAAGGGACCTCGAAAGATCATCCAGTCCAATCCCCCTGGCACAGCAGGATCACCTAGACCAAGTCACACAGGAACACATCCAGGGGGGTCTTCAACGTCTCCAAAGCAGGAAACTCCACAACCCCCCTGGGCAGCCTGTTCCAATGCTCCGTTACCCTCACTGTGAAATTGTTCCTTCTGATTGCCCTTATTTAAGGTACAACTCAACTTCTGAAAAAGTCTAGAAATCAATGCCACTATCATTGTATGCAATATAAAAAATACTAGCAACAAAAAAAAAACACAGAACAGTTAGAATAGTACCATTTCAAGTATTTACAATTTTACACTGTTAGAAGCAGTCATTTTTCCAAAACAGCACAAATCTTGTAACAGATACATATCTTAAAGAAGTCCACTGATGTTAATGCATTTGCTTGACGGTGGAAAGATCAGAATATGACTCACAGTAATCATACAAATATGCAAAACTCATTTTTCCTGGCATAAATGGCACCATTTCAATGCGTTAACAGGTGTGTTATTTCAATGAAGCATATAACCAACCAGTACCTCAGGTTCTCATAATATGAATCTTCACAGTTTAGGAAGATATGCTTGAAAGAGTTTGTTTCAGGCCCTTTGTAAGAAGCATTGACTCCAAATGCATTAATGCCAGTCAAAAGAATGATTAACCATTCTGTAAAATTTTGCATTGTGCTCTCTGAAGTAAGAATACAGTTGCTCTAAAACAGTGTTGTTCACAAGAGGATGGGGACGCCCTTTTGATTCATGTAAACATCTCTCCCTTCCATCACTTCTGATGCAGTAGAATCCCTTGGTTTGGTTAAAATAAAAATTAGAAGACATAATTCGGGAAGGAAGATTTAGAAATCTTTCAACTTTTTGTAATTCAGGAAGAGGGTCCTTGATTAAAGTGTTACCATCCACAATGTGAATCTGATCCAAACTGAAATGCTTAAGCCATTTCTCCATATGAACATCATACAGACTTCTCTGAATAGCTTTGTATTTGGTATTAAGTGCTCCGTTCTTAATAACAATATCTTCAAAAAGCTGAACAGGCTTGTGGCTTTCTACTCTGTTGTAATACACTTGGGTATAGTCAGATATGACTCGCTCAGTGGGATCTCTTAGAATAAGCAGCAATTTAATGGAGCTATTCATGTCATGAATTCTTTCTGGAGCCTGTGGTGATGTAAAATAGCCTGGTGTTTTCTCAATTGTAATTTGATTTCCATAAGAAAATGGCATCAGACTTCTGTACCAGTCTATTCCTTTCACGTAATTTTCATCCCAGTCAAAGAAGTGAACCTCTGTAGCTGCCACCACAATATTAGGATGAATATCCAACATTTCTAGCAAAGCCCTTGTCCCTCCTTTACGAACTCCTATGATGATTGTCTGAGGTATTTGTCGGCTAGTACCAGGGGGTCTCACCTGTGCCGAATAGTGGTCACTTTTATTGCTGTATAATCCTACTTGTGACTTCAGTGCTTCCAACAATGCCTCATTCTCAACAGGAGCACCCTGCACATGAGTCAGCAGAAGATAAGCTGACACAAGTAGAAAGGCCATGTGGAGAAGAATAATTAGTTCAAAATAATATTATGCTTGATTAACAAGAGAGTAGGTAAGTCCCCTCTTGAGTTGATTGGCAGAACCCGGTGGAAACACACAGCAAGTTTCTGAAGCATCTGTAAAATAAAATAAAATGAAATAAGACAGATCAGTATTTCTAAACCTTTCACCAGTCAGAAATTAAACTCACAATCTAAACTGTAATCACAACAGAAAATTTATATCGAAGTTATTTTCCCTGACTTTATTTCAGAACAAAAAAATACCCAGGTGTTTTTTTCTTTCACCACAGGTGACCAATAATAAATACTAACACTTCAACAGCTTTTATTTCCTCTGAGCACATTAGAATTCCTACCAAACTTCAAATTCCTGATCTTTACTTGCTTGCTTTGATAGCCCTTGTTGTCTTCCACATATAGCATATACTTCTCTTCATGTACATAGCATACCAAATATTATATTAATAATAATTCCTAAACATTTTAAAAACTTCAGTAACTTTTCCCAAATTACCTGCTACAATAGTGTATCTTAATGTAAATAATACAACTGGGTGGTGGGGCATCAGTTTGGTTTCCAGTGGAGCATGCAACGATAGGTCTGTTTACTCAGACAGGGGAAGCAAAACATGGATATAAACAAATTATGGGAATTGAGCCATTTAGAGCAGAAAAATACTAGTGTGACAAAGCAAAAGTCAAGTGTCTGAGTTGAATCAAGGGGGTGGTTAGCAGATTGAAAGAGGTTCTTCTTCCCATCTACTCTGCACTAGTGAGACCGCATCTGGAGTATCATGTCCAGTTCTGGGATCCTCAGTTCAAGGACACAGAGCTGCTGGAGAGTGTCCAGCATAGAGCAACAGAGATGATGAAGGAAGTGGAACAGCTTCCTGATGAGGAAAGGCTGAGGGAGCTGGGTCTCTTGAGCTTGGAGAAGTGGGGGCTGAGGGGTGACCTCATTCACATCTATAAATATGTGAGGGTTGGGTGTCAGGAGGATGGAGCCAGGCTCTTCTCAAGGTCATCTGGGGATAGGACAAGGGGCACTGGGTGCCAGCTGGAACATGAGAGGTTCTACATAAATATCAGAAGGAACTACTTCCCAATGAGGGTACCAGAGCATTGGAACAGGCTGTCCAGGAAGGTTGTGGAGTCTCCTTCTCTGGAGACGTTCAAGACTGGCCTGGCTGTGTTCCTGTGCGACTTGGTCTAGGTGATCCTGCTGCGGCAGAGTGATTGGACTGCATGCTCTTTCGAGGTCCCTTCTGATCCCTAATGATTCTATGATTCGGAAAAAAATGAAGGAGACAGTGTATTCTTTGCCACTATCCAGGTGTGAAACATGATCATTTAAGTGTTGAGGAAAATCCTGGCAAAATCAGATCTTCAGCTAATATTCCATAGTTCCCCAAAGCAATGTGTAAGAAATATGTAAATGCTTCTGGACACCTAAAAACCTTTGCAAGGGAAGCAAATCTGGTTGGAGCTGGGTATCATGCTTCTTAATCCACATACCATACAATAATTTTAAGAAAGTGGCAAATGTTAAATCTCCTAAACATGTGGTAAAAGCTTTAGGCTTGCAGGTACATACACATGCAGCTTAGGTGAAAAGAAACACATCTGCCATCACAGCAGCAGAGACAAGAAATTTCAGATAAATGCAGTACCTTCACTGGAGCTACTATGTTCAGACTGGTTTTGTGTCTGAAAATCTTTCAGGATGAACCCCAATTGAGCAGATTCTTGGCTTTCATTCAATTTCTGAGTACTTGTAACATTTTAAGAGTTGTAGGATAGAGCTATATCCTTAACTTGTTTTGTTTCCGGTGTAGAGAGTCAAAACTATTTCATATCATGAAGTAGCAGTCATTTAGAAAACAACTGCTTTTGGAATCTATTTGGATTATGGCTCATATTTTACAGTAGTCTCAGAAATACAACTCTAGGTCCTTCAGTTCCGCTGTCAGTCTTTTTCTCTTTCTGAATATATTGGTCACAGTACTTCATCTCTTAGAAAGGACCTTAGAAAATGTGGCCAATTCCCATTTGTCACGGCTTTGAGGACCACTCAGTATTTCTATTTAAAAACTGTCTACTTTGAGGCTGTCTTTACAGACTTCAACATCTAACATAAGACCATTTTTGACAGTAACAGTCTAGGCAATGTAGCAGATTCATTAAAACTTGAGTTGCAGCAGAGGAGGTTCCGCCTCAACACAAGGGGGAACTTCTTTGCTGTGAGGGTCACAGAGCACTGGAACAGACTCCCCAGGGAGGTCGTGGAGTCTCCTTCTCTGGGGACTTTCAAGGCCCGCCTGGATGCTTTCCTCTGTGATCTGTGTTAGATAGTTTTGTCCTGCTCCGGCAGGGGGGTTGGACTCGATGATCTCTTGGGTCCCTTCCAACCCCTAACATCCTATGATCCTATGATGATCCTACCAAAACCTACACCAGGTTTGTGAATATCTGGGGAATGACTCTTGTTAGACTAAATGAACTCTAAATTCACAGATAGGTAGTAAATAGTAACCCCCTAAATTGCCATTTAAAAAATAAGCTATGACTCCTAGTGAGCAAGTCTGCAGAGAGTCCCTGCTATGTTCAAGCAACACCTAAAGGGCAACTCCTTATTTGAAAAGAGCACAGCTTCAACCAGGTAAAATGCGTGAGTATACTTATTAAATACTGGAAAAGTACAAATGGCTTTGTAATCAGAGACTAAAGAAAACATTGTTCTCCTTTTCAAACCTGAAAAGAAGTTTAATTTTAAAGGTCACAAGTTTTCGACTAAGAACTTCATATGGAAGTTCTATGTAAAGGTCTCAAGAGCTGGGCATGTAAGCATTTCTACGGCAGCTACAGACATGTTTATACCAAAGTCATTTATAGCTACGTTTTTCAGAATCACTCCTCTTTTGGATGGCAAATGGTAAACATACTATACTGTCTAGTGCTGCTGAGGAATCCAAATGCATTCTGCTGTAATGGCCCCTAATTCTGGTTTTGAAAAGCTCCATGAAATGTACAGTGCTGACCATGCAGCTTGAGGTATCACCCTAGGTGACTCCTGAAACATTTGCCTTCAAATGTTAAACGTTTGTAGGCAGTGACTCTGCTTTAGTAACTTCAAGTGGAATTTTTAGTGATTCAGAAGGTTCCCAAACAGTCCATCCTGAGCAAGGACAGAGCTATACATAAGGTGGCTTTGAAAACTTTTCCTCTCTTCTCTGAAGTGAGATATATGTGGCAGCAAAGACTGCTTTCAAGACCTGTGGTGACAGTAGGCAGGGATTTGTGAGAGGGGGCAAGAGAGCAGAGAGCAGTTAATCTTTCTTCTAAGCTGAATTCCAAAACTCAGGTGTCAATTTACATTCTATTCATCTTCATTTTAAAATTAAAATACTTTCAGAAAGACCGAGCAGTTGTTTTTGTAAACACCTTACAAGTTTTTCAAGATTAGCTTTTTTTGTGCTGATACACACAGGACATTATACATTATAATGTGTATATACCTGCATACATTACAAGCACTTTGAAACTAAGACAAGAGCAGCTGAATGTCTGCCAAGCAAGAAATGCCCTGCAATTACCAAGGTGGAGACACACATTTCATTTCTAATTTAAATTCTGGAACTATACCATCTTGTCAGATTCTTGACAGATATTTTAGGCAACTTTATTTAACTAGAAATTATCTATTTTTAGAGTGTTGAGAAGAAGCATTCTGAGACTAAGTTAATAACTTAAACAACAAACAGAAGAGTAAAAAAGGAAGAAGGAATTTCTCTGAAAGAAACTAAAACCAGCGTAGAAGAAGATACAACATTATTTCAGTCTGGAAACTCTTCAGTGGTATAGACTGAGGTATGTTTCTTCTTTGTTCATCTGCAGACAGATGAAAAAATGCTTGAATTGAATGTGATTTAAAAAACACCAACACACTGTTTTATTCCTAATTAACTGGCAGCTACTGCTAAGAATTGGGTGCACATATAGTCATTCAAAAAAACCTGGAAGCTGAATGAGAAATTCACACTTGAAACTAAGAAAAGATTGGTATCCAAAATATTCTCAGGTCATCTAAAATCATCAGTTCTCTATAAAACACACTTAGGAAGTAACAGAAGAGATCCTGCATTTTCTATGGACCAAAGTTTTAGCAGCATTTTGGAAAACAATTACGTTAGTTTAACCAGTTTGCAATTAATCGCTTTATATAGTGGAAATCTCTTAAAGAGTTCTTGCTAGAACAAAACCTTACCCAGCAAGTACTGCCAGAAATACTCAAATTCAGCATGTGCTGTAAACCCGGTGCCTAAACAGATCAAAATTGCTTTTGAGAGCAGTTCAAGCAGAACAACATTCCAGTTTCAGCCAAAGCTATTTGATTTTGATGAAGCTCTAAGATATTAGGTTATAATTGCTGCATAAATGTAAAGGTTTAAAAGATGATTTATCAGTTACATCTTTAATGAACATTTTTAGAAGACATGAACTGCTTCTTATAATGAAAACATATACATTTGACATTGCTGCACTGCATTCTCTTTGGATCTCAGAGTATGTCTAAGAAATGAACCCTATAGTACAGGATCCTGTAGTAGCACCTAATGACAGGAGGTTTTTCCCATAATCTGGTAGTGTTAGTGTTGCTTAGGAGCACTAACAGTTGTGATACTTACTAGGCTGGAATGAGGTTCAGAAAGAAATTCATACTGCAGAGGGGACTAATTAAGTAAATAATGCCTTGGGCTTTTGTTTGGTTTATTTTTTTAAAACCTTTGACTAGACTGAAGCAGCTAATACACTGTCTGAAAAATCTTTTTAATATTGCAGAAGTATTCTAAATACTCTTAACTGTTGCACGCTATTAGAAAGGAAACTTCTAAGAGGTTTATGATTTATCTTGCTTCAGGGTAAAGTATAAAATCTTAGGGTAAACCTAACTATATTATTACTAATTTATAATATTATAAATTCCTAATAATACTATCTACTGCCTGTAATGTTTTTCATTGGAGAATTGCACAGCTCTTTGTGTTAACAAACTGTCTGTGCCCTACTGAGGCATCATTCTTGCCTTACAGGAAATTGCAACTGACCATCCTATAAATCCAGTTCAAGAGTGCAAATGCTTCACAAAGTCCAAGTTATTTTAATCAGAGTAAGGTCATTTAACTTATTTACAGTTTGACCAAGAATAAAAATACCAAGACTTCCACAGAATCATAGAATCATCAGGGATCAGAAAGGCCCTTGAAAGATCACCTAGACCAAGCCCAGGTGGGTCTCAAACATCTCCAGAGAAGGAGAACCCACAAGCCCCTCAAGCAGCCCCTTCCAGTCACCCTCACTGGGAAGGATCACAGAATCGGTCAGGGTTGGAAGCGACCACAGGACCATTCAGTTTCAATCCCCCTGCCATGGGCAGGGACACCCCATCCTAGATCAGGTGGTCTTAAACACTTCTGGGATGGGGCCCCAACCACCTCCCCGGGCAACCCATTTGAGGCTCTCACCACTCTCACGGTGAAGAACTTCCTCCGCATATCAAGTCTAAATCTCCCCATCTCCAGCTTTGCTCCATTCCCCCTATTTCCAGTTCTTCCAATTCCAACATTGTGCAGTTTCATGAAAGCCACTCAGTCTATTACAGTGATTTATACTTGGGTTCCATGTTGGACTGGAGAGCAGAAAGATTCCTCAATACTTCAGCATATGAGTACTTTGCTGAATATGACAGTTTCTTCCCGCTTGTTCCTCTCTATGACTGAAACAAACTCAAGATTTTGTTGTTCAAGGTACCTGTGCAGAAACGCTCCATCTTACTACTGAAAACTACAGCAAAGGGAGAACGGTCATAACAAGTATTAAAAAGCATCAATGTTTCCTTGACTGGTAAAAATAGGTTTGGATTAAAAGACAGTGTTCTGCTTTCCCTATTTATTCCTGTTAGATACCAACTCATCCCAACAGAGAAATCAGCCACTAAGAGCAAATACAAACCTTTTGAGGCTTACTGGCACATGAATCTGTAACAACTCAGTTGCACTCAAGGTTCCTTCCGATCCCTAATGATTCTATGACCTCCATAATTAAGAACATCTCTAATGCTAATAACAGAAAAAAGCTGTATCAGCCTCTACTCACAACCAGAGGTCACATAACGTGGGTGTGTGCATCTGTACAGGTTTGGGACCAACCTGTTTGAGAGAAGTCCTGCAGAGAAGGACCTGGGGATCCTGGTGGAACACAGTCTGACCATGAACCATAATGTGCCCCTGTGGCCGAGAAAGGGATGCACTAAGAACAGTGTGGCCAGTAGGTTAAGGGAGATTATCCTCTCCTTTCCCCCTGCTCTGGTGAGGCCACATCTGGAGTACTGTGTCCAATTCTGGGTTCCCCAGTTTAAGGCAGTCAAGAAAATACTAGAGAGAGTCCAGCCACTAAGATGATTCTGGGAGGCTGAAGCATCTGCTTAGAAGGGGAGAGCAAAGAGAGCTGGTGCTGTTTAGTCTATTCAGGAGGAAAGTAAGGGGGGATCTCATAGATGTTTATAAATATCTAAAGAGCAAGAGTCAGGAGGATGAGATCATGCTCTTCTCAGTGGTGCCCAGTGACAGGAGAAGCAGCAATGGGCACAAACTGGAACACGGGATGTTCCATCTAAACAGAAGACAATTTTCACATGAGGGTAACAGAGAACCAGAACAGGCTGCCCAGAGAGGCTATGGAGTCTCCCAACCTGGAGACATTCAAAATCCACCTGGGCGCGTTCTACTGTATGATCTACTCTTGGTGATCCTGCTCTGGCAAAAA
Organism: Upupa epops; assembly: GCA_013397515.1. Lineage (NCBI taxonomy): Eukaryota > Metazoa > Chordata > Aves > Bucerotiformes > Upupidae > Upupa > Upupa epops. Next base: position 378,943 of record VZRI01007674.1, read on the forward strand.
TCAAAGGAACAAAGGAACACTGCAGCAGTCCACATCGCTGCTAAAGAACTAACATTCTTAAATGCAGAATTTTATCTTTCATTTACTCCAACCACAGACATATTTTTTAATAGGGAGATGTGCAAAAAATTCTTAAATGAGGCACTATCTAAAAATCTAGGATCCCAGAGACTGTCCCAAATGCAGTCCTGCTGTTGTGACAGCTCTTCTGAAAATGAGATTCTAAAAGTGGCTATTTAAGCATCAATATAAAAAGTGTTATCCCAAAGACAAAGACATTAACATTTTAAAGTCCTAATATCAGCAGTGACTGTATTTGGATGAATCTTTCCTAATGAGATTGCAGTTTTATAACAGCCATCAGCTACTTTCAAGAATAAAAAAAAGAGGTATAAAAAGAAATAGCTATTTGGTGAGTAAAGACAGGAGCTGCAAAGTAACAGCAATTGGCTGCAGGCTCCCCTTCTACCAGGTACACAGACTGTAAAGGATAAAAAGGAGCACTAAGAAAGGTTAGCATAAACTATAAACACATTAAACCATTGGCAGGTGATATTAGCAGATAGGGGGGTTGAAAAAAGCCTGCTTCCCTAAGGCTAGCATTATATTTTCTAATTCCCTTTTCTGATAACTCATGACAGAAAATTGCCTGATGATAATATGACTGCAAATATACAGCAGCACCTTCCATACAGGAATACCTACAGTATAAATACGCTAATATATTTCTGAGCTAAATGAACCTTTTGCAGCTGCAGTCTACACATCTATATTTTCTATCTTTGAAAAGTACCATACCCAAACCACCCAGATCAAAGTTACTGAATACAATTTCATAAAGGCCCTTAATGTGTTTATTCCGTAACATCAGGTGCATTTTAAGTCTTCCTCTAAACAGACATGAAGCAATAGGTATGTTCCTATGAAGATGTAAAGCCCAGATAGCGGTCAGGCTAACACAGATGACAAGTCCGATTTTACACGCCTGATCACTCCACATAGCACATTAGCGCATTTAAAATTAAATCACATTATTCTTTCGTGGAATTAAACTTACACCTCTAATTGTTAATTATGTATTAGGACTAATAGAACTTGAAGCAACAAAGACACCATGCCAAGTCTTCAGCCAAATAAGCAGTAGCTGTGTAATTATAAAGGTGCAAGATGTATGGCTGATAATTAGCTTTTGTGTTTATTTCTGTGTTTGTAAGGTAATTCAGCCTTTCTACCTGTGATATAAATCATTGTGCATTACTCATTTGCCCACAGCCACTGTCACAAAGAACACTTTAATATTCACTGATGTTTACAAATTACAATCAGAATTTGCTGCAAAGTTTTTATGAGAGACCCATCTTTCAGAGGAAAAGATGTGTCAGAGATAGCAACTGAAGCAACTGAAGCATTCAATAAGGGACAAGGACAGGTTAACAGTAAATTCCTACAGGACATCCATGTCAAAGAGGTGACCTTAGAACCTGTTTTTCCTCTCTCGTGAAGAGCACGGCCTCACCACAAAAAGATAAACCCCTGCTAATCAGATCTGGTGTAGATTCTAAAGCGTTACAAATTCAAAGACCACAAATAGGGAAGACTGTCTTACAGGACAGTTTCTCTGGGCAGAAGTTGTCCCTATCACACCCTACATTTCCAGCACTGTCCTAGTGCAGGATGACAGCACTCCAGGCAGAGCTCATCAGACATTGGCAGCTGCATGGAAAGCTACCTGAGACAGCCAGGAATGATGTGGAGCTGGCCAGGGAGGGAAGCCGCAAAGCGGACAAGGAGGCTCCTTTGTCCCCAGTTTGCATGCTTTCACACAATTAAGCACTTCAGCCAAACCTGTTGAGCTAAGGTCAGTATCTCATTCTCTGTTTACATTAACCAGTTGGAGAACTTTTCCAAGGCTCTAGCACTAGTCTCTGGGAAGTTGCTATATGATGCTGGCTGTTAAGAACTGCTGTACTGACTCCTGTATAATTGCTGTACATCCCCATTATTCAAGGCATGAAATACACCGATTCTTCCCTCATGAATAAGTCCTACTACCCAACAATCAGCAGACTGGAGACCTTCTAATGTTAAATTCAGACACTAAAAGCAGGAGCCAACTTCTTGGCTCATGAGTATGCTAGAAGGCTCAGGCAAAAAGGGAATTTTCACCCACAGTAGAGCAAGGCATCTGAAAGACCCACCAGAGCTGAAGTGACTGAAGAAAGTTTAGTAAGGAATTCATTACTGCACTAACTAAAGGACATATTTACTTTTCTGACTACAGTTACTTATTAAGTACTTGATCTTTTTAATAGGTGTTAGTTAACTAGGTGTTGTTCCTTGAAGCTTTGGATTTCTTGCCTGAGGCACTGAGAGGATGCTGGAGCAGCTCGTGATTTTTGCCATAACCAGAGCACAACACAGAAAATAGATCAGTGTGCCAAACTCATGCATGTTTTGCACTGCTCTTTAGGCTGAAAAAGAGAGTCAAAGATGACAATCTATCTGAAAACACAAATGACATAATGTTAGAGATCAGAAGAGACAGCTGGAGTCCACCTAGTTCAACCCCGTAGCTAAAGCAGGTTCACTAGAGCCAGCTGCACAGGATCCCATCCAGGTGGGTTTTGAACATCTCCAAAGGAGGAGACTCCATAACCTCTCTGGGTAGCCTGTTCCAGTGCTCTGTCAGTGTCAAGGTAAAGGTATTCCTCCTCATGTTTAGATAAAACTTTCTGTGTTCCAAAAAAGCAAAGCTCAGATCTTGCTAGATCTGTTCCCTACTGGTGATGTAAGTTAAAATACAGTGAAAGAACACTTAATATTCTGAAAAGTCAGGGATCAGTTAGCTCTCATTTCTTATCTCCAAGACTTCTGAGATTTAGTAGGGGTCCTATCTGTCTTTTGAAATGCTTTGTCAGGAAAGACTGAACTTGGTAAAGCTTCTCTGCAATCACAGTTTTTCAAACTTCCATCTACTACCTCAGACTTGTAGGGATGTTAGTTGTTCCAGCCAAAGTATCAAAGATATACAAACAGAAGTCAAAAACTCTTTAGCGGAAAACAAAGCAAATCTCTTTCCTCTTTCCCTTGGTGTAGTGAGTTATAATAGCTTTCCTGTGCAAAATCAATCTGCATTCATAGCTTGCCACAAAATCACTATCTGTGATTGTGCTCTAAACCTGGAAAGCCAGGGGGAAAAACACCTGCCGTAGCACTGCCACAAATGCCACGGTTAATTCAAGCAGCACATGCTCTCCACCATACAGCATCACTTCCACCTCACAGCTCAGTGCTACTTTGCACCCAAAATAAGTCCTCCACACTATTCATTTAATGCAGCTTCGCTTCAAATCAGTTACAACTTCTCAGCGTGACTCTTTGATGGCTGACAGTGCCTACAGCAATTCTTTGGAGGCTTTAAGCTCTGTCTGTCAATTTTCACCTATGCCATTCAGGTAAAATCGTATTTAGGAGCCATCATGTACATTCAGGATCTGGACTTTAAGACTTCAAATTTGTGAGACTTCTGACAAATGGTATGGGTTTCTCATATTAGAAAGTAACTAGGAGGAGCCACAATAGGTGCAATTCAGACATAGAATCAGCACGGTAAAAGTCTCTCCCAGACTAAAATACTGATGATTAAATTTATAATTAGCACATCTTTATTTGAAATAGTGCTATAAATTTGAGTGTGACCATCCACATAATTCCTTATCCACTGAGCAGTCTATCTGTCCAAAACATTTTAGAAACAAAGACGTCACATGGGACAGTGTCAAATGCCTTCTGTAAGTTCACGTAGATGACAGCAGTTGTTCTACCTTTACCAACCAGTGCCATTAACTATCACAGAAGGCCATCCCATTTGTTAGATACAACCTGCCCTCAGTGGAGCCATACCAGCTGTCATTAACCATCTCCTCATTTTCCACTGCCTCAGCACAGCTTCCAGGAGGATCTGCTCCATATACAGAGGTGAGATTGACTGGCCTGGAGTTTCCCAGGTTGTCTTTTCTTTCCCTTTCTAAGATAGGGCTTCTGTTTCTCCCTTTCCAGTCATCAGGAACTTCACAAGACTGCCATGATTTCTCAAATGTGGTGGACAATGGCTTAGCAACTTACTGCAGAAGTTGTCTGAGGATGTACAGGTATGTCACCCATCAGGCCCCATGGACTTTTGAACCTTAAGGTAATGAACCTTCTCTGCCTCTACCACGGATGGTGCTTCCTTTTTCCAGTCCCAGCCTTTGATTTCTGTGATGTAAGTGATGTGGTTTGACTCTTTTATGCTGAAGACTGCAGCAAAAAGTCACTGAGAACCTCAGCCTTTTCCATATCCTGGCTAACCAGGTCACCAGTTTCCTTCTGGAAGGAGGCTCTGTGGTCTGGCTTCCCAGATGGATACTGCTGTACATAAGACTAGAGAGCCTTACTTCCCTATGTAAATGGTGGTGTAATCTTCAAAGAAGTAGAGCATTTTTAAGGTTTTGTATCTCTGGGATGGCTGATGGCTGAGATGACTGAGTCACCTGTTCTCAGAGACTGATACAACTGTTTAGCAGCTCAGTAAGAAACATATCCAAGTATGTGTAATGATTCCCTAGCAAACACGTGTAGCCTACCGATATGCAGTGTGGACACCTTGCACCCTTTCAGAACTTTAAATTTTAAAAACCCACACAAACACATGGTAATTCAGAACGATTCATGTGAAATTTTGTTTGGGAAAGAGGATCCCAGCTGAAATCCCACAATTAACTTCACAACCTATCTATCCTCTTACTCTCAGTATTGTTTATCTCGCTGTTTAGTCATTGATACTTAGAGGGGTTTGCATACCACAGGCATAATCCAAGTTCCACTCCATGAAGGTTTTAAAAAGTATAGTCTAGGACACCTCTATTTAAAGAAATGTAATGTTTAATTTTGTGGCAATAAAGGATTTTTTTGCCTGCATTATGATTACATATGTTCATAGAATCATCCGGGATCAGAAGGGACCTTGAAATATCATCCAGTCCAATCCCCCTGCCATAGCAGGATCACCCAGAACAAATCCAGGTGGGCTTCAAATGTCTCCAGAGAAGTAGACTCCACAACCACCCCAGGGCAGCCCCCTCCAGTGCCCCGTCACCCTCCCTGGGAAGAAGTTACAGAATCACAGAATCAGTCAGGGTTGGAAGGGACCACAGGATCATTCAGTTCCATACCCCCTGCCATGGGCAGGGACACCCCACCCTAGAGCAGTCTGGCCAGAGCCTCATCCAGCCCAGCCTTAAACACCTCCAGGGACGGGGCCCCAGCCACCTCCCCAGGCAACCCATTCCAGGCTCTCACCACTCTCCCAGTGAAGAACTCCCTCCTCACATCAAGTCTAAATCTCCCCATCTCCTGCTTTGTTCCATTCCCCCTAGTCCTGCTGCTACCTGAGATCCTAAAAAGCCCCTCCCCAGCTTTTTTGTAGCCCCCTTTGGATGTTGGAGGCCACACTAAGGTCACCTTGGAGCCTCCTCTTATTCAGGCTGAACAGCCTCAACTCTCTCAGTCTGGCTTCATAGGAGAGGTGCTGCAGCCCTCTGATCATCCTCTTGGCCCTCCTCTGGACTCGCTCCAGCACGTCCACATCCTTCTTGTAATATGGGCTCCAGAACTGGATGCAGTACTCCAGGTGGAGTCTCACCAGAACGGAGTAGAGGGGGAGAATCACCTCCCTTGACCTGCTGGCCACACTTCTCCTGATGCAGCCCAGGATCCGTTTTGCCGTCTGGGCTGCAAGTTCACACTGCTGGCTCGTGTTGAGCTTTTTGTCCACAAGCACCCCCAAGTCCCTCTCCTCTGGTACCTTAAATACATGCCCACAGGAGAAAGCAAATCTGGATTTAAAGTTAAATTTGTGTCTATAAAACACAAAATAGTTATTTTTGTTTATAGCATGCTAAAAAAAGGTACTGCAAGTAGCTAGTGTAGGCTGCCAGTTAACATCAGTTGTTTTCAAGCAGTGGTAATAACTTTTCATCTTTCTTCTAGAAACTACAAATTGTACATATTATTTTATGTTTTTAACTCTGAGTTTTCATCTTAGAAGTCTAGTTGGACACTTGTTAGCTCAAGTATTTACACACTCTTGTCCTACTTATTCTTTATAGCGTCTATCAATTTAAATACATTTCAAGAAAAATGAACACTATGAGCAGGTTGAATTTCTTTCAGAACCTTTCTACCCAGAAAGGAAAGTCTGACATGGACTCACTTGTAAATCTGTCACACCTACCGATGCCTTAGAGGGAATTATAGCCAAAAGAAAAAAGTCACTTCCTCTGAGTTTATAGATAATAAACAGTTCAGAGCAAATTTTTTATCAGAATGAAGATGTTGCAATAAAACAACACTCAGGTGTCAGTACCTGAATAATAAGCTCTTCTATTACTGAATGTGAAACAGACTCAGTGCTTAAAACTGTGGAGCTTACCAAAATGACCTAAGAAATTAGAGAGTAGCATGTCAAAGATATTAATAAAATGATAGTATTTTTTCTGACAGCTAAAAAATATTACTGCTGTAATTGTCATTCACACTGGAAGGATGTTTCAGAAACCAGTATCGCACAATACAGACGGGTTCTGTATTTGTACAAATACACAAACATACATATATAGCTTGTAGAGATATAGAATCACAGAATCATTAAGGATAGGAAGGACCTCGAAAGATCATCTAGTCCAATCCCTCTGCCACAGCAGGATCACCTAGATCAAGTCACACAGGAACACAGACAGGTGGACCTGGAACGTCTCCAGAGAACGAGAATTCACAACCACCCTGGGCAGCCTGTTTCAATGCCCAGTGAGGGTAACGGGGAAGAAGTTCCTTCTGATATTGATATGGAACCTCCTCTGTTCTAGCTGGCACCTATTGCCCCTTGTCCTATCACCAGATGACCTTGAGAAGAGCCTGACTCCATCCTCCTGACACCCACCCCTCACATATTTAGCGACATGAATGAGGTCCCCCCTCAGCCTCCTCTTCTCCAAGCTCACTAGTGCAGAGTAGAGGGGGAGAATAACCTCCCTTGAGCTGTTAACCACCCTGCTTCTGATACCCCCCAGGATGCTGCTGGCTCCCTTGGCCACAAAAGAACACTGATGGCTCTCAGTCATCCTGCTGCCCACTAGGACCCCCCAGATCCATAAGGAGTTGGCAGTAATAGAAAATAATAGAGTCAGATTCAAGAATTTGAATTAGTGAGGTTCTTCAGCAATGCAGCTGATGCTGATAAATTCAGATTATAAAAGTGTATTGCAAACACGTACATGTGTATACACATTAGTTGATCAAGCTCAGTAGAATTTAGATCTGTTATGATGTATCAAACTAGGAAAACTATGGTTCTACTATGGTTCAAGATATGTAGGGAAACAAAAGAGTTAAGGATGGTGTCATGATTTTGATTGGAGTGGAGACCAAGTGAATCTGAGTTACATTTCCATTTCCTATTGGGAGTGTAGCAAACACACATCTTCAACAGTGATGCCATAACAAAGTGAAATAGCGTTTAGAACTTAGACACATTCTCTAAGCAGAGCATCCTCCTCAAACTCTGAGATTATTCACAAGGGAGTTAGAGCTCAGTAGCTAATGTGCTTTAAAATTTACACCTCGGCTTTCTTACAGTAATTTCCCCTTGAAGACAAGCCTTGAGGATGACATTTTTCAGAACCACTTACAAAGGTCTAATTTTAGTCCCACAGAAGTCAGTCATAAAATAATTTACTTAGCAGCAAAGTTATGAAATATCCCCCTCTCTTCCTCACCTTGTGCTCTTCAGAACTGTGGTTGTTACCTTACAGAGATGTTACAAAGGCAAACACAAATACCTTGAACGTCCAGATGATTGAAAGGGGAAGGTAACCCTAACTGTAATGGATTTCTTAAGGCTCTAATGGCGAGTTGTATTGCTGGAGCTGAACAATGAAGTAAATGTCAAATCACCCTGCAGCTTTAGAAATACATCCAGGTGTTCTGAAGAGATTTTAAATTACTGAGTTGACAAACTGTCCAGTAATATCTGCCCCCATGTGGAAAGGTAATGGTTTAAAAACTATGGGCAGAACTAAAAGGAAGTCATCCTTGATATAAATTGGAAGAAATTACACTGAAAACAATTTTAAAAAAGCAGGGGAACCGTGACATGGCACGACAGAATTTCTTTAGATTACACCTCCTTCCCTTCCCCAGATAATCCAACACACAATTTGCAGAGAATAATTTTTACATGACCTTCTGATCCCATTGACCATGCAAGCTAAAAAGCGTGGCAAAAAGAACTGGTTGGTATAGTTCATACAGACTTTGAACAATGTAACAGTTCTTTATTAATTTCTGGGTAAAAAGCAAAAATTCAATGTGGATTTAAAAATCAGCTTAGAAGCCAAAGTGTAGCATCCAGTTAGTTCAGAACATTACACCACACATCTCTTCAGAAAAAGATACAGGCTGAGAGTTTCAAAGGAGCCTAAGGGAGCTTCAGTTACCAATGCATTTGAAATTTGAATTTCAAATTAGAGATGGCACCTAGACCCCTCAAACTTTCCGGAAAGCCCTACCCTTAGGATTCTTTGTGGAAAACTCAAAAAACTCAAAGAAAAATTCAGCTTGATGCAGAGTAGTGGACAAAGACAAGCACACTATTAGCATGCAAAAGCAGCGAGAGAAAATGCCAGTAAAATTTTAATGTGTTTTGGTGAAGTAATAGTTCAGAGTGACTGGGAACAGTGAGTTTCATTCTGGTCAACATCTCTCAAAAGGGAGAGGGAGTTCAGAGGTGGCTGTCAACAGAAGTCTGCAAGCATAAATAATTTGTTAATGTAAGGAGATAGGAAATTTCACACATCTTCTGACTTTCTCAGGAGTTTGTACTCTGACTGCAGTGTCAGATAAATGAACTAGGATAACCCCTGCTCATCCCCTTGCATGTGCATGAAAAACATGTTTCAGCGAAACAAAAAGGCAACAAAATTAAAACTGACAAAGTTACAGGCTCTGAAAAATGTGCAATTAATCTAGGAGTGTCACTGCCACTCGGTGTTACTGAAGAGCTATGTAACACAATGGAAAGAAAGGAAATGGAGAACAGGAGAACATGGGAAGAGGGAGTGGGAGGGAGAAAAAGGAAGCAAAGGGAAGGAAAGAAAAGGGAAGGGGAAGGGAAAGGGAAATGGAAAGGCACTTTAAAAGCTGTAGTTAGCATTTAGTGGCTTCAATAAGCCATCTACTGTAAAAACAGATTTTGCAAAGACTTCCAGGGAAAGAACTCAATTTGAATTTGAATAACTAGGGTGTAGGTCATATAAAATATGTAATACCTTATTCTAATGTATTTTCCAAAGAAACAAGACAGACTAAATAATTTCTATTAGGTTTGGGTGCATTTGTTCACTTTGTTGAGTTCTGTGGAAAGAAAGACAGACAAAAATCTGCACAGACTAAATGGCCATTTAGTCAGTTCAAAGCACTCCTAACATTTGACCAACTTTGTTGAAGACCAGGAACTACACAGTTAGAGCATACAGTTTGAGAGTGTACATATAAGCAAAATCGGATGACTTAGAGGAGACAAGGAAAAGGTCAGCAGCATGATGGCCTACACTCACATGCCAGAAGAAGCTGTAAATACAAAAATGAAAACAAGCCAACACAGAAAGGTAGAAACTCAGATTCTTCTAAATATTATAGATTCTGAGGCACTAAGTAACATGATTAAATGATGAATCTTAAATAGTGGTCTTTTAACAGATTTAATGAATTTGTAAACATTATATCATACAAAGAAAAACTCAAGGGGGCACATGGTAAGAATTACAGTTCATTTAACTCAGCTTGTGAGTCATGTTTTCTAGACTTCTGGTCATTCTCACTGATCTCTAGATTCTCTGTTATTTCATATCCATATCAATCCTTCTAGACTCTGTTGTTTCATAGCCACATCAATCCTAGGCCTCTTTCTTCAGATGAGACCTCACTAATGCAATGAACAACCAACTTGTTTTCAGACCAACCTCTTATTTTCCAGACTATGGCCTGCATAAATAACTCTTACAGTTCTTGCTGCTTTTTCATTTCATTCCATTAAATCACATGAAATTCTTTTATGCAGCACTCTTACCTAGTCAGTACCTCCACACTGGGATTTGTACCGTTAAACATTTCTGCTTATACTTGTCCCTATTAAACTGCAGCCTATTTTATTTGAACAATTTATTGAACATAGCAACACCACCTTGATATTCAGTCCTGTTCTTTGGCATGCTTGCACCCTGCCTCGCTTAAAATTACCTATGTCTTCTCCATCAAATCATTCAAATCATTAATAAAAGGCACTGCATACTGTTTTTCTCACACCTAAAAATGGTGTGGTCAAAGGTAGCTTTCTCCCAGTAACACTGAACTCTACAGTGCAACTGTCATTCAAGATGTATTAAAAAGGAGGTACAGGAATTAAATACATGGCAACAGCTGATACATACGTGACTACATAAAGAAAAATAGAGATGACCATATGCAGAGAGGAAATTCAAATCTAATTACCCTGCAAGGTACATACTTTCATGTAACAGTAACAACAAAGATCTAGAAATGCTAACCCATTCATCTAAATGGAGATGTTAATTTCAGATTACATCAAACACAAAAGGAACGAAGCCAGCTTTGAAGCTATACTGCAACTGAAGCCTGCCTGCATCTTTGCAGCACTTTTAATTCAAACATGTTAAGCATTCTGTTGGGCCAAGTGCTTCACTTGTCCTGTATCCCCACCTCTAGCAGTGGCCTATAATGGACAAGTAAGGGACTGCACAAAACCAAACTATACAGTGGTATTGCCAAGCATACTCTCCTTCCCTCTACTGAGTTTGAGTTTCAGTGGCTCTCTGTGACAATTTGTAGTCCTTAACAAATGAGTAACCAGACTTACTACTTTTCAAATCAATGTAAACTTGTGGCAAGGAGCTCCTCAACATAACCACATGAAACAAGAAAAAGTACTTACTTAACTTAAACATACTGTCTACTAGTTTCATCCAATGCCCAATGTCCCTCCAGTGGAAGGGTCAGTAAGCAATCACACATAATCTACTTTACTTACCACTCAGGAGTTGATAAACTTGTTTTAGACTCCTTCAGTCTTCTCTTCCCAGACTGGAAAAACTTGAAATTCTCCTTGCTCCTTGTTTGAAAGATTCAAGCATCCTTTAGTCATCCTTCTCCTTAACAAAGTGCAGGCACACCCCGGTGACTCTATTTGTAGCCACGTTGTTCATAGATTGATTGGATGGTTCAGGTTGGAAGAGACCTTAAAGATCATCTAGTTCCAACCCCTTTGCCACAAACAGGGACACCCCTCACTAGACCAGGTTGCTCAAAGCCCCATCCAGTCTAGTCTTGAACACTTCCAGGGAGGGGGCAGACAAAACCTCCCTGGGCAACCTGTTCCTCTCTCAGCCTGGAAGCTGAAGTGCTTCAGCCCTCCAGTCATCCCTGTGACATGTTCCAACAGCTCAATATCCTTCCTGTGCTGGGGGCTCCACAACTGGACACAGTACTCCAGATGGGGTCTCATGAGACCAGAATAGAGGGGGAGGATCATCTCCCTTGACTTACTGGTCCGGATCCTCTTGATG
>VZRI01007674.1:398798-481363 GCA_013397515.1 Upupa epops
TGGCTAATGTTCAGCCAGCTGTCAACCAACACCCCCAGGTCCTTTTTCTGCCAGGCAGCTCCCCAGCCATTCTTCCCCAAGCCTGTAGCACTGCTGAGGGTTGTTGTGACTGAAGTGACCTGGCACTTGGCTTTGTATAACCTCATCCCATCACTCCAGCCTGTCCAAATCCCTCTGCAGCATCTCCCTATCTTCAACATCATCAACACTGCCATTTAATTATGTGGCATTGCAAATTTACTGAAGGTGCATTCAATCCCCTCATCCAGGTCATTGATAAAGATGTTAAATGAGACTGGTCCAAAAACTGAGCCCTGAAGGACACTGCTTGTGACTTGGTCACCAACAGCTCTCCGGACTCCGCCATCCAGACAGTTTTAAACCCAGCAAAGAGTTTACCTAAGTTGTGAGTCACCAGCTGCTCCAGCAGAATGCTGTGGGAAACAGTGTCAAATACCTTCTTGAAGTCCAGGTAGACAACATTCACTGCTTTTGCCTTATCCACATGAATCCCTCAAACTTAAACACAAGAGTGGGATAAAATCTATGCATATCCGCAATATGTGGACTCACAGTGCCACTAAATCACAAAAAATACTAAGGAAGAAGAGACTTCAAGATGTTTGTCTAACTAGATCTTAAAAAATTTCCAGTGATGGGAATTCCTCATCTCTGTGCCTAGGCGCATACAATGTATGCTGGTTTTCAATTTTCTAGAAAGAGAAAATCTGCATAATTGATTATGAGGGTCCTTAAATTGCAAGTTACAAAGAACTTCATAATTAAACAAGGTACAAATACACTGCATGCCCTAATACAGTGTGATTTGTGTGCCCAATACACTCATATCTCTTATTTTAAAATGATTTATATACACGTGTCAGCTGTGATTTAATACAAATTGATAATGCAAAGTATTCCCAGGGAACTTAGGTCCATTGAAACCAGAGGATATAATGACAAAGTAGTAGTTTAACAAATGACGATTCTATGGTCCAACCTTCTGGCTCTTGACAATTATCTGACCTGTACTGGAGGGTCACTATAACTGTTTAAGAGCAAGCATGATTTGGGAATCCCAGTGGTGGTACTTCTAATTCAGATGTAGAATTAATTCTCTAACAGTGTAACAAACAGCAAGATTTTATTTGCAAAGGCATCAGTTCCTTCCATAATTTCACACAGATTAACTAAGATTTATGACTTCCCCCCCCCCCCTTTTTTTCTTTCTGTTTATGAAAAGAACTGTACTGGAAACATTAAAATTTTCATGATGACAGAGAGAAATATCTTTCTGTTATGGGAAAAGGACTGTTTTAAGGCTCTAGTACTAATACGTAGAAGGAAAAGGTACTAAAACACATTAAAAATAATTTACAAGGTGGAAAAACTAACAAATATCTTTTTTGCTTTTATATCACTGAGAAAAAAATACTGAACTTGCCAAGTTAAACATTCTACCACTAAGTGTGTGTGGGCTTCTGCAAACAGCTGGAACATTAGCTATGGATTTTTGCAGGTTCACAAACCCTGTGCTCCCATATCCAGTAAAAGCTGCTGTCTAATATACAAAGTTAAACACCCCAGGGACATTGAAGTGAACATATTTTTTCTGCTTCTTGAAGCTCACCAGCAATCACTGGTAGAGTTTACATGGCCTTTTTGTCAATACCTGCTGGTCACAGTTGGTGAAGATGTAGTTTCTCTTATGATCTGCTTGCTAATTGAGCATGGCAGTGAAATTTTCAACAACCTGACACACAGAAGGAAAGAACCTGATCTATTCTTACATGGTTCCACTCTTCATATCATTTGAATTCTGTACTGGAACTGTTCTGTAACTTAAATAATACTATGTTAGATTAACATGCATGTTTTCTGAGAAACTACAACATACTCTATGCAGGATGGATGCTTTAACCCTAGTGTTCCACAACATAACTCTTTTAAATAAGAAAAGTTTAAAGGATTTGAAGCTACAACAATATAGGCAAAAAATGTGCATTGTCTTATACTAACTTTCTTCAGTGCTTCACAATCTACACTGAGAATCAGAAGGGATTGGAAGGGACCTCATCTAGTCCAATCCCCCTGCCATAGCAGGATCCCCTAGACCAAGTCACACAGGAACACATCCAGGCGGGTCTGGAACATCTCCAGAGAAGGAGACTCCACAACCCCCTGGGCAGCCTGGTCCAGTGCTCCATTACCCTCACTGGGAAGAGTAACATCCACTTGTCACCATTTTTTGTCATCACCCAGCTGTACTTTATTTCTGTTGGCTATTCCTTTACGTGCAGGAGGATTGCAGTTTTCTGTTGCAGTGCCTTTCTGCACACATCACTCAGCCATTCAGAATCTTACAGGTTGGAAGGGACTTCAAAAGACCATCAAAGTCCAACCCCTGGTGCTGGAGCATCAGTAAAACTACTTCACTTTATCTATTTTGTTGTTGCCTTGGCCTTCAAAAGCCAGCAGTTCTTTTGCTGACTGACTACCTTCTCATATCACATTGTTTCCTTGTACCATTCCTTCTTGATGTTCATCCATGTTGTCACTTAGTTCATGCTTCAATTACAAACTACTGTAAGCACAAGTCTTCTGCATTTGTACAGCCCCACCCAGTGGTTCAAGGCTTGAATTCGAGACACACTGTTGATAGTTCACTATTTTATTAAGACCTTTGTGTGCGGGGCGAAGAAACCTGGAATCTTAATGAAATCTTAACACTAATTAAGGAAAGACTGTTTCATCTGAGTAGGTAAAATATCAGAAAAAGTGAGTCTTTTTTGAGAGAAATACCCAGATGTCAAAGGCATTGGTAGAACTACCAGAAGCAGCTGAAAGACCTCTTTCCACTCAGAGCAAAAGCTCACTCCAAAAGGAACACTACCACATCCAAGCATGTTTTTGATCATTTACAAGCAATGAATAAATTGTTCACATAAAATATAATAAATGTGCATTTATATGTAGTTTGTTGAAACTTTTGTGTTCTTGTAACCGCGTGTCTTATATAATTCTTATCTAAAAATGAACATTTGTCATAATTGTAAAAAAAATGTACCTTTTGCAATTCTGGATAAGAAATACAGCACCAAATAAAGTACATTAACAATTATCCTAAGGACAAGAACACAGTCAGAAGACGTTGCTTGTAAAGGCTAATTCAAGAGCTTAGGAAAAAAAAAAAACTGAAACATGGAAGCCTGTCCTTCATTTCTGGTAACAGAGATTAGAGCTGAAACAGCAAGTTACCACTAATTAATTCCCTTATATATCTTAGCAAGGTAATAAAAGGATCCACACCTGCTGTTGGCAACAATGGGTCATGTTCCAGGAGATTCTGACTGACAAGTGAAAGCACATAGAGAAGACCTCAATCCACCACACAAGGTTGTCTTCAAGTAACTCTGGTACACCCCTTCACATTCTAAGTAGTCTTGATTTTAGTTTGGATATTGCAGGTGGTGAGGTAGCTCTCCCACCCAAAAGATATTGTCTAGTGCTATTAATGTCGACTCTGCTTAGGCGTAAGGTCTGTAAGCTACTTCTGCTGGAAAAAACATTAGGACAGTGTTATTGTAAACTTGCTTTTGAAGAAAAGAATACCTTAAAACTGCACAGACTTTAAAATAAAGACTAGGGTTTTTGTTTGTTTCTTTTTTTTCTACTAGTGACAAAGTACCAATCCCCTGGACAGATAAGAGAATAAAAAGACTGCAGGAAAAAATAAGATTTTAAAGACAGACATTGTGATCCTGCTATGACAGGGAGATTGCACTAGATGATCTTTCGAGGACCCTTCCAATCCCTAATGATTCTATGATTCTTTTCCTGTCCTTTGGCCGTATCTTTTAGTTTCTTGCTAGTACATGTGGCTGAAGTTGAGCTATTAAGATGTCTGTAGAGAATACATGGTAGAATTAAATAAGGCATAAAACTCCAGACACAGTGAGAAATACATTAAAAGCCAAAAAATTATTTCAATGGAAGTCACCTAAAAAGTTAGAAAGCCTTGCCTTTCAATTTGATGAAGCTGTCCTGAAAGAGAGCTCCCCCCGATTCTGATAATTTTGTTTCGCCTTTCCATTGTAAAATGTTTTAACTACCATGTGAATTCATTGTTATTTATTATTTGAAGTGCACCTCTCGACTGAGATTTTGGCTGCACCTGCAATGAAATATTTTTCTGCTGTGGAACACTTGCAGCATGCTGCCAATAATCACCCATGCTGAGAGCCAATCTTCAAGTTTTCAACTGCCTGCAAGTAAAATGACTGTAACATCCACAGAGAAATGGTCTTTCTACTCCTTTTCCTCAAATATTTGCCACCTCAAAGGAAAGCATGAGCAGAGAAATAAATACTGGGGTAGGTGAGGAGAATATCCAGAAATTGTCTTTAAGATTAAAGGAATCCAATAAACTGTCAGAGGGTAAAATTTCTTCAGGAAACTTCCTTGAGGAGGGCTACTTTTTCAGAACTTGTGTGACACAAACTAGCTAGAGTTAGAAGCATGGTATTCCAAGAAATTCCTTCCTCTCTGTTCAAATCAGATTCTTATTAAACCCACTGAATGACACTGTAAAAGCAATAGCTTAATGAAATCTCTGTGACTTCTCTTAACCTGTAGCCCAGTTCTCAGAAATCAAGAATTTCATGTGGCCAGATGAGCACAGGAAAGGACATGGTGTCTTTTTAAGACATGTATCATTCATCTCCCTTTCTCCAGCTGAGCATTTCCTCCTCTTGTGATTTCACAGCAATTATCAAGAAATGAAGCTGAAGAAAGCCTATTGCCTCCATGCATTTAAGACAAGGAGTCTCTCTGACAGGACATATGAGAGGGAAGAGGCGACCTACACATCAAAAGCAAGGTGGTATCAGTTGCAATCCCCTTCTGTTTAGCGCACTGTCTGCTCTGTTTAAATGGCTGCAAGACTGGCACTAGACACTTACCAACTTGTAGCATTTAAATGTTGGTAATGAGCGTATGTAATAAATGGAACATTGGTAAAGTTTGACTAATAATTGCATTTAAAAAATTTCTAGTACAATGGGATTTCTGCTTGATTATAAAGCTGGTACACACAGGACACACAGAACATCACATATGGTCAGTTAATTAGTTTCTGAAGTAAGGCATGGTTAATCAACATCAAATGTTGTGAAAAATTATAACTACACCATTTGCTTTCCAGGGTGTATTTACCTAACTTTGTGTCACATTTCTAGCTTCCAGTGATTGCTCCTTAAATTACCATACTTTGTTGATTGGAACTGTTGTCCTCTGTGAAATATACATTGAAAGAGGAAAATATAAAATGACATTAAAATAAAAGATGGAAGTAGCTAATTTCCATAAAGTATTCTGTCTGCATCTTGCTGAAATGTCTAAAGATCCATCTACACTGCACCACAGACAAAAGTCAGACTGAAAATGTTACAGCAAGCACCGCTGTCAAACAGTAGTCTCACACAAGAAATCCTGTATGGGAGAACAAAGAGCAAGAAGCCTTTGAGCTCTTTGAAACAGCAACTGCCACTTAGGAAATATCACTATGCTACTGTTTTTTAAAAACTAATGTCAACTAATAAAGGTCACAAGAAAGCCATCAGTTAAGGAATGGCTTTTTTTCTCTTTGAGACTGTTGCGCAAAGTAAAGTTATCCCTGTGCAAAAATCCAACATCTTTATACGAGAATGTAAGAATACAGAGTCTTACGTGAAGCTAGTTTCACCCAGAGTAAGAACTTTCTGGCATAAGACTAAATTAAAAAGAACAGATGGTTGCAGGAACATTAAAAAAAAAGGAAACGGATATCAAAGCATCACCTTTCCCTTAAATTTTCCCTGGAAGAAGTAGAACAGGAAACTTCAAGTTTAGATCACCATTAAGCTCAAAACTAATATATCAAATATTCTATACATGAATACGTGCCAGATGCTCAAAATGGGCTAATTTGGAAACTGCAAAGTGGTCAATGTAGACGTTCTCAAACATTCAGGAACAGAATACAATTAAACAGAAAAAGTCTTTACTGTAAATTAGTATTTAATAGAATTCATCAAACACAGTTTGGTTGTTCTCTGTCTGCCCTGAAGGCATGACTGTTCTGATATCTGTTTACCTATGTAACATTTCGAGAGCATTTAAAAAACAAAACAAAAACCACCCCAAATCCAACCACCTGCTAAGCAAGGACCAAGAAGTTGTCTCCATACAGTCAAATATATTTATATATTTAAGAATACATTTCCTCACTTTCATTTATTCAGCTGTTGCTATTGCCCAAGCGTCAGACAATATTACCTCTGGAGAGGTAATGGGATTAGACTTCTAGTCTACAACTAAGCTTGCTGAAAATTGGCATCTTCTACTCACGTAAGATTTAGTTTATAAACAAAACAGCCCCCTAAGAGCTATTGTAATGGGTAAAATAACAGCAACACAAGCAAACATACACTAAGTTGCCACAGATGCTCATAGCATGGTGGTGCACGCTCCAGCAACGGATTCCTGTGTTTGCAGTGGTACTACATGCGTGTGAACTTAGTGCATGCACTGGAAGTTTTATCCTCCCTCGAGGGAACAATTTGTATTTACATCTTTATAATCTATATAAAAGCTTAATGACTTCAGTGACCCATGTTCAGACACAAGGATTTACTTACTTTACCTCAGATCAGGAGGAAATTAAATACACCTATCCACAGATGCCATGAATATTTCACATTAAAGCTGCCACACTTGTGAATATAGCATGGAAAAGCCATCAAATGTCAAGACATTTGAGCAAACAGATAAGCTTAAGGAAAGAAGCTG
Source organism: Upupa epops (assembly GCA_013397515.1). NCBI lineage: Eukaryota > Metazoa > Chordata > Aves > Bucerotiformes > Upupidae > Upupa > Upupa epops. The sequence continues at coordinate 405,627 of VZRI01007674.1, forward strand.
TAAATTCAAGTGTGACGTTAAGTCTGGCTTGAATCTTTTATTTTTATTTAAATGTGTGCAGTCTTTTCTGCAGTTTAATAATTAGTTCTTTCATATGCACAGTCTGATCATGAAGGTTATGCTTAGTATTCTGCAGCAAAAACCTCATTTTAATTAAGTTATAACAATATCAATTTCATTCAAGTCTTTGATGCTCTTCGAAACAATTATAAGGCAGCGAGGAATTCAGGAAACAACTGTTAGTATTATTTAACTTTAATCAGAGATCAAAGTTAAATAAAAGTAAAAGCATCAGAAGTTTCTCAGAACCCCAGAAAACCTTTTCACTTGAGTACTTAGAAGTACAATAATCATATACCCACAATGTACAGTGAGGATAACTCTGGTACTAAAGACTACAATACATAATCTATTCTGTTGCAAATCTCCAGGGCTTCAAAATAGAAAAGCCAGGGAGTTACAGGCGTAAGTTAGGATGCCATTAAAAACAGAAACTTGTGTTGCTTTATATTATCTATAGTAAGTACCTTAAGAGCTTTGCTGGGCTACAGCAGTATCTGCACAGGTCATCAGAGATGGGAGGAAACTCAAAAAAAAAAAAAAGAGTAAAACTTGACGACTGGGATTGAGTAATGTGCATGGTATCATTTCATGTCTAAAATATGTTATCGTCTAGCTAGTTCTGCACTGAACCACTGTGAAATACTTCAGACTGCACTAAAAATGATATATTCATCAAGCTTCATGGAATGTATTTCAGTTTGGAAGTTGGCAAGTATAGCTGTATTTATAAAATGTGGAGTATCTAGAGGGTAGCCTTGTTTATTGAAACAATAAGCAGTGGTCTTTATCACTGCTGATACTACTATATTACTTTAGCAGGAGAGTGTCTATTCAGGATTACTTGTCAGAAGTTATAAACTGCTGCCTTTTTCTCTGTATCACGGAAGATCATAACAGATCACCAAGTGAAGCAGCTGAGAATACTCTGATATGCTCATAACACCCTTAGTGTAGCTCATTCTTCTGAAGAACTGATTCAAAGATGAAAAAAACAAAATGTCAAAAGCATCAAAGTGCATAACTACCAGACAAGGAGGACTTGTCTGATACAATGCAGCCTAACTACATTGCGGACAGACTCTTAAAGGGTGCCTAACAGGAAGTTTGTATACTTGATTGCAGTACTGTGAGCACTGACACAGTGTTTCATTCTGGACTAGACTGCCACAGTCTCTGTTAGTCAACAAGATGGGCTGTGGGACTCAGCTCATGTTGTTGATCCAACTGATAAAACTGACACAGCACACTGAGATTCAAGTATCACCAACTGCTCAAACACACAAGCATCAGCAACTAGCTGGTGCTCTGCAATACTGTATGCTATACTTCATATCTGTGCCCTGCACTGTCCTTCATGATTTCATTCTGAGAAATGAAGTCTCAGTTCCAGTACTGTGTTACCAATCAGCAAACTTCTAAAAAGGTGCTGCCTCAAGTTGTATCAAACCTCCCAAAAGGATAATCTGAGGAAGAAGGGAACACTAAACCCAAGTCAAGATAAAAAGAATTTTACAGTCTATTTGAAACACAAATACTGTCAATAGGAAAGGCACATATTTGTAATGTTATTTTACATATATTTTTTGCTTCAAACTTCCAGAAAAGACAGTCTAAAATTAAAAAAAAAAAAGAAATTAAGATGTTTGGAGAGAGTTTAAACATAGTATTTCTAAAGTGATGGGTGAGATAGAGTGAAAGCATTCTTTAAAACAGAGATGCAGTATAATACTAATTAATCAGAGTGGTAAAAGACAGGGGAAACAATCATTGCTTTTTTAATTCATGAATTATTTTTTCTGTTTCTAAAAATATTTTTACAAAGTAAAATTAAAAGAAAGATGTGAATGGTGCTTCTGTGACAGTGGATTTGGGGGTGGAGACAGTATATTTTCCTTCTCTCTTTGATGAAACAATTACAATAATCACACTCAAAAAACATTCCCTTGAGAACATCTATCTCTACACAGACCTATAAACATGATTACATTGGAAATTAATTTTCTGGGAAAAGAAGTAAAAACAAAAAAGCCTGAATAAAAACCTTACTTACATTTAATGTCCAGGATATCGAAGATTTATAACCTAATAAGTGAAATGATGAGCAATTTTCAGTCAAAGCTTATCATACAGGAAAACACCTTACCTAACACTGAGTCACCACAGATAAATAAAAAGGGAACAGTCACTTCACAGTGTTGCTGGAGGGTGTCCAGCATAGAGCAACGAAGATGATGAAGGAAGCAGAACACCTCCCATATGAGCAAAGGCTGAGGGAGCTTGGTCTCTTTAGCTGGGAGAAGAGGAGGCTGAGGGGTGTCCTCATTCACACCCATAAATATGTGAGGGGTGGGTGTCAGGGGGATGGAGCCAGGCTCTTCTCAAGGTCATCTGGTGATAGGACAAGGGGCAATGGGTGCAAGCTGGAACAGAGGAGGTTCCATATAAATACCAGAAAGAACTTCTTCCCAGTGAGGGTTCCTGTGTGACTTGGTCTAGGTGATCCTGCTGTGGCAGGGGGATTGGACTAGATGATCTTTCAAGGTCCTTTATGATCCCTAATGTTTCTATGATTCACCTAAAAACAAGGCTGTAAAATCTAAACAGAAATAGTAACGGAAATACCTCAGAACCAGGCTTTTTCTTTTCAAAGACAGTTCATGCTTAAATCAGTCTGCTACAGATACAGATTCTGACACCTCTTTACATGACTAAATTCCAAAAGTTAGACCCTTCCAAACATGAATGTAATGTCTTAAATATAATCTATACCCTGACATGTACAATATCTCATTTCCAAATCTTGCAGTAAAACTAAAGATTTTTATTAAAGTTCCTCTAAGCAGTTAGCTTAACACTGTGCACAACTGCAAAAATAATTCAATTGGGAAGGTGTCACTTATTCTCAGTCAAGTCCACCCCAACACCCTGGGTGTTAAACATACAGAAAAGTTTATCTCAGAAAAAAACTAAAGAATACTACAGCTGCTGAAAGGTTCTGAATCTATGTGAAAGCATTGGCAAAACAGTCTACTCCCATGGGAGTTGTCTTAATATTACTACTTTGGCAGGAGAGGGATATATGACAAGCATACTAAATTCTTTGGGTTTTATTATCCAAGGAAAAAATAAAAACCAGAACAGAGCTGTAACTCTGAATGGTACCAGTGGATTAACTGTCACTCTCCTAGCCAAGTAATCAAGGATTAGAGGTTTTGCTTTTGAAAGAAAATTTTTGTTTCTAGTTTTCACACCTCTCACAAAATAAAGTCCTCACAAAATAAAGTCCTCACAAAATCCTGCCATACAATCTACCAGAGACACATTTCCTAATGTAAAAATAGAAGCCTGACAATCTTTGTGTGAAAAATTACATGGCCGACATGCTTTGACAGGAAAATCTCAGTGTAAAGCTCTCTCTCTGCTGTCCCTACATTTATATTGATTTGCTTAGCTTCCCTAGGACTACTTCACAGCTGGGGAAGTGATCTCCAGGCAAAGAAATGCTGGTCCCAGAGAGAATTCCTTACACAGAGCTTTGCCTTAGGACATGCCATTGGTGACATGCAACATACTTTATGTATATATAAATATCAATTAGCCAGGCAATAATATGGAATAGCTGCAGGATTAAAACAAGAAAGAGACAGAAGTAAAGATGTTTTCATGCTGATTTTCTTTTCCCATTTTGACCATCTGAAACATTTGACCCTTCGTAGATTTCAACAACTACGATCACCTCTTCAGGTGGCACAGGGCTGAAAAACCTTCTGTCTCATGCTATCTACACAGACAAGAGATGGGAACACATGACCCATCTTTAACTAGAATCATAGAATCATTAGGGATCGGAAGGGATCTCGAAAGATCATCTAGTCCAATCCCCCTCCCACAACAGGAGGATCACCTAGACCAAGTCACAGAACAGAACATTACGGAATGGAAGCGACCTCGAAAGATCATCCAGTCAAATCTCCCTACCACAGCAGGATCACACAGACCAAGTACAGGCAGGTTTCAAACTTCTCCAGAGAAGGAGACTCCACAAACCCCCCCAGGCACAGTGCGCCCTGTCACCCTCACTGGGAAGAAGTTATAAAATCACAGAATCAGTCAGGGTTGGACGGGACCACAGGATCAGCTAGTTCCAACTAAGTTTGTATGAAAAAAAATAAAATTAAATGTACCACAAAAGCAGAAGCACAATCTATTAACAACTGCTTTCATTCGCAGGTTCTAGGAGGGCAGAGAGCTCCTTTGTAAGGGGTGAAAGGTATACATGGGGATAGAAGAAGTATTCACTTCTCACTAGATTCCTAATTTAATTGATCCCAGTGTTTTGGATTGTGTTTGCATGAAACAAGGATCCTCTGTGCAATTAATGGAAATTGTTGTAAGACAGTGTTCCTATCTTAGTTGAATCAATCTCTGATGCAACCACAGACTTAGGAGAATCCAGACTCCTAATAATATAATTACAGGCCAAAGTTACAGGACACAAAGTTATAGGACAGTGTATGGAAGAAAGTACCTCTGACTAGCTGGCTTCAACATTTTGAATTCTAATGGATCAGCATTATCTAAATATGGCTCTTGGCATCACCAGCTTCAAATGATTGCAGTATGAGGTCCAACTTCCCAAATTTGCTTTCCCAAATAACTTTGAGACATAAGCAACCAGCAACTAGTCTTCAGCTCATCTCAGATTGACCTCTGATGGATTTCTTGCAGCCCAGATGGCAAGTCACATCTTTTGAGGTCCCTTCCAATCCCAGTGTTTCTATGATTCTATGATTTTCATCAATGATTACTGTTAGTTCTCTGTCATATCTATCGTATCACAGGATAATTTATTCCTAAGCTTCGCAGTTTGTTCCTTAAACTAACAAAATTTTACTGTATATTGTGCGAAAAAAATCATATTTGTGCCAATGGTGAATTGTGAGTCTTGAGGTACTGTCATGTTTTGCCCAAGACCCTAATCTCAATCTAGGATCTCACCACAGACTGTTAACAATGACAAACCAGAATTTCCAATGGACATACAAGACTGTAGGCAACACCGGACATGAATAATAAAGCACAAAGTTGATTCAATTTCAGTGCAAGTTGTCCGCAATGAATTCTGATGATCAAGTGATCTATTTAACAATTTAAACCACCAAATGCAGTAGAAACAACTCTAATAAACAAAGACTAACATCTGTACACCTGACGCTCTGGCATCTACTGCTTGTGCACAGAGAGAAACAGTGGAGACATCTTCCCTGCAGTCAGAACTTTTAATGTTGATGTTTATGTTTACACTTCAGTTTATTTCCTTTACACATGCATTGCGTTGTGGCTAGGTCTTAACACAGATCACCTGTTCTGCACTTCAGCTGTGGTCAATCAAGGTAGCATAGAAGGAAAGGACAGTGTGCACCACAAAAGTATGAGGTGCAGTCAGATCATCTTCCAAAAATTTTCCTCCTAGATGCTTAAGTGCATTAGGATTAAATTACAAGTTTCACAGGAGGTTGATACTTCCAGATACATGTCTCTGCAAATAAAGGACTTAAATACTATCTTAGAAATGTTTGGCAAGCCCTCAATATACACTATTCTTGCAATTCAGTAATTGCTCTGAATATCTTAAAGTTATAAGACATAAATCTTGAAACACTTCCAAAACCTCAGTGAATTTTCAATTCCTTTATTCTGTGGAAAATATAGTTCAGGTTGAAACTGAACAGTTAAGCCAAACCCAGTCTGATTTGGTTTTTGTATCTAACAGAATACATTTCTACTTGCCTTACTTACCATATAAAAATCTGAGAGATACTTAATCAAAAACCAAGAACAATGTAAGTTTACTGATGACTCGGTACTTCACCTTTTTTCCTATTAGAACAATAGGAACTGATTGGAGACACAAGCTTCACTGAAACACTTAACATTACTGAAGTAATCAGACCTAGTGCATTCACAGAATGAAACAAGAACATCCAGAACTGTTATTCTCATTTCAACAGATTGATGCTTCTGAATAAAAGACAATTAATTACATATCTATGATTAAAAATTGGTTTTCTCCCCACAGTATTTTAGCCATTGTTCGGTAGGTTTCCATTAACTTGTATCTCATCACTTTATCAATACGTAAAATTTAGTTGTCTGCATGAGATTTGAGATCATTTCTAAATAATAATAAAAAAAATCCCGAATGCAAAACCTCCAGGCACGTTTCAGTTTATGCCCACTATCTCTGAGAAGAGTATGGGTTCATCAGCTTTGCACTCTTTAATCAGGTTTTATAAATACTGATAAGGTCTCTTCAAGGGTCCACACCTATGACAGGATGGATTGACTCCAATAACCTTCTGGTATCAAACTCACAAGAAGGATTACACTCTTCTTAGTTAGAAAGCATACTTAAACATCCATACTGCTACTCTTAACAAATAAAGAAACTCTCTCAACTTGAATTATTGTATGAGTCTATAATCTGTGGCAGAAATATTCACAGGTAAGAGTTAGCCCTACCACTGTTAAACCAATTAAAAAACCCAATATCTATGTTCAGGAATTTTCTGGAAATCACAGACTATGGACACAAATGACACACTCCTGTGAGAATTGTATGGGAATAGAAAAAACGGTCAGGAAGTCTAGTTAACTAAGAGAAATAAATGTTAAATGTTAATTCTGCAAGATGTTTTAAGTGCTCACACACCCAGTAACAGTCTAAACAGTCCAGGAAACACTTTTAGATACACATAATTATCTTGTACATTATCTTGAATATTGCCTATGCTGTAGTTTACACACCTTAATTCTTTAAAGACCACTTAGATAAAATACCATATTATTCAGCTTTAAAATAATCTAAGTTTATAAAGAAGATAAAATTCCAGAATTCCACTCTGGAAGAATGAATCTCTTACAGTTTCAACATGACTAAGGTTTTTTGTGGGGTAATTATAGGTCTTGTTATTGAGCAGTTGTGTAACAAATCTCATGCAAGAGGCACACTGAAGTCCTTTCCTCATCCTCATGCTCAGCTGGCTTCTTGGACACTTGAAAACTGAGTTAGAGTGCACTGTGCACATTTAATAACTGCTTCCCCAACAGACTAAAGTGCTCCTGGTCCTCTAAAAAATTAAATGAGAAAACTGAACTTCTCTAGACATCCCTTGTGACAATTACTCAGATCAGAGATGAAACGCTTCAAAGACTGATGAAATTGGTTTTTTCCATTCTTCTCTTGGTTATTTTAGCAGGAAAAGTGTTGGCACTTGTTAAATGTGGAGTCAGCTCAACTACAGCTGATCTTAACAACTACATAAAATTACAGCATTCTCAAGGTTTCTTCCGATTAAGGAAAGAAGCAGACGATAAAACTTAGCATCTGATGCCATCTTGCTTATTTACAGAGACTGTTTAAATTCCACTTTTCTTAGAACCACAAATCACAAGCAGGCAATTTCTGCTTTTGTTCCTTACTACTCACCTTTATAAAACATCTAAAGAGCTCTCACAATGCAGTGTCTGAATTCACACTTCAAGTCATCATTTATGCAAGGTCGTGAGCATTGGGCTCATTTTCACCTTCATTTCATCTTCTTATTTCTCACGAGAACTATTCAGCAAAACCCCTTGGCAACATGTACCGTTATTTTACTGAGTGACACATGCTTGTTTGGGTGCCTCTTAAACAAAAAGCAGTGGCTCTCAGCTTTAGTTAGCATTGTTACAAATAGAGTTCAAATTCTGTCATCCCACCTAACTGTGAAAAACAGTGACGCCATGCTTTTTCAGGGAACAATTCAAATAGTTTATACCCTTAAATACACAAGTGCTTTTACTATTTTCCTGTCTGTCTGTTGAAGTAACTGCTCTCAACTACTGTGATTTTAGTATCTGAGAACTGCACTAAATGACTGCATCCATTTCTGCTTTTACTCCAAAGGTGCAAGTACTGAAAATGATGACCACTCTTCTGTGACACTTCTGTTATATGGAATTGTTCCTTGGCCATCTGCCCAGAGAGACACTTAATTCCTTCAGTGGGATCCTACCCTTAGTATCAACAAATTCAAAAAAAACCCCCCATGCAATAACAGAATAGGAGTTCTTTTCAGACAGACAAGAACTAATACAATCCTGTTCTGTGCTATGCTAATACTCTACTTTCATGTTAATCTTCATGACAAATAGAAGGGAAAGATAGCATATAAACTGAAATGATATATAAAAATGTAAAACCATAGGTTTATATTTAAGGATTAGAATGGCAGGGGGATGTTTAGGATATGCAGGGTGCCTTCCACCGAAACAGCCCCTGAAACATGGAACAAAAAGGGAGAGAGGGATAAAAGCGAAAAGAGTACTTTATTTAAAAGCAAATGGCAAGAATTTAAGCTGAGCAGATGTTACTTGCTTATACTAGCCTCAGAAATAGCTGAACACAGAATTCACTTAGGATTGCTACAAATAAAGAGTAGGGGAAAATATAAGCACCTGTCACAGACAACCCCCCCTCCGCCACACATACATATACATACACACACTTTCTAATGGTAAAGACCTGAGTATGGGCAGCATGAAAGATCAACTTTACAAGGTTTATTTTAAGCATCTCAGATTTTATAATGCCAGAGTTACAACCCTGCCTTTAAACCATGGACACTTATATGATCCTACACTATACTAAAAGCAAGGCAGTCAAAGTAGGCAGACAGCATATATTTAAACTAGAATTTGGCTACAGTTCTGGGACTAAAACCTTGTCTCTATCCTTCCCCACAAGTTTTAACGCCTGTTCATCAGCTCTATGGCACTATCACATTCTTACAGCATTTATGTTTTTCTTCAACAGGAATTGCTATCACTGCTAGAAACTGTTAATTTGTAACCTCAGCTATCTGTCGACACATGGCTGCAGATGGATTTCAGACACCAATTATATGGATGATAAAACACTAGCTTTCCAAAGCAAGGCTGTATGGTTGAGCCCTTCCACACATAGCAGCTGGCCAACTGTTGATTACTAACAGCAGAAACTCAGCTTTTTCCCTGACAGTCAATCTGAGACCCAGCCTTTTGATTCACCAATAAAGTCAAGCCCAATACACTCAGATCAGACATTCAGTTATTGCTTTTTTCTGCAACAAGTGCAGAAGAAAGCCATACTTAGAAATGGAGCACTATTTGGTCCGTAGGCAAGGAAAATGGATGACACTGGGCTCTCCAGGAAACGGCAATTCTCTTTTATATTGGTCTCATAGGGAGAAACTGGATTACCACATAAGCACAGGTTATGAGAGTATGATAGAACATAATTTATCACCAGATTAATCACAGGCATTTCTCTTGCCTAGACTCCATTAAAACATAGACATCTATCATTCTACCCTATTGATCAACAAGTTTCTTTGCTAGCCCAGAAAGAAAAAGACATAATTTTCTTTTATTATATTCTATTTACTCTCTACAATCCTCCTCAAAATAACAGTTTCACATGCAGCAGCTTAAGTCTGCTTTTTGGCAAGGAGGTGCAAATTTTTAACCTGTGTTTTTACTGGGAGACAATGTGAATCTATGTCTTTAGTAACTACACTTAGACAGACAGAGAACACCTGTATTTGCGATACAGGGCCTGGGGTCACATCAACACAAGAAAACTCACAAATATAAAACCAAATTAAATCCAAAACCATAGTAATCCATGTGCACACATTTCTTAAGAAATAAAGTGACTCCACAGTCCCCCTGGGCAGCCTGTTCCAATGCTCCATTACCCTCACTAGGAAGAAGTTCCTTCTGATATAGATATGGAACCTCCCTGTTCCAGCTTGTACCCATTGCCCCTGGTCCTATCACTAGATGACTTTGAGAAGAGACTGGCTCCATTCTCCTGACACCCACCCCTCACACATTTATCTATGAGTTAACAAAATTCTACAATCTCAATTTTTTTCTGTGTCTAACTCTCCCTTTTATTTTTTCCCTAACTACAGTACATCAGTACCAAAATAGTGTTTTAAATAATAAAGGTATTTAGATAATATTTTGACAGGTCTTTCTATCCTGCTGCTGGTCAGCACACTCCAAGATTTCCCCATTCAATAGATACCTTTCATTTCAGTCTTGCCCCAGATTAATATTACTTATCTGCATGTAACAACAACTGACATTTATTAGCCTGGATATTTAATATAACAACTTTTGTATAAAGTATGACTGCATTGTTTTCTCAATTCAGCACAATCTGCAAAGTTGAAGAACTTTCCTTTAATATACCGCCAATTCAGTATCACCTAAAAGTGAAAGTTTGCTCTATGCCAACTCCTCAAAACATTCTTAAACTGGAAAAAAAAAAAATTCAATTCATTGCTTTGCTTCACCTGAGATAATTTTCAAAATCTGATAGGACATAAGCTTTTTAAAACAAATTTGTCATGCTTCCCTATTGTCTGAATATATGGAATGTACTCCAATATAAACAAAGTCTCCACTCAAAACTGCTCCATGCAAGCTCAGTTTCAGCAACTGTAACCTCAACCACATATAGCTCTATGGATTTCAGTAGAACTAGTGCTATGCTTGCAGGATTTTTTGCTGAAGTATATGGTGAAATTTGACAATTACAAACCACAGTATTTCACTTGCTAATGTAAAGAATGTCTATTTCCTAGCTTCAGTGGGAAACAAGAGGAAAACCATTTATTCTCTTTACTTGAAAGCAATTCTATGAAAAAGTAAGGTAAATGTATACTAAAGTACATTAATATATAGGACTAGACTACGAAGCATGAAGTCAGAGTTTGAAAAATGTACTCCTTTTAGAAACATTAAATATCTGTACATATGTTAAAAATATACCATTCAGCAGTACAAAACTGAGAACATCTAAAGTCACTAGCCAGTTTTGAGATTATGCTGGTAGAACTACTACTGGGCATTCAAATCTCTACTTCCCTGCTTCCCTGAAGTGTACTCTACTAAACAGGCAGCTTGGTTTCCATGTAAATGCTGCCCAAACAGTGCATTACAGCAAATCAGTTCTCCCATTGAAAACCTGTTGTCCAAGGACAGGAGTTACACAAACCAGACACAACACAGCCTTCTCTCAGATGCTTTTGGTACACATTAGCACAGCTCCTCTGGCTTTGTGGATAATGCCAATGTCAGAGGAAGCATTCAGGAGAAAATGAGAAACAAAGAACAGTTGTACTGCCTGGAAGGATCTGAACATAAACCTTGCACTATACCTGTTCATCCATTTTCAGATGCTGAAGGTAAATCAGAACAACATGGTCAGTTCCTCACTAATTTCCTTAAACTATTTCACTTTGCAGGCACAAAATAACAAACTAACATGGGAAGTGAAATAGTCTCTGCAGCAGCTACCCTTTAAGGCAGCAAGATCTGAGATGGCAGTCCACTTCTTCAAGGGAGATACACAGGCACTATGGTTGTATTGTCTTTTTTGTTAATCTTTAAAATAATAAAATAGTTTCCATGTAAATGTCCAAATCCATTCTACCACAAAATATTCTATGAACCAGCAGTGTGGATGCTCTCTCAGAATGTAAAAGATGTGGATTCTATGCCATGTAGACGACAACTCAGGTTATAAATTCAGAGTGAGCCCTATGCTTGCCTATACTCTACTACTATGTTATATAGTCACTGTATGACAGTAGCCAGTACCTACTACACAGAAGTGAATGATAATACGCTGAAAATTAACTACATACATCCTACTTCCAAAATTTATTGCTTTAAGATGTGACCATATGTCCCAAATCCAAAGTTCATTTACATCTAAAGGTGGTCAACCGAAGATTTGTTCACCAAAAAATACGATGCTATACTTTACAATTCCTGTTCCATTCTAATAAAAACAAGTATCTTAACATTAAATTTAAAATAATGTATATATCCAGTGAAAAGTATAATCAATATGTGGAAGGCAAAGCCCTGATTCAGTCCAATTTATTGCAACTCAAGTAGCAGGTCAGCACCTGAACCTCTGAATTAATTGATTTGTAAAAATACAGGTGATCAGGTAGAGTTTTGATAAACTCATGTCAACTACGGAGAACAATTTCAGAAGAAAATATCATCCCAAGCAGCAATAACCAAAACTTGCAGCTGACCAGGATTTGAGGCTTTATTTCAGAGTGCATAAACAAGACTTGTGAGGTGGGAATATGGTGAAGAATGACAAGTGGATAGTAAATATAGAACTAGAAAGAAAACATGAGGTCAATACAATTAAAAAGATTAAAACACATGCCCCTCACCTACTCCCTTAAAAAAAACCCCAAACAATCCAGAAAAATACTTGAGTAACTGGAAAGTAGAACTAGTGTTCTGAGGAGTTCTCAAGCTTCAGTAGTACAAGTGAGATTTTTCAGATAATTCGGAGAAGGGGAAAGAAGTTTTCCCCAAGCTCTTAGTTAAAACAAAAAAAGACATTTTCTATGAAGTTAGGTGAAACAAACTCCCCTAGCTATACAGATTTCATGTTGCCAGCATGGTAAACTCTGCCTTACAACTGGGAGTCCTGGGAACTGTAATTCCTGCAAAGCCAGTTAGGAGTAGGACAGGCTGTAATTCCATTAGACAGAATTAATATCTTCTCATGAAATATGAAGCTGAAGTGATGTGTCAACATTCCTTCCAAAAGTTTCTGACCAACCCAACACTGATAGCTGAAATTCCTCTGTGCCTTACGCAAGTGCATTTTTAAGTGGTAAAACTAAGCTTACCTCAATCACACACTGCAGTAGATTTAAACCAACGTGCATGAGGCACACTGTTCAGTGAAGACCCACACCAAGCATCTCTCATTCAAGAGCTAGAAAACCAAAATGTTCTTCCTAAAGCTCCCTATGTAACAATTCCATGTGTATGCTTTGGTTGCTCCGTTTTCAAAAATAAAATTATAATAGGATTGTAAAAATACACATAATTATAATCTTATTATCCTCATTAAAATCTACAAATGAAAAAATATAAAAGTATCTGTTGGTATTATTAACTGCTAACAATGAACACATTTCACGGGACCAAGATCAACAACACGTGACTGCACAGGCAGAGACTGTGTCATAATATTAATGTGGATATAATAAACTATATTGAGAGAACTGCTATTTTTAGATTCGTAATCTTTAAAAACTACTCTGCAATCTTAATGTTCTTCTCTAATTTTTTTTTTTAGCTTTGGAATGTTTTCTAGATAAATGCATCGTCATCTCCTTCACAACAAATATGTAAATATGTACAATTTAAGACCTAGACAATTATTTTGATCCTTGCATATATATACAAATTATTATTTAAATTTAATAAATGAGAATACCCTAGGATCACTAAAAGCAAATGAGAGCTGTCTATTTCTTTATCTATGATGTAAAATAATGTGATCAGCTTGCACAGGAACAGCATGTTAAAATATATATAGAAACATTCTACAATTGGCCAAACAGTTAACTGCCTTAATAAGTTTATATGATATTATCTGATTTTTTCTTTTAATGGAAATTTTACACTCTGAATGTAGAGTTTTTCAGAAAAAACCCCAAAATGCTTCAACAGCATTTCTTTCTAGTGCAAGCTAGCACAAATTTAAATACCTCCCAGTGGGCAATGCAGAGCTATGTTCGACGCTTGTGTATTTGTATTGGCTTCCACTTGATTAAAGGAAATGGCTTTGTTACAGAAGAAAAGAAGGACAATTCCTTGGAGTATTAAAGCACTGTATTCTGTGCATACAGCCACACAAGCATCCAAACTAAAAGATATACAATGCTTTTTTTCTGAATACTTGATTACTTGACTTAGAAGAATGACTCTTTAGTGAAAATTAGTATAATTTCCATTTTCTAAACCTCCATATTTCATTTTCGTAACAATCTGCTTTTCAAGATAATTTGTCTTGAAATTTTTGTTTTCCATCACTGTCACTGTCTATGTTACCAGAATATAGGACATCAAGTACAAATCTAAGAAGTCAGCCATGGAGCACTTAAATACATGTCTTAAACGTCCATAATTTTGCTAAAGGGAGATTAACAAAGAAAAAGGGTGAAAACAACAAAACAAATTAAGGTCTCTAATCTACTAAATCCTCTAAGGATTTGTTATGGAAGGTACAGGCATGGATCTCACATCAGGGTCCAGAAACTTGGAGCTAACATAAGAGTGCAGCAGAGTATGAAAATAACAAGCCTTTTCTTTTGCTTCATTCTCCAGTGCACATGTCATATTTTGACTTTAGAAAACCCTAGAAGCACAAAAAAGTCTATGAATTGTAAGGATATTTCATTAATCTACTATATGTGTGGACGGAAAAGTATCACAACCAGAAAATCAGTGAAGCACAGGTTATCAGAACTATTGGAAAATTCAGCATTTAATAGAACAAAATCAAAACCATAAGAAGTGGTTATTTAAATTAAGAAAACAGATTTAAAATCCCCAACAAAACACCATCTAACTCATTTGAGGTATTTATTTACAGAATAAATGAAAGGTAGCATGTGTTACAAGGGAAGCAGGGTCCAATGTGAGACGGACAGAACCTAGTATTTGGGGATTAGGTCTAAAAGATGTTCAACCTAAAAAAAGAAAAACCAACCCTAAAAGCTTATTTTCATATGGTATCTTAGGAATCTACCACTGGAAAGTGTCAAAACTGGCAGTTGCAAATTATTTTCCATCTTAAACTTGACAGGACTGTATAAATGAGGGAAACATAGCAGTGTGGGAATTAATGTGAGGCAATACTGGAAGATACTTGAGAATCTGGCTTTTCTAATACACAAACTTTATTATCCTTAGATTTAGCTACGCTTCTTTTTGATGCAACAAGGTCAGAAGAGAAAACATTTCATTACAGTATCTGTGTAAGGCTTATGCTAAAGAATCAGTTTATCTAGAAACAACAAATGAAAAATTCTGTACTTCAAGTCAAAATTTATCTTTTTGTTCCAAAGTCCTGTTTGGAAAGCTTGACTGTCTTCCATTTAATTAGGTCTGCTTACTGTATAAAATGCATAGAACAGCTTAGCTGTGTAAGTCGGCATTTTTATGGCTATGATTTTAACTAGTTAAGCCAAGGAAATAGATGACAGCTACTTTCTTTTTAATCTTACTGTTGAAGTAAAGCTGTAAACCTTTTCCTTCTTCAAATAATCCTCAAACTGATTGCTGTCAATTGACTGCTGGAGGGGAAAGTCTGTCAACCAAGGAGGGAGGAGACAGGAAAGACAAGCTCCTTCTTTCCATGTGTAACCACCCTTCCACAAAAATGGAAGCTAAATCTGACATAATCTTTGTAAATCAGAGATCCGCTCTGTAAGAATGCTTGAAAAGTTATTTTGTATGGTAGCCAACACACTAATTCAGGAAAAAATACATCTGGCTAGATTTCATTGTCAAAGTGACATGATGTTATTCAAGGGTTCAGAATAAAAAGTTGTACCTTTGTTCCCTAAAAATGAATGCGTTATCTTCTAAGAGCTGATTTTGGATACTGAGGGATATAGTCTGCCCTTTATATACTTCAAACAAATTTATATAAAAATTCAAACTCCTATCAGATTTCTAGGTTTAAAATACACTGATCCTACACTATTCATTCATAGAAGATTATCTACCCACTTCAGAGGGTGCAACGAAGATCATTAATATCTGTAAAGAGTTTTGTACCTAGTAGACACTACAGAAATGCTAAATGATGTCAGGGTAAGAAGTAGCCCAGTTTCTCTTCCTACAGAAATTGGAAAGTTACACTCAGTACAAGCATTACTTTATCCCCTCATGTTTAAAAAAACCCCAGGATCTATTAACTGATATTAAATCATTTATCAACACAATCTATCTTCCCATTACCTTGCTTCAGTTTTCCCCAGACATTCACCAAGATCGTATTGTAAATAAATACGATCTCAGAACACATTTGCCATTGTAAATCCCTGCAAAAAAATAGAAAGTCTTCTGTTTGCAGTTTAGACCAAGTTTAGTTAGACATTTTTTCTACCTTTAAAGACTTTTTAAGATGACAAAAAAGTATGACTTTACTTGCAGAAACTTAAATGTAATACACCATTTTTGCTTGGTTAGTACTCCGAAGAATCATAGCAAGGGGAAAAGTAGTTAATAATTTTCTCCATTGTTCTGCAAATAACACAAACATTTTCCCTAATAACTGTAACTGCACCTTTTATAGCACCAGCTGAGAAGGATCTGCTCTGTCTTTCCAAGTTAAACAGATGTACAGCATCAGCAGGAAATTTTAGACAATAACAAAAAAAGAATATAAAATCAAATGCAATTATTTTTTCTGAAATTTGGTTGACTACCATATGTATTTACATGGATTTTGGAAAGAAAGGCAAAGGCCAGAGCTGTGAACTTACATAGGGGCTCATTAGCACTTCTTCAAATCCCACCTGTTCACTGCAGCTTAGATACCACAGGCCATTTTTCTCCAAATTCTGGAAGCATCCTGACATGCTCAGAATCACACAGAGAAGTGAAATTCTCCCTTTCTTCTAATGGGGTTTCTACAGGAGAGGAACTCAGAAGTAAGTTGCAAAAACTAAATTGCTTCTTGAAATCAGTGTCAAGGTATTAAGCTGAAAGTATAGTTAGCTCATCACTGTGTCCCCGGGACACTGTGTCTTCATTTCAAGGAGGAGCAGAGAGAATCAGGAATGGCATTATTTTGAGTACTATCTTTTGCAGTATTCTGTAAATAGAAAGCATTTATTTCCTTTCCCTCACTGTACTATGCACACACACACAGAGAAAATAGAGCTTTTTAGTTAAAAGCGAATATACCAGCGACTTGATAAGCCAATGGAAAACTCCTTCTGTTCAAGCGATATTAAACAAATTTTCCTGAGACAAAACAGCTTGATCCTAGATCAAAATTAAATAGAGCACCAACTATCACCCTAGCCTTCTTAAGCTTTTCTTAGAATGAGGAGAGTCAGCGTGTCTTCTCACTGCTTCTTGCTGCTGGCAAAAGCAGGTGAGTGTGATGCTGCAAATGGAACTGTGGAATACAGATGCAATTTTTCCTCCAGATTTTTTTGATATCTGAGCAAGAATATATTTTAAATCCCGTGCATTTTTCTACATATTTTTTTTCGAATGAATGAAAGGCCATTTAGGCTTCATGAACTTCAGTCTTAGCCTGATTAATTCACTCCCATTTCACAATCAATTTAAAGACTATAACAATCTCCAGAACTATATAAAGCCCAGAGGGTCTTTCTTTAAAAATGAGAAGGGAAAATAAATTTAATGCAGAAAATGCAGTGCCTGTGAGACATAAAATAGTATCTTCCCCATGTCAAACACATGTTATAGGTAATTCACAATCATACACTACAATCTAGACAAAGGATGCATATACCAGTGCTGGTAAATCAGTACAAGGGAAGGTGGTGAAAAGACATTTTTATCTGTTAACTGTTTTGGTCACACAGCAGTAGTCATCTACTTTACTAGGGATGAAGTATGGAAGCAAGGTGAAATGAAAACTTGTGGAACAGCTGAGCTCAGAGGATTGTGATCAGTGTTGGGGTGTCCTGCTGTAGCAGGGGAACTGGACTAGATGATGTTTCAAGGTCCCTTCCGATCCCTGATGATTCTATACTAATGGTGCACCCCAAAGAGCTTATATTAGGTCCAATGCTGTTTAACATTTTAATAAAAGTCCTCAAAAAATTGGTTGAGTGCATCTACCCCAAGCTGTCAGACCATACAAAATTGGAAGTAGTTCACAGAATCATTTAGGTCAGAAAAGACCTTTATAATTGAGTCCAACAGTTAACCAAGCACAGCCAGATAACTACTCAATCATAACCCTAAGCACCAGGTCCACACACTGTTTAAGTACCTCC
Organism: Upupa epops; assembly: GCA_013397515.1. Classification (NCBI taxonomy): domain Eukaryota; kingdom Metazoa; phylum Chordata; class Aves; order Bucerotiformes; family Upupidae; genus Upupa; species Upupa epops. The sequence continues at coordinate 423,599 of VZRI01007674.1, forward strand.
AGGAGTGGTGAGTCCAGCACCTGACCGGGCAGCCCACTCCAATGCTAGACTTCTCTTTCAGTGAAGATATTTCTCCTAACGCCCAAACTAAACACTCCTTGTAGCAACTTGAGGCCACTTCCTCTTGTCCTATCACTTCCTTTCAGGCGTAAGAGACTGACCCCCAGCTCACTACAACCTCCTTTCAGGCAGCTGTAGAGAACAAGGTGGTCTTCTCTGACCTTTCTTTTCTCCAGGATGAACAATCACTTTTTTCCCCACCTCCAACAGCTGAGAGGGAGAATCATGAACACAAAAGACCTCAATCAGTTTATTATTTCTCTACTATATATGCAAAACAAGAGCCCAAAATCAAAAAGGCTCATACAGAGAGAGAGCATGAATTTTTATTTAGAGGACTGAAACACAACACAGGGGTTTTGAACTCTCACAGCCTCTGCCCCGGATTCCTCCTGGTCTCCTCCTCCTCAAGGCTGTTTATTTTTGCAGCCATTCAGAAGTGCCTCAACAGGCTGAGGTTCTGGGTAGGTGAGGAAATGCACACACGTCACACACAGAGACTGAAGAGATTCTTCAATTTTACATCAAGGAACCTTGGACATTAAACCAAGGAAAGGGCTTCAAAGTCTTTTCAGTAGAAAGCCATAATTTTCTTCTGTGGGGCCACAGAAGTTCTAGAGAGCTGCAACATCTTTAAATAATTTCAACAAATTTTCTTACTACAAACATAGTAAATTTTAAATCATGTAACTATTACTCCTTTCAAATCCTATAGTACTTTTTTAGTAGTAATTCAATAACTCAGTTTTCAAGTGTTGCATATGTAATCATGAAAATACCACCCCACTACATTCCACCTCTGGTGCATTATTTTTGCTTAAATCTTAAGAGAATGGACAGTAAAAAAATGGATGGTAACAGTAAGGAGGAAACATGGCATAAAAGAAGCAAATATGACTGAGGAAGTTAAACAAAATATTACAAAGGGAAAAAGGTGTTTGTATCAGTCACCTGTTCCCAATGACTGAACCACAATAGCAACTGAGCTGTTAAATTATGCTTCCTCCCTGGATTAGCACAGGACAGGGAATTTACAAAGCACCTAGTATCATCAGCAGAAACGTGCAGGGTACTACACCTTGTAAACAGTGAGCTGCAAACAAAAGCTAAATCAAAGTGTAGAGTACATTGGAAATTAGAAAGCATAGTGCTTGGGTGTAAGAACAGAGAAGCAAATGACCTAGGCAATTGTTATCCTGACTTCAGTGTATAAAAAGTTGGCACTGTTTATTTGTTTTTTCAATTAAAAAGTCATTAACTATAAGAACAACAATTTTTAAAAAATCAAGATCATTTCAACATAAGTTTAAAAAGATGTATGAGTCTGGAATAAATAAGTTAACTGTTAAAAGCAACCATTAATGCAAAGTAAACCCAGGGTACAATCTCTGCAGATGTCAGATCAAATTCTTTAATGACATCACCCAGCAACCCATCGCTGAGTTGGAAGAGACAGGTTGTAATACAAAAACAAAGTGGATATAAAGCTGATGGTGACATGTTGAAAGGAGTTGTTAAACTCCTTCAGGTTAATCCTGTTTTGTGTCTGTGAACTTGGTAAAAAAGAAGTTTTGAAAAAAAAAAACCCTTTATAGAAAGCACTCTTGGTAAAAGGGAGGCTCTCACTAGTGTACAGAGGAAACTGGAGGACCATTGAGATAAGCATATTAGAAATGGGAAAACAATCTGCAGCCCTTCAAAGTCAAGTGATTACAAACAAATGCATTTCTGTGATTACATGGTGTAATCTGACAGCAACAGGAAAAAAAAATCACATGCCCGTGTCCAGTTTACTGCAAGAATATTAAGCCAACCTGGCATACCTGTAAAGCAAATTTGATCTTCACCAATACCCAGCGAAGTATTTTCAGCGCACCAAGTGGAGCATTAGCACTATTATTCAAGACTTTGAGGAAGCTCTTCAAGTACAAGGTATTTGATGCAGGTGAAGTATGTTCAGGATATAGGAGAATCAAGTTATTATTATTTAGCAGACCCCATATTTTTCTGTTTTACTAGACAGACTACAAGGTACTTGCTGTGCTAGTTTGATCCTAGCACATAAAAGCTGAGCAAAGAACATGATCAATGTTGTAATTTATTGAGGGCTACACGCTAAAAGAGGAGTCGTTTTTAAATAACAATATCAAGACACTAAAAATTATGAATCTCAAAGAATATATTTTGGCTGGAACTTCAAAGAAAGTTGTAAGCATTAGAAGAGTGCTTTTGAAACATCTTTCCAGGAACAGCAACAGGGTAAAGTACTTAACTGGGTTTAAGGTAGACTGTGGTGACTTTATGGCTGGGATTAGGTATGGTTGCCTAACATGATGAGGCCTTTTCTTTAGCCCTGAATTACCACAGTGAAGAGCTTCTCCCTGTTCTCCCTGCCACTTTCCAGTCTTTTTGTTCCCACTATTCCCACTGAAATTCAGCTGCAGTTTTTTTATATTTAAGACAAAACAGTTCTTAGACTTAAACCCTTACATGTTTTCATAAAATACTGCATCAAAACAGATGACTGGAAGCTCTCCTTGAGATCAAAAGATTTAATCAGCAACTAAACAGCAGTGTATTCCAAACATACTGTAAAGATACTGCCTTTTTCGGTCTTGATTAAATATTTGTCCTCCTTGCAAGTAGAATAGATTCCTATTTACTATATAAAACAGACAAAAAAGGAATTTGATAGTGTTCTATTCATATATGCCCCTATATATGCTCATTTTATATTGATGTTGCTGTTTGTAAACTTCAGATAAGCCTCTTCTGTTAGGACACACAGCTACCTGCACCTCCTGTCACGTACTACTTCTGTGTTAAAAATTGAACAACTGGTTCAAAAATTTTCACAGGCCGTCTGTAATTCAGAAAGAGCTACAGCAGAGAGGGCACAGTCACACAACTACAGAGACAGACCATTTGCCACATAATTACATGAATAGCTTTAAGGGCACATTAGCGCCAAACAGGTAACTCTGCTCCATTTAGCTCCTTTTAAAGCTATGTCCACCAAGAAACATGCAGCACTACAGTTTAATGATAAAAAGGCATGTTAAACCTGTTGCAGATGTTGAAAAGCTAGGTGGGTGTGTCCTTCCCTGAAACCACCAAACCCACAGCCCTTGTATCAAACACAATCAAGTCATCATTGTGTATACAGTAAAGTCTGGTGACTGCTAACACTTTTCTCTACAGCCTCCTAGCTGATGGCTTTTTCATTTTAGATCATAAAAGACGCAAATGTTGTTATGATGTAACTTGATCCACACTTTGGTTGACAGCCATTAAAGTCACTTAAAAATGTACCGTGGACTGAAACCTAAGTAATGAGCCATAAATGTCCATCACTTAACATACTTTGACCACTCTGGGGGCTGTTTCCAGTAAAGAGAAAACAAATAGGTCTCCTGTTCCAAGTCCACCTTTAGTGGCTATCATGTGACCTCTACCGTGTCTTTTTCTGTGATAAACCAAATGCTCAACAACAGAGTATCTTTTAATTGGTTTGCTATAGACTACATCAAGGCTTTCCCTTACATGTCATAAACTGCTGTATATGTGAACATGATTTAGTTCAACAATGACCTGCAGTCTTGGATTTGACAGAAATCTGACACTGAAATGTTTTTCCCCTCTGACTAAACTCCACTTAATTTCTGTGGTTTTGTTTTGGCTTGTGCTTATTTTTTGCTCCTTAATTTTGGGGCTGTAGACCAGCAAAGTGAAAACTGCTGCAAATATGCTTGTTTTCAAAGTAGGTAGAGTGGTTAGACTAACCTAGCTTATCTAATAGATATCTGGGTTATTAGTAATTTATGTGACTAGTACAGCCTTCTTCTGCCACACAGATACACACATACACTTTTACAATACTCTCACAACTTACAAAACTTGCAAATCACACGAGATGCTGAAGAACACAAACTCCTTACTTAATGCAATGTACAGGCTCCATCCATAACACACATATTTTTAATCAGAAAGGAGTATTTTCATAGAATTGGAACAAAAGCAGTTAATATTTGCCACCTACAGTGTTAGGCTACTAAAGCAATTAACCCCAATCTAAATTAGTTCCATCTGAAATGACAAAACCTCAGCCTAGTTTTGCTTGCACAAAACTAGTCAAATGTTTAAAAATTCATTGCCATAAAACTGAAGTAATAATTTCGACGACGTGAAACCATGATCTTATCAGCCTAAAACACCCATTTCCTAATATATGGAGAAATAACCTGCCACAGGAATAAATATCCTTAAACAGAGACATCTTACTGAGCAGTAGACCTCAGTTCAGCTCATTTACCAGGATAGTGTCAAGAACTATTACAACATTGCCTTAAAGGCAGTAAGCAAGATCCTTGGAAGTTGATATTTTTAAAGTCTCTTCTAAAAAAAAGAAGTATGGAAGTAATCAAAGCAGACATCACACAGATTTTAGTTGCTGTAGTCAATAAAGTCAGCCTTTTCAAAGGAAGTTGTGGTCTCCCTAGTCACACTTCTCCCCATTCTGCACATCAGAAAAGAGAGTTTTCTACATACTCAAAGCTGAAAGTTAAATTTAACAGCCTGGTTATTCTCAGTCTTTGCCAGTGTAGCAAAAATAAGAGACATATGTGATTCTAAAGCATCACCCTTACATTGTCAACCACGTCCAACTCTGCAAAAGATTTCAGGCTATAATGTGCAAATTACTGCTCCACGCTCTAATAGTACTTTCTGTTTAATCAGGAGAGAAGAAAAATCCCCGCTAGAATTACAACAAATAACTACAGTTCAGTTTGAAATGAAATTATGTAGTTTATACCTGACCTGAGTTTCAGTCTTTTTCTAGTGGGAAATATAAATTCAGCATTTGGATACATAATCCTACAGCTCCCAGAAGCCGGCTCCACCGCGAACACTTTACATGATTTATAGCTCTCCTCTAGATCCGGATGACAAGTCTCGGCGGAGCAGGTGCAACGGGGTATTTTTTCCTTCCTTCGGAGACCATTCCCTCGTATGCAAATTCATTAGCAAGTCTTCCTCACTCGTAAGCGGGGAAGATGAAGTTAATGAATAATCAGCGTTTAATTTCTCACAGGGAGTGGGTGACCCGGCGGAGGGAGGGGGTTCGCTGTCGTTACTGCCGAAGCCACAACGTTCCTGACAGCGTCAGCGGCGGTAGGAGTGAGCCCGGCTCCCGCGCAGTTACGCCGAGAGAGTGGTTTTTAAACCTTGGGCAGGATTTCGGGGGACCTGGGGGACGAGACCTGCCTGAAACGTCCCCATCTCTCTGCGCCAAAACGCACGTTTCTCAACCCTTTCCCTCAAGTTGCCGCTGCTCTGCCCGCACCCCTGGCCCGNCTACGCCCCGAGCCGGCGGCACAGCCCGCTCCGCATAAATGCACTAACGGCGGCCACATCATGATTAATTCATCGGTCCCGAAGACCGGAGGAGGAGGGGAGAGGGGCTGGGGAGCGGTGGGGCGCACCGACGGCGCAAGGCTCCGCCAGCGCGGAAGGGAGGGGTGCGGAGCAGGGACAGGGCGAGATTCCCTGACAGCAGAAAGCCCCCCGGCCATCTCTGCGGCCGGGATCACCTTAGCAAGACTGGGTTAATTTGCATAAAAGTGTCCAGGTGTGTTCCCTCTGGTGAAAACAACTGCTCGGCCACTTGCCGTTCGCTAGAGCCGCGTTTCACCACGCACCCCGCCGCTGCGCTGTGCGGGTGAGCTGGCCTAGGTCTGCTGAAGTAGCAGTATAGAACTCCCCAGTGCTCTTGGCACTGGGCTTTGCTGCCCTCTGTGCTGAGGGGTACTGCTGATGTCTTCAAATACCAGTTGTTTTAAACTTTAGGTCTGCTGGACTTGCAGTTTCTTCGCAGCAGGGGTAGGCAAAATGAACAGCTGTTAATGGCAGGAGTCGCTTTGCACGTCTCTGCCTTTATTTTCCACTCACAGAAGTCTTTCAATTTCACCATCCCCCTCCAGTGCTTAGAACCAGATGTGTTTAAGTCTACATCAAGGGACTTGTTCTTAACAGCCACCTTATCCTCTTAGTCGGATAGTTTCCTTATCAGATGATGCCATTTGTGTAGAAAAGATAATTTATCACCCATTTATTACGTTCTCACTTCATCCGTAAAACACTTTTGCCTATCCGGTAGCACCATCATGCACTGTATCTGAATAGGGTATTACAACCGTTTAACAATTCTTCATTGATTGTGTGTCAGGAGCAAAAATTTCTCCTGTCACCACTTTTTGGATTTTAGATTAACAAAGAAATTTCAACCTGACACAGCTATATATAGAGATTTCCAAGTATCAAATAGAATTCATAAGCCTCATGTGGAGAGATTGCCCCAAATTGTCACAAGCCCTTGGATGGATAACCATAGGCTAAGAGGATGAAGCCTCTTAAGAGGTAGAGGAGTTTTGTGGAAAAGTTAAATGTACATGGCACCTTGTTTTAATTTTTCTTTTCGCATTATACTGTAGATTTGGTGGTACTTGTTTATAAAAGCCTCATTGTTACGCCACAGCTGAGGTTATATGGTGGTTTGCACTTACAGCCGGACTTAAATCTCTCTGTTTAGTACTTGAATGCTTGCATTTAGACTACACATTTGGCACGATAACACTTGAGGATTACATCTGAATTTTCTTTTTTATGTAATATTTGTCTTCTGTGAAGAAAAATTCAATTTGTCCTCTTTAAAAAAAAGTTAACATTTTCTTTACATTTGTGGACCGAAGGTTCCATTCATAATGTAGAGTAAAAAACACAGGTGAAGCTAATTTTGACCTTTTAAATTTCAGCACAGCTAAAATAGAAATTTTTGCTCCTGACACATGATCTATAAAGAATTGTTAAACCTTCATTCATTCCATTATTTGTCACAGCCCAATTACATGTGACAGAGATGTGTCAGAGAGAGCTGTTTCTGAATTTATAAAGCTCTCCTCTGGATTACTATTCTGATGAAGCAAATTTTCTTTTAATTCTGGTGTGTCTGTTTTTCAGGTAGTTTTAATAGTTTTTGTCATTGATTTCCGGATATGTCCACCATATTACTTCACTGAACTTCGTACTGGTGTTCCACTGTAATTACACAGTAATTATTAGACAGAACAGTTCTACCTACTTTTTATTGGAAAAAAAATCAGTTTGTTGGAGTCAGAAGTCTCAAATGAGTACGTAAGTTTGAGCTTGAAAATGTAATAAAAAGTGGGCCTTGAGTAAGTCAATAAAAAACTCATGGCTTTTTCAACAGTCCAGTGGCTCATCTTAAAATCACCAGTCCTACTAAATGCAGTGTGCAAACAACAGTCCTCTGAACAGATATTGTCTCATTTATTTGTCTCTCAATAATGTTCTTAATGTTCTTCTAATCTCTTAAATTCTGTTTCTCTGTTGATACATACAACCTGCTACAGTTTGAATTAATCTGTCTTAAACACCGATGGACAGAATTTTATACGTGACATTCTAGTAAACTCTTACTAGTAATGTGCATAATAGCATTAAGTCTCTCCATCTCCATTTAAACACTGATAAAGATAGAATTTGTCTTACTTTTTTTTGTGAGCTTTTTATGTAGATAGCTTATAGCTTGTCCTGTGCTCAGCAGTAACAATTTTTTCTCACGTGTACAACTTTAGTTCTCGAAATAATCTACCAGATTTTACCAAAGATTTTTCTTAGGCTTTAGTATACAATCTTGACTTTTGTAGTCCTACTATATGATACTGTTTCTTAGCTCAAATACCTTGTGTGTGCTGTTGACAAACTGGGAATCAACAGTAAATATCACACGTTCTTTTCTTCTAAGATTACTGATGAAATTATTAAGTTACTCATATAATAAGTCTGATTCTTAAGCAATCTAGAAGATTCCATATTATGCATTGATATGTTTTCAGTGTAAGCTGTCTTCTTTTTGCAGTCATATAAATTATTTTTGTAGTGCTATCTTAGTCTAAAAGAATTGAAAAGTTCAAAGCCTAGATTTCTTACATTGTTTTATTTGTTGAAGTACGGCTTTGTGTTTCTACTAAGTGATCAACATCCTTGCTTTCTTACTGGTATTAGAAGATGGACAAATTTATTACACATGGATGCGTAGTACCATCACTGCAACATCTGACTTTATATGGACACAAATTCATTGGAAATATCTCAACTAATATGGATGTTCATATAGCGGATCATTTCAAATTTCAGTGTTGCCACATCTAGACATTTAGTCTTGGTGCATCTTTAATAAAGACTTTAGATGAAATGTTGATCACACAAAAATCAAAGATATTCTGCTAGTTCCTTCCTCAGGGCTAGGATCTCGTTCTCAGAATTTTCTCTGAGGGTTACTGTATTTGACATTAAATTCCTAATTACAGTAGCTTATATAAAATAGAAACATAGAGGTATTCTAGAATTTTTCCCTGGAAAGTTAATGACATTGGAGGAAGAATATTTATGACAGGATCAATCCTGATTTAGTAAATCATAAAGTGAATTATAGTAGTACAGCAATGTGAAATATCCCTGGCCTGAAGGCCATATGACATTCGCTTCCTTCAAGGCTTAATACACAAAGTTTGCTCACAATTATTCGTCAGCTAGGGTTTGTGAAGCTGGTCTGATTTGCAACTAACCCTGTCCACTGCACAAAAACTGTGTTTCAGTTGAATTATGATTATTTGCTTTGGTCTGAAGTATAATGTGAAATGCAAGGCATAAAGGGTGTCTTGTGCTTTGGTTTTCAATTAATTTTCAAGTGAATTAAACAGCTAACAAATAATGGGGTATTTTTACCTTGCTTTATTTAAGTCACTAAGTTCATTAAGAGTGAATTTGTCTCAACATTTCCTCATTCTCTGAAGGCCTTTTCTTTGCAGCTTTATAACAAAGTGAGATTATCTAGAAAACGGCAGAATCCAATCTGCATAAATCTTACAGGAATGTTATATGAACCTCAGAGCTTGACATAGGCAGCATCTGGTATTCAATACAGTACCAACCTCTTAAATACTCTAGAGGAGTGCATCCCCTCTCATGTTTATTTAGAAACTGAGTATTGTAATTCCTAACGTCTTCATTAGCATGAAATGACTTTTTCTTCAGTGAAGTCATAAAGACTTGAAAAACCATATTTAGAGCAAAGTGATAGACACAAGTTACTGAGAGGATGCCAGTGGTTGTCAATGATGTTGGAAGATGACAACTTTATTTTCTAGAAAGTGGGCAATTCTGTCATTCCTGTAGGGGTACTGAGGGCATTCCAAACAAGTGTAGACAGTTTTTGAAGCTGAAACAGTTCGCCATATACTCCATTTCTGAGTTTTTAAATTGCCCTTGATTTTAAGTACCCTCACTCATATGCCCACTGCACTACTCTAAATTGTGTCACCAGAGGCAGTGAACTAGGAAAGGAGAAAAGGAAGAAAGGAAAGGTGAATCAACAGTCACAGCAAGGAATAAGATGATCCAAAAAAAAAGAATTACTCCTAATTACTAGTCCAGCTGAGCTAGAACTGCTACAGATTTAGACCAGGCTGTAACTAATAGTAAAATCGCTTCTGTAGTTCTCTCACCCTGAAAGCAATTGAACATTATCTGAACAAAGGTAGGGTAAGTAGCAGACAGGGCTAGTGTATACAGTGCACCCTCTGTGAACATCTGTGCAATTATCCGAAAAAAGTGTGTTGCAGAATTGCCCTTCAGAATCTCAATGCATTTCCTGCTTCTGGAGAAGCAAACATGAGATCACTGGAAGGAAAACTCACTACACCACAATGCCAAACCACGACCTTTATTGTTTTGCTAGCCCTGAAATCTCATCTGGAATGTGGTGTATAATACTGTAAAATTATAGGTCAGGTAAACCTCATTGCAGCTCTTGGGTATAGCTGTCCCTCTTCATTTAAGAGAGATGTAAGAAGTCATTATGCTCCTTTGCAGAAACAAGTAGCTGGAATGACTGTAGTCTCTAAACCCCAAACACAATTACATTTCTCTGTTCAAAACAAAAGCTTGAAAGAGCCAGCTCAGAATGAGAATGAAGAGGGTGGAGTGGCTTTGCTGTTTTAAGCAGGAAATAAATACAAGTGAAACAAATTGGTGCTATCTATGTAGGGCATACATAAACATGCAGAAACAGCCAGTATGTAGAAGGAAAATTTCTGACATAGAACAGGTAATAAGGAGAAAACCCTGTCAGGCTTCGGGCTGCTGGTGCAGACTGACAAGGATTGAATCTCTGAAAAAAAGAAACCTTTTTAGTGTGTGTAATTTTTTCTATGCTCAAGGAAACAGGCCTTGCTTTATGTTGTATTTTAGAAAGAAGACTGCACCAAAAAAATAATTAATCTCTATTAACAGTTCCTCCATGTAGTGGAAATAGTCTACAAACCCCCAAATTTTGACCACCATTGGGCACAATAAAAAGGCTGCGTAAGAGTGATGTAGCTCAGGTACAAATGTATATGCTATTATTAAGGTGATAAATCTCAGATATAAATATATGTGTTGTTATTAATTGATTTACAGAATTCTCATCTCCCATTTTTCAGTGGTACACCGTCGTTTTATGTGTTATTAAGAATTATTCATGCTTTGAGAACTGAAACTGATATATCTAGCTATCATTTAAATACCACAAAGACCTGCTAAATCAGAAAGATGGTCTTGTACAGGAGAAAAAGTTTTTTAATTGTCAACTTTTGTGTGAAGATTTAGGTGTTTGTAAGCCCTCTCCAGCAAATATAGGAAAAAATAAGCAAGAATCTAGACAGGTAGCCACAAGGGGCTTGAAAATTCATCAGAAAATGAGTAAGCCTTTAGGGTAGTGGGCTGACAGTGGCTTAGAGGATACGGTGAAGGAGTACTCCATTGCCTTGTGCAGGGAAATATAATACTGTGTTTTCTTGTAAGCAAACGATCAGATCAAAGAAACAGCCATACAAGAGAGACAACCCATCAAGCTTTGACCCACTGTTCAATTCACTGAAATATGACTAGATTCCTGTTTTATACACAACAGGAAACAGTTAGCTCAAATTCTCTTTCCCAAAGCAAACTTTGAGGGTAAGCCAGACAATGTGAATGATTCATTTTGTCAGCGAGCACATAACAGGTGACTTCATTGTTAATCAGTGAGGTTTTTTCTGTATCTGTAATTAAATGAAACAACTAATGTGGAAGGAGCAGCACACTCAGTGTGTGAAAGGACAAAACAGAAACCCGTAAGATGGACACCTCTGAGCTTTCTAAATCTCACAGTGTCAGTAAGGTCTCACAAACTCTTTAAGGTTAACATCCAAGGGTGCATTTTTTTTTTTCTTTGCTAAATAAATGTGCTGCATATTGCATCATGGTGACATTCGGGCAGTTGGCCAATACTTTACATATTGTACAGATGTTTAAAATGCACTGTATATTTTATTCAATACAACCCCCCCCAAAAAAAAACAAAACAGTGATTGCTTAATTGTTCAATACAGACAAAAAAAATCTGGCCATTAAGAAAGCATATGTACTCTGTCTCTAGTGTACAGTTCATCCACTTTCCTATTCTTGGCTAGCAGCAGATGGTTAAAGACTATGAAAAGGATGTGTGTACCAAGTGATCCTTTCAGAAGAACATCCTTCTACCTTCTGGCAATAAACAGTGTAAAGGTTTTGTGGAACAGAGGTTCTGTACAGACGTGTCATGTTTGACAGCCACTGATGGACTGAATGAAGAAAGAACAACATAAGTAATGATTTAACACTTACTAAAAAGGAACAGTGGCAGCTACTGAATCTTCAGTGCCACCACATACAGCACCCTGCATTTTCCTCAGAGGTCTCTTATCTAATTACTCACCAAGTTCAATCTGCTTAGCTTGTGAGATCTGACAAAATCACAGCTTGAGGTGGAGCAGCTGGGATTTAATTTTATTTATAAAACTTAATTAGGAGATATTTTTTTCTTTCTTCTAATTTTTTCCAGTTCTTCACTCCTAAAATCATATAACACACTACATATGCACATACAAATACAGAAAACAAAGAGTAAAACCAAACCACAACAGTCAGTGAAGTTACTTGCTATAGAAATAGCAGTGCTGGCATTAGCACTTCAAAGGGAAAAGCTATTTTAAAATTTAACTGCCTGGCAGATGCAGCAGATATAGAACAGGAACCAAAAAGAGGTAAGGAGGGAGGGAGAGTAGGAAGAGAAGAAAATGAGTGGGGAGAGATAGGAAAGCAGATGAACTGTACATTAATTCAAGGTAAAAATAGTCAAACTCTGTACAGCAGTGAAATGTCAACATGGAACCCAGTAGCAAAGTTTCCATTGGTTTCAGGGAAAAGTACCTTTCAATCTGCATCTGTAGTTTTATGTACTACAGTATGTCAACACAATTCCTCAATGCATTCATTTCCTTTTAGTTTGCAGTTGCTAATAATTTGTTCTACAGTAATTCTGCGAATCACAGAATCACAGAATAATCATGGTTGGAAAGGACCTCCTAGATCAACAAGTCCAACTGTACCCACACCAACAAACAAACCTAAATACATGGGAGATATTCTGAAGCCAAGAAGGAAACTGACTCTCACTACTGTTTTCAGTACCAGAGTGGGAAATCATGACAGAAGTGTGTCGGGGTTTGTGGCATAAATGGCTATTCACCCCAATGTTATTATACAAAACGTACATAGTCATTCAGCATATATTAAAGTCCTGTATTTTGAAGCAACTGGTACAGTGTTAGAGCCCCTTGACTCTTGCGATTTGTTACTGTCTATTGAAATTCTGAAGTCCAGATATAATAATGATTTCAAAGGGAGGGATATAAAGCAGTATGTTTAGTCTGTAATGCAAGACATGGAAGAGTTAGTCAGTTCATGTTGATTCATAACTGATTGTTCCTCAGGCTGAAAAAATATTAATGGAAAAGTATTTTATATATGGTCAATCTGATTGCTGTGGAAACACTGAATAACCTGAGCTGGCTCCTTAAATCTACCTGTAATAGAAATTTTTCTGTTCTTACCACTACTAGTAATAATTGTGCATTACTGCTTTGTTGTTTGCTCTTAGATCTGTTCTCAACAGAGTTCAGGGAGCACAGTAAGAAAGTTACTATTCTTGTCTCTGTTGTTCCAGAAGATTGTTTGGGTCAAGTGCACTACAGCAAATATACTCATGTTAAAATAATTTACACAACAACCTTTGCTTTGATATCAGCCATCCATTTTGTAAGCACTACGTGACATCATTTAACATGAGTCTTCAAAGGAAAGATAGATTCTTCTCAGTGCTCTTAAAACAACTATGACAGATGCATACACTTTCACAATGGGAAATCAAAATCCATGAGTCAAGCCAAGTTCTCTGAGTGGCATTTGGGAAGCAGATAAAAGGTCCTAACTCGAAATGTATCTACCTTGTGGAAAAGCTTGGATTGCAAGAAATGGTAAAGGGTTACCCATGATCTTATGGAATCATAGTTGACGGACTGTTCTTGGCCCTTTATAAGGACTGTAAAAAGATGACAGGACTTTGCAATTTAAGCAAAGAGGGCACCATTCCAGTTTAGACTTTTATGGCAAATGTGTTTCTTTTTAGTAAGCAGGAAAATAAAAGGAAAGTAGTTTGTTAAGAAGTGTCAGATTTACTGTTTGATTCTGAAAGTTGCTTTTAAACTTAGTTTTCTTCATGCATGTGCTCAAAAACCATTAGGTGGGGATTTTAATTATTGAGACATCATGGAGTGGTCATTATCTCCTTAGGATAAAAATCTTACAATGATTTTTGAGAGATGATAGTGAAATGTACAGAAGAGACTAATGCAAAGCCCAGGGTACATCCTCTGTTTTCAAAGGAAAATATGAAGCCTTACGAATCAGCCAAGTGAAACAGAGTGTAACTGATAGATGATTATATCACATACTTTGATCTTAGTGACTCCATCTTTTATGTGTCTCCTCCTGCTTACTTCTCCATGTCTGTAAAGTTCAGGCCATTTAAAGTTCCTTTATCTGTATGGTTGGGTTGACAGTTATTTAATTAAATTTTAAAACATCAGTGGTTTTGCCTCATAGCCTCAGCTGTTGGAGACCTTGTCTGCAAAAAAGATTTGATAGCACATAGGTGCCAAGGAAAACAATATTTAAAAGGAGATGGTCAAGGTTAAAAATAAAGAAGCATATCTAAAACACAAATTATGTACTTCACTGTATAAAATATGTGTCATTGTAACTTTTCTGTGTTAAATGAATCTGAGGACATGTGGAATGTTTTAAACATAAAATTATGAAAAAAAATAATACCTATAATACTCCTGTGTGAGCTAGTTACACTTCGTCCCAAAATACTTTACATGCTGACTGAAATGTATAGTAGCCTGGACATGGAATCTGCTACAGCTCTGTTAATACATTACAGATTTTAAAGCTAAGAGTTTGCAGCTCCTTGAAATCCTGCTTTCTCATGGAAAATATTTTTACTTTTTTACACATGCATCATGAAATGAACCTCTCACATCTGCTCTTTGTAGAAGTCAACTGAGACTCTGCCATTGACCCATGAGAGTGGAAGCCTAAAACTTTGACTGAAGTATTTAAGATTTACATCACAAAGTCAAGATCACTATCTCTTTATTTGAGAGAAACCACCCTTGCCTGAAAACTGCCTAAATACAAAACATCAGAAAAGAGGTGCACACTTTTAATAGGTTGACAATTGAGGAAATTGAGTAATTAAAATAAAAAAGAGTGACTCTTTATTTCATTTACTTTTTGATATTTCCGTTAGATTTGGTTTCTCGGTTGGAAAGGACCTCCTAGATCACCAAGTCCAACCATACCCACACTGCCAAAAAACCCTAAATACATGGGAGATATTCTGAAGTCCAGAAGGAAACTGACTCTCACTACTGTTTTCAGTACTAGAGTGGGAAATATTTTAGCACATCAGAGTACTATGGGATATTTTAACAATATAGAACCCACTTCTTATGGACTCTAACCCGTAAAACAAGCTTACTCAGCAATGATTTCAGTCTTTAAAAGAAGAGGTTAAAAGAATAACTTACCGTAGTCATAAAATAATCACCCAATCCGAGAAAATAATGGTATCTGTATTATTCTGGTATTAATGATCTCTTTTGTTGTGGATTCTACTTTCAGACAATAAAACTAGTCATCTGTTGAGCAACGATGCCTTTAGTTTGGGGCACATAATTCATGTCACAGTCAATTCTTTCGCAGCTGTGCCTGCAACAGTGGAGACTTGCTTAATTAGGCCTCCCTCCCCCAAAAGAAAAGAACAAGTGTATTCCTGTGGTTTTAGGAACCACATAATGTTCTAAAAACAAAACAAAAGGCATATGAGCAAAATAAACCCTCCACTATTAAGGCATAATGCTTCATAAGCAAAGGCTACCATGCGGGTTAATACATAAAGAAAAAAGATCTGTTTGCCTCTGAAACTTTTGTAGATAGACTTAATTGCTTATTAACTCTGCAGGTAGAGATAATTAAAAAGATTTAAAAATATGCCTTCAATTTTGACATGTCCAACCTAAGCAAAAGTAGGGCCCAATTTTTCAGATGGTTTTGTGCTTTCAAAACTCAGCTAATCTTGATGCAGTAATTGTGAGTACACATCCCTTAAAAATATTCAAACTAAATACAGCTATAATACTCTTAAGTATCCAGTATTTGAGACTTCAAAACCAAAGACACCTTATCAAAATGTTGCATGATACAGCAGACCTCTTTTTGTGATCTCTACATAGTCTGGGTCTGCCGGTGCCAATATACAAGCACAAGAAAAAACCCACCTAAAGTGTCCTCAACGACTTCTTAGCTCAACTTTGCTTTGTTTAAATAAAATATGGGTTTTAAACTTCTTTTGAGCTTCATTCAAGAATCATAGAATCATTAGGGACTGGAAGGGACCTCGAAAGATCATCTAGTCCAATTCCCCTGCCACAGCAGGATCACCTAGACCAGGTTGCACAGGAACAGAACCAGGTGGGTCCAGAATGTCTCCAGAAAAGGAGATTCCACAACAGATATGGTTCTCATGCTTATTCAGAACAATCCTCCGTAGGAAATATTCTGAAGATTACAAAATGTATGTGCAGCCAGTTGCCATCCAGCATTATTACTGGGAAACAAACCTGATTTGTGGTGGTGCATCCTCTGTAACTTTGGTGAAGATTTATGTCATCATGTTCCTTTAAACAGTAACTGCTCTGAAATAATTTCACAGCACAAATATACAAGTCTCCTATGCTGCATCATTTATTCATCAGATCTGCCAGTAATAGCAATGATAGTTTGGCATGTACCCTGTTGTTAACTATTTGTTAGCATAGATGTTTTAATTAGATGAAGTATACTTATAAAGCATATATATATATAAGGAAGAAAGTTTTCATTGCAGTGTGTTTTCTTTATTTTTAGTTTTCTCAGGATGCTCGAGAATGTTGGATCATGCAGCACTGTCCTGTGTATCCAGAGGATTCTTTTTGAAAATTCCTCACAAGCAAAGCAGTTTTTTAGGGATAACTAAAAGACTGAGTCCAGACCAGATTATGTTAACAGAGAATGTATCCACACTGTATGTTAGCACCAGATGCAAGTTCAGCCTACCTATTTTTTGACATGATTGAAGGAAGTCATAACAGAAGCCATGGATTGCTGCAATAGGTGGTGTTATGGTTAGTGTTTTGCTGCTGAAGCTATGTAACTGCAGGATAGTCTGTAGTTAGTGAGAATTGGCTTGTATTGCTTCAGGTAATGGGTGGGCGGGCAGAAATCGAGTTTGCCTTTAAAAGCTCATACAAATATACCTAACAGAGGAAGAGGAACTAACCTCAGGATATGGCCAAAGACAATATTTAAAAAATCCCAATTTCTTATTTTTATATATGCCATGGAAGCAGACACTT
The DNA here is from genome assembly GCA_013397515.1 of Upupa epops. NCBI lineage: Eukaryota > Metazoa > Chordata > Aves > Bucerotiformes > Upupidae > Upupa > Upupa epops. The sequence goes on from VZRI01007674.1 coordinate 440,605, forward strand.
GCATCTTGGCAAAAACAACCCCAGGGACCAGTATAGGTTGGGGACTGACCTGTTGGACAGCAGTGTAGGAGAAAGGGACCTGGGGGCCCTAGTGGACAGCATGATGACTATGAGCCAGCAATGTGCTCATGTGGCCAAGAGGGCCAACAGCATCCTGGGGGGGATCAGAATGGGAGTGGTTAGCAGATTGAGATTCTTCTCCCTCTCTACTCTGCACTGGTGAGGCTACATCTGGAGTCTTGTGTCCAATTCTGGGCCCCTCAGTTCAAGAAGGACAGATGTTGCTTTCATGATGTACAGAAAACCACGATAATACTAGGAAATTTTTATCTCCCCAAATTAGCCAAGTTAGCAAAGGATAAAGTAATATTTTTCTCTAATATGATAGGCAATTTACAATGCATATGCCATCTATTGACTGTTCATGATTAGAAGAACTATGACAGTTTCAGGACAGAATTGCTATTAGAATATTACTAAAATGCATTAAAAACAATGGCAAATTATAGCAATTATGCAATCACAGCAAACAAGGTATATTGAAGATGCATTGATTATTTGATTTATGTCTTTGAAGTCTGCATAATTTGCAAGAACCCTTTTGTCTATTTAGAGAATGTGAAGGAACATTTTATCACTGTGCTTCTCAATGCATATTTTATAACTGTTTCAAATGTGTTTGAGCATGAAGGAAAAAAGGGAAATACCTCCAAATATCTATGCCCCAGGTCTTTCTTATATATTAATGTCTCTAAGTTTTCATTGCTTCCTCATGGTATAACATCTTTCAATAGAATAGAATATCGTTTATGGGAATGCAGTTCATATACATAAGCCAAAGGGAATGAAGATCGGGATGTGAAAGTGAATCATCTAGACTGCTTGCACAGGGCCACTGAATCCACAACTAAAATGCAAGTTGTTAGTGGGATCACCATGGCTACTTCTGGACCAAGTGCTCTACCAACAATAATTTAAAGGTTTCATTATATAGCATGCTTCAATTCTTAAGAAAACAAGATCAGACTCTTGAGTAGAATTACTGTCTAGACACTTGGATCCAAGGCCTTAGAGAAGGTACAGACCTAACAAGGATGTATCTAAAATCCTGAGAAAGCCACAAAGTCCTGTGCTGGAAAACCTTTAATTTGTTTTCAAAAATTAACACATTAATAATGGTTGTGGTAAACTGGATGGCTGGAATCCTATTCTCACTTCAGAGAATGAAAAAACTCCCCTTGACTATGGCAGGAAACATTTGGTACAAGTGCCAACTTGTACATTTTGTTAAAGAACACTCACAACTTATACCTGTTAAGGTTTTGAGTGATCTTTATGGAGTAAACTTTATGAAGTGACTCAACATTTATAGATGAGAGAGCACATGAACAAGGTTTATTTTGTATTTTAGCTAGAAAGTCATGCAGTCCTCACTTCTTCATCTCTAATCCCTGAAGATTTTCTTCATTGCTCTTGTCTATTTAAAGTATCGGTTTTTCATGGCATGCAACACTTCATACCATCCAATTGCACAGTTTCCAGCACGATAGGAAATGTTAGATTGGCCTCTGAGGTCCTGAAAGTTTACATACAGAGGTATGGATTAAAAAAAAAAAGAAAAAAAAGCTAAGTTTTAAACAGCGATGCACATGTTCTCTATATAATTTTCATACCATTTTTACTTCCTAAGTTTCTAATAACCCTACAATAACTCTCTCTTATGCATACTTGATGTGAAACAATACCTTTAATAGAATAGTTGAAACGAACTGTGGTTAAATCCCTTTTAGGTATTTTTATATTTTACAAAACATAATTGTTTAGAGTGCGGGTCTATATTGGTTTGGGTTGGTGTCTGCAATTCAAGCCCAGCAACCAGTTCTTGTTGAGAATTCAACAGGCAATGAAGAAACTTTGTTAAGAAGAAAAGAAGTTCTTGAACCCATCACCAATAAAAAAAGGAAAAAAACCTCCAAATAAGTAAAAGAATCAAAAAGGTAAAACAGAAACTGTATCACAATGCCTTTACAGACACTCTTAGAGAAACAGGACACAGCTAACAGATTGGGTTCTGGCTTTAGATGAGAGACTTAGGAGAAAGAGAGCATACACCAACACTGATAACTATAAAGCCACCTCACACACACACACAATTGTACTCCACTTCCAGAAGGGAAAGGGATTGGGACGGGAATATAGCATAAAATATACATTTGATGGTTGTGGAAAAGTTCTTTTTCCAGTCCTCCTGCAGTGCCCCTGTACGTCTCAGGCATACTTGTAGCTCCTCTCCACTTGGGAGCTCTCCTTTCAGGCAATAACAGCATCAGTTTTAGAATATCCTCGGTCTCTTTCTGTTTGCTAAAGGCTCAGGAGATTGGTACTTGATGATATCTCTCTCTCAGAGGCTTCTCTCAGTCTCTCAGTGGCAGAGTATACAGCATCTTGGTGGGGACAGAGGCAACACGGCACTGGTCATATGGTGCCATGCCTGTTGTGGTAGACAGGCCGGCTACAGGGTCTGCTCAACTCTTTTCTTCTCCCCTATGGTTAAGGCTCCAAGGGAGGGAGAGGGTTAAGAGCTCACCATTATCTGGCATTTTCAAAGGTGATCCAGCTAAGAGGTGTGTGTTTAGGAGCTGCCCCTCTCTTCAGCCTGCTGCCAGGAACCAGGATGAGCTGGTGCTGGCTTTCTGCATTCAAGCTGTCAGGCAAAAGATGTCTGTAGTTGTCCCTGTGGCAGAGCTGCAGCCAGGCTAGGCTTCTTTTGAGTNAGGAACCAGGGTGAGCTGGTGCTGGCTTTCTGCATTCAAGCTGTCAGGCAAAAGATGTCTGTAGTTGTCCCTGTGGCAGAGCTGCAGCCAGGCTAGGCTTCTTTTGAGTTCCACTCTTTGGTGGCAGGTAGGCCGAGAGCCATTGCTTGTCCCACCCCCACCCCAGTAGGGAGGGCAGGGGAAGCTCTCTTGCAGAGTAGCTCTCTGTCTTACAAGACATACCAGAGAAGAAGGAGGGCAAAAACAGGAAGTACATTCCCTTTTATAGACTCTATGCACCAATCATCTGTAGAGTCAGAACACTAACCAAGGGGTCTGCTGAGAAACCTATATCTAGCTTCGAGATAAAATGCTCTTTCAACAAAAATGAACACTGACCTGAAGTTGCAAACTACACATTAGGCTCATCTAGATAACAAGAGTTTCAATCTCAAGACAAAAATAAATGTTCCTAAAATTTAGGAGAAATATCAGTGGTTGATCAGCTGATCAGGTCTGGGATGAGATTAACTCATTGAGCCCAAACAGAAAAAAACAAGGAGAATTTCAACCACTTATAAATCACAGGCAAAAGCAAAGACTAGCTTGGTTTGGGAGAAAAACAACAAAATGCATTTAATTCACATGATGTAAAGAACCCCAGCACCAAGACACATATTCTTACATAACTGAGCTGAGCTCTGCTACCTCCCTCCCCTCAGGAGGAAGAGACCCTTAACAGGAAAAAAGGAGATATTTAAAGAAACTATTTGTTTCCATTTCTGGTTTTGTAGTTCAACCAACTAAAGGATTGAAGTTCCACAGCTGAATTTTAATCTGTTGATTTGATGGATTTTTCTGTTTGTTTTGTTTGTTTGTTTTGAAGACTTCTGGGATCTCTAGGATCTCTACAGAGAAGTCTTTCTGAATCTTCAAGGATATCTTCAAGAAGTCAGAGTTCTCAAATATTGGACACATTATATTTTGGACTAAGAAGAACTCTTCTTATGAGCATCTTTCTGACAGTCTACCACGTAGTAGTTGTCAGTCTCCTTGACTAGAACAAAAAGATGACATCAAGAACTACATCTCCTGTCTTTTCCTTTCTTGAGTATCTTACCAAACTCTATATTTTACGGTTACATTGGCAGGGTAGCACTTAGGGCCTGATGGTGATGAAGGAAGAGAGATAAAGTTTCATGAAGCCCATGGAAATCCCAAATAACATTTATGCTGTATCACATTAAAGACTCTGTCACAAAGCACTCAGCAGTACCTTCAGACACCATCCTGAACAAAAGCTTAGAGTGAGATAGAGCTTCTTTGCAACAAGTGTTTTCTGCTTTGTACAAACAATACCTTAGAAGGACTTACAAGAATGAGCTGATGATTGTGTGGCCTTTTTCTTGTTAAAATCAGTCTTAACATTTTCAAGTTTTTAATAAGCATTTCAGTATGGTTTGCTAGCATGGAAGTGGCTCATTATGAGCTAATTGTTTCAAGGAGTTGCTGAAAGTGCTTCAATGGTAAATGCATGCTACAGTAAGCAAATATTCACAAGCCTTTCAAAACAGATGTTTGAGGAATGTAGGCCTTCTGCTCATGGTATCAGTACACAAAGGAGATGATGTAGTAAACCTTAGCAATAAATATACTCACAACTATGTGGGTATTAATTCACAATTTTCCTTTTTTTTATTTTCAATTAAGTGCATAAAGCAGCAAGAATCCTACTAGTTTTTATAAGGCCAAGTTTACTGCAGATACTACTAATTCTTGTTATTTCTCTGTTCTCCCATCCACATTACTCTACAGCCTTTCTACCCACTCCTTCACATCTGAGCCGGACCCTTCTAGTCCCTGACACCCACTGTCACCCCGGTTTTCTTCTGTCAGGTAGGGCTCTGCATATTCTCAGTCCTTGTTATTATTTATTTGGGAGATTACTTGGCTGTCAAGATACCTTAAACTCTGTAAGGCAGAGAGTAGCAAGGTTGGATAAGAAGGCATTAAAGGTGCCATCCATTACAGACAACTGCAGAAACACTAAATCTGAGATTCTGCCCAATACAGCAAAAGCTCCACTGTCTTCTCTTTTGCCTTTTGTTGTTTTTTTTCCGATACGTCCCCAAATCAATAGCATTCTGTTAGTTGATTCCTCGAATATTACCTAGTATTGACTGGCTGGGACATTCAGCAGACACTGCATTACAAATAGACAGACATACATCACTACAGTATTAATCTGGCCTTACAACCTTTAAGGACTGGTATTTTTATTTTCCTAATTGTTATTTTTAGTTCTTGTAGGGTTTGTTTGGTTTTTTGTTCTCCCTTGTTTACTGACAGTTTTCTTCCACAGTCTGATACTTGAACACCTTATAGTGTTATTTATGGTGGCTACGTTTGGTAATATTCACATATGTAGTACATTTCAGTACTTTGTGGTCATTAAGGCATCTGAGTAGGAGATCTCTGAACTACTAAGTTACTCAAAACATAGGTGAAAGACAGACAGACCCTTATACTGGTACCATTACAGTAAGACCAACAAACTGTTCATCTAATGTAAATTTTTCTTATTAAATTTAATCAATGGGATTTCTGATCTTAAAGCATTGAACACAAGACTAAAACAGAATCAGCTTATGTAGTTCAAATCTACCGTTAATTTATATAAAAAAGTTCCAAGATAATAAATACATTACTACAGCATTCCAAGCAAGAAGAAGGCAGGCAGGAATTCCAAGAGCCCAGCATGGATTAACAAGCTGCTTCTGGGCATACTTGGGTGCAAGAAAGTCTAAAGGCATTGGAAGTCAGGACAAACTGGAGGAGTACAGAGGACTTGTCTGTGCAGCTAGGATGCAGATCAGAAAAGCAAGAGCAGAGATAGAATTAAATCTGGCCAGGGGGATAGAGGGAAACAAGAAGGGTTTCTTTGCACACGTCAGTAACAAAAGGAAGGCTAGGGATGACACAGGGCCTTTCTGGAGGGAAAATGGAGACCTGGTCACAGGTGATATGGAGAAGGGTGAGGTTTCTGATGACTTCTTTGTCTCAGTCTTCAGTGGCAAAGGGTCTAGCCACTCCACAGGCTAGACGGGTGGGGAACAGATTGAGAGCAGCCTTGAGGAGAAGGACTTGGAGGTGTTGGTTGATGAAAAACTCAACATGAGGTGGCAATGTTTACTTGCAGCCCAGAAAGCCAGCCACATCCTGGGCTGCATCAAGAAAAGCATGACAAGTAGGTTGAGGGACATGATCCTCACCCTCTATATTCTGCTCTTATGAGACCCCATCTGGAGTACTGTGTCCAGTTCTGGAGCCCCCAGCACAGGAAGGGTATTGAACTGTCAGAACATGTCTAGAGGAGGGCCATGAGGATGACTGGAGAGCTGGAGCATCTCTCCTATGGGGACAGGCTGAGAGAGTTGGGGCTGTACAGCCTGGAGAAGAGGAGACTCTGGGGAGATCTGAGAGCAGCCTTCCAGTACCTGAAGGGGGCTACAGGAAAGCTGGGGAGGGGCTAGTGGGGGGTGCCCTTTCCTGTGGCAGGGGGGTTGGATCTGGATGATCTTTAAGGTCCCTTCCAACCTGTACCATTCCATGAATCTATGAATCTGAATTATACTTAGCCTGATGCTATTTTTCTGCTTGCTGAACTCAAAATGCGTTGGGTTTTTTGGGTGTTTTTTTTTCTTTTTCTTTTTTTCCTCCCCAGATAATATTTCTGTCTATCTCTCTTCCCTTAGAGACTCTCCCAGACTTTTATTATGCTGAATTTGAGCTAAAAAGACCGTTCTGATCTGGCTCCAAGTGTGAATTGGAAGAGCAGCTCTGCACAGACAAGCAAATCCTGACATCCAGTCTCCCTCAGCTAAGTTTTCCTGTACTTCTGTGTTTTGCCCAACACTCATTTATTGTAACCTCCCGTGGTTTTTTATGTACCCAGAGTTTCTTAAGTTGTCTGTACAAATTTCTCATGACTCTGCTTCTCACAACTGTGCTCCTCCTGTCTTTCTATTCTTATACCTTTTCTTTTCATGGTGAAGCACCCAAAAACTATGCCAGAAGCTCAAAACGAGAAACAAAGTTTGCTGAATCAGCAAGTGCTTTGAAAAAGATAATTGAAAAAAACTTTGGTGCTAGGGCAAGAAAGAAGGAAGAAAAATCTTGCTTGTTCAGATGTCCAAAATATACTCCTTAGGCTCCTTGTAATATGCACTAGTTTTCTTTAACAACTGTATTGAGGTATGTCTTGTTTAAATAACCTTCAGTCAACTGTCTGGTATCTAGGACTGGCTGAACTATCTTAGTCCTGTATTTGATGATTGATCTGTTGTAATCAGGGTATGCCATGATATTTGCTATGAAAAACCAGCTTTTCTTTTTTTTTTGAGGAGTCACAGGATGTCTGAGCTGCCTTTTGCAAGCAGAACGTTACCTATTACCATGGCACAAGGACTCTTTTTGGTTTGAAAATGCCTGCGTTCAAAACAATGTGAAATGCAGAGCTGCATGGAAAGGCCAGCTGTGTTCTCCCCATGGGCTTTGCTCCGCTAGAAAACTATGGGAATAGATGAAGATTTCAGTGCCTGCAGACTGAACCTGTAGAAGTTTAGGTCATTGTATAGAAACACTGCTTTAGTCAAAGGCAATACTCTAATCACTAGCTCACATCTCAAACCTGATCTGCCACAAGAGGGCAGAGGCTTGTGTCACTCAACTTCCTCTTCTGTCATCTAAGAATGTCAGGGATCTTTAATGGGGAAATATATCATGGTTTAAATACCATGGTGAAAAATGGAATTCCATTAACTAATTCTAAACGGCTTTAGGCTAGGAAGCCAAACTTAGTGACACATCTCTGTCATCTCTGCTGCAATGACTACAGCTTCCAGTTTCTTTATAAGGCATTAATTAATACGCAGCTATGCAAAAAGAGCACTATAAAGAAAAATAACATGTAAGACTTTGTTAGTCTGACAAATACTGCCAGTCAACACACTGAAACATTTGTGTAAGCAGGGTGGATTGTTTCATTGCTATAAATGGGGTGATATAGGGGAAGCATTAGGAATCCAAGATTACCTTGATAGTTTTTCAACAAGTCACACTTCGAGTACAAACTACTTCCTGGCCCATTCTCTTTGCTTTAATCCTGTTCTTTTTCAAAATCTAAAGATAGAATTGTTTAAATTATCTGCATTTGATTAATAAATGCCTCACAGAGAAATATCCTTATTAAGACATTTAGCAAGCTGCACTCAGTACTTCACTCTTGATCTTTACTGGAAAAGAAACAAACAATGACTGAAGTTTGTATCCCTAAATCAGCAGAAAAATATAAGAAAACAGTTATCTGAAGCCTGATTTTGTCTTAAATGATGTTTCAGAGCTTATGTTGGTAAGGAGCTTGAAAAATGTTAGTTTAACAATACAGTTAAGCTGGCAAAAAAGAGTGAATCTGCTGCTATAAGCATAAAAAGGCTTTTTTTTAGGAGAGATACTATTAGACACAATACATACAAGATGGTTTGACTTGCTGTCACTACAAAACACTGTTGAGGCTTGTGGCTGATTGGATGGTAGAGAAACTCTAATCAATGCAAAAAATGAGGAAATGAAAAAATAAAAGTCACCGTTTCTACACTGGGGTGATTTCCATTGCCTACACTGACTTTCACCCCATCAAATCTTGTTATAAATGGAAGTTGATGCAAGTCTGACTTAGTGATTTGTGGCTTTAGGTACCATCTGCCTCTCCCCCACCCCATTTTGTACTGTGCCTTCATGAAAGAGCAAAATAACACATAATATTTTTGCAGCATAGCTTTTGGGGCTAAGACACATAGCTTAAAAAGAGCAGGAATTTCCCTTTCCTCTTAAAGATTTTGCAGCTGTGAATCCAGAACAGTTCTTGCCTGTCTCAGGTTTTCTTTTTTGTACAAAACATCAGTTTAACAAAAGACTATGCTGCAGAAGCAAGCAAGAGAAGAAAAATTAATACTCCTTACAATTTACTTACAGTATGTGCAAGCTGGAACATAGGAGGTTCCATATAAATATCAGAAGGAACTTCTTCCCAGTGATGCTCTGCAATTGCCATGGACTACCAAGAAGACAGTCAGGTCAGGTGAGCAGACCTCAACTTCAGAATCTCATGTTCAAAAGATCTTCACATTGGTACCAGTAATGCTGGTACTGGTATGCTTCTACCAGTAACAGTGTGGCATGTCGAGGACCTCCATGCGTGTGGGCTCTATGGAATGGAATTACTAGCACCTAATTATTTGGGGCTTGTTTTATCTGGAACTTAGCTAGCTGACAATACCCACCTTTTTCAAAACACCTCACCAGTTAAGCTGCTCTGTTCAAAAGCATAAAGACTGATTTTGTTCTCCTTAGCCTGTACAGACTGCAATCTACACCTCCCACTTGCCAAGTGTACATCCGAGCACCAGAATGCAGGAAAGCCACTTGTAGAAACCACAAAAATCAAGCCTAATCTCAGTTTTGGATTAGAATCAGGTTTGGATTAGAATACATCAAGAGCTTATTTTTTATTTTTAAATACTAAAACTGTACAATAGGCACCTTAAGCTCTTCAGTTAGTTTTTTCCAATGTCAGGAGATGGCTCATTTTGCTGAGTTAAATCATAAATTCCTAGATTTCAGCAGGCAGGTTATCATTGCAAAATGCACAAAGCAATGATATGATCTATTTTCCTTTTACAAGTAGATACATTTGTACTTTATTCATATTTTTAAATGTTATTTTTGTGTTGAGAAGGTCAGCCATTTTTCTTGTACCCTCTGAGCAAGACAGTTGTGAAGGGGACTGATTAAAACAAAGCTGTCATTTTAATGACCTTTCCATTCTCGATTCAATTGTTCCAAGTGTCTTGCGTATGCCTTATAGTTTACAGCCAGGCTTGAGTTCTAGCCATTAGTTCTACCAAGTACAGAAGATATCTGTAACCATCTCTTTCCTGGTCGCTTCCAATCCATAAAGTTCTGTTCTGTGACTTGGTCTGGGTGATCCTGCTGTGGCAGGGGGATTGGACTAGATGATCTTTCGAGGTGCCTTCTGATCCCTAATCATTCTATGATTCTCTAAAATGTAAAAGACATTTTTCTGCTGAATAAAGTCTGCCTGCTATATTAATCTTTTTGCTGCTCAATACGACTTCATATTAGACATTTAATCCTTCCATGAAACTGCTCCAAAGAAATTAGAAAGTCTAAAGAGGGTAAGATACCTAAATTGTAATATTCCCCCAAAAAGACTTAATTTTATTGAAGCTGTAAACAGGAAAGAAGCATCTGAAAGGACTCACCTGTTGCAAATTTAGGGCAAGTATCAGAGCAGTTAGAATATCACAGTGCATTATGAAAGAAAGTACTGGAAAAAATTTGAAGTAGTGCATTAAAGGAGTCAAATGACACCTACAAGATGAAGTTGGCCAAAGGGAAAGAAGAAGAATGTGACCAGTAGAGGTACATCTGCAATTAGCCTACATGTACGTTTTCAAAAATATTTGACTTTGGCAATAATGATGTGATAAGAAAATCACTGGTGGTTCAGTTAAAGAAGCTACGGAAGATACTTCCCTTTCTTAGATGAGATGCGGGAGATAACTGTGACCTCTCCTCATTGGTTTTATTGTGATGTGAAATAGGTTAATGTAAACTTTAAGCCAACCTGTTAATATTTCCATTTAAAAGCTGTGGAAAACACAAACTTCGTTGCTGAATCTTAGCTGAATCACCACTAATTCTCCAGACACGGAGAATTTTTAAAAGTGTAACACTTGCTCCATTTCCATTCATCAAGCAATACTCTAAACTCCTGTTTTAGAGAGACTTAAAGATGTCTATATCACACAGTGAAATACTATGTAGAGACATCTACTTAGCCCTTAACAGCTCTCACGTTTTTACTGGAAGCTGCATTTTACCACAGTGACTTGCTGGCTATGGTTGGTCTGGTTTTTCACAACACGTAGGCTCTGACCTTTAATAGATAACCTGAGTCTACAATAGTTGTGATCTTTCACACGTGGGTTTAGAACTGACCAATATAAGATAAAGACTGGTCAGAGCTGACTGAGGCTGGAAATGCCAGAGAACAATCTCCTACAGTACTTCTGGATAGCTCTCACCATTTGCTGTGTCTTCTGCAGTCCTGGGCTGCAATACAAAAATCCTCCCCTTCTGGATCCAACCCAAAATACCAGGTACACCCTCTGTAAATGTGCCATGGGTTTGGGATGAAACAGGTGTTATTCCTTCATCCTTAGAACTATCTGATTGCAAACAGATATCGAAGATGTACAATGAACAGATACTGCTGTAAGAAAATACAGTGTCATGGGTCTCTCTGTCTCCCTAGAAACATGCCAGTATTACCACTGATTTATAAATCAAGTAGTGTTAGAGAACTTAGATCAGTTTCCTAATATGCATAAATGTATGCATTTTCAAGTAAGAAATCAGATTAATAAAGTGTCTGATAAAATATTAACCACTGCAGAGCTTCTCTTCGCTATAGCACATTAAATGGGAACACTAGAAATTATTTGAGAAGATCCTGCCAAAGCTGCTAGGCCAATGCACTTGCAAGTTCTGATCTGAATTTTCATCCTTTCTTGATGTGCTCTTAGTTCCACTGAGAGGAACGCATTTCTGCTCTTTTATGTTGAATGAATTTGAACAATGAGTGTCAGAGTTGTTGTCTTAACTCTTTCATGGCTTCAAAACACAAACAACCTGTTGTTGTACTAAACATATTTCAATCTGATGCCTGGAACTATTTCAATAATTACTCCTTTGTAAGGCACTATGAAAACTATATATTCATTGGCACAGCTTATACACTTCACCGAGGGCATCGTTTTTTCCATTTGTGCTAGTACAATCAATGTGCTCGAGTGTGCAGCTACATGCAAAGTGAAATTAAGGCAAATTAACTCTTTGAATTTCTACTATAGCAACCTATACAACAAGGACAACCACTGAGAAACCTTTAAGGATTTCTCAGACGTCCTAAACTGATGGGAACACTTTCAAAGGAAAATATTTCTAATGCATTAATTTCAGTGCAGTCAACAGAGTTGATTTTTTGTAGTTGGATTATGTTTAATTTTCTATTTAATTTAATTGGAAATAAGAAAAGAACAAGGTATTGATGGCTAGCATGCCAAAATTCTTCGAAAACACTGTGAGGATTACAAGGAGCTTCTTCTCTCAAGAATATAAAGGTGAACCTGAAATGGAATTTGGTTGATATTCCTCAGCGTTATGTAAGTCAAAGTTCTTGCCTGAGAATGATAAAAACCAACTGATGTTCATAATATTACTCTTTTTAAACATCTGATGAAGGGAGCAATTTGAAACTGTAATACAAGTCCAGTCATGAATCCTTAATTTACTATACTTTCCCTTAAAAACCTGAGAATAAGTAGTGTGCACTGTCATACTATGATTTTAAAATTTTATTTAAAGAATAAATTTCAATGCTATAGACCAGGGCCAACAGCATCCTGGGGGCGATCAGAAAGGAGTGGTTAACAGATCAAGGGAGGTTCTTCTCCCCCTCTAATCTGCACTAGGGAGACCACATCTGGAGTCTTGTGTCCAGTTCTAGGCCCCTCAGTTCCAGAAGGACACAGAGCTGCTGGAGGGTGTCCAGCATAGAGCAATGAAGATGATAAAGGAAGCAGAACACCTCCCTTATGAGGAAAGGCTGAGGGAGCTGGGTCTCTTGAGCTTGGAGAAGAGAAGGCCAAGGGGTGACCTCATTTGTGTCTACAAATACATGAGGGGTAGGTGTCAGGAGGATGGAGCCAGGCTCTTCTCAAGGTCATCTGGTGATAGGACAAGACCAATGGGTGCAAGCTGGAACAGAGGAAGTTCCATATAGGTATCAGCAGGAACTTCTTCCCAGTGAGGGTACCAGAGCATTGGAACAGGCTGCCCAGGGAGGTTGTGGAGTCTCCTCTGGAGACGTTCCAGACCTGCCTGGATCTGTTCCTGTGTGACTTGGTCTGGGTGATCCTGCTGTGGCAGGAGGATTGGACTGCATTATCTTTCGAGGTACCTTCTGATCCTTAGTAATTCTATGTTTCTATGAAAAACAACAGAAGATATTTGGGAGATCTAATGAAACATTTAAAGATAATTATGTGGCAAACATAAAAAGACGATAGAAGCAAGACAAGAGATTTTGCCCCATCACTGAATTAATTTCTGAAAAATCCAGAAAAGCAAAGAATCATTGCTACAACTTCTGTGCAGACAAGTTCAGAGGGTTATGTTTCAGCAGCATGTGTACTTGTCGCCCTCATTATAAATCTCCCTGTAAGAATATGACCTTCATTTAAGGTTACTATGCTTGTCTTCCTAATTATCAAAATGCACATTTCCATTCACAGCGTAATATGAGCGTTTAGCTGTCTGGATGTTACTCCAAACAGAGAGAAGCAACTTGTGACAGTGTCTGGACTCTGATGGTAGTTGAGAAGGATAGATATAGATATATGAGTGATTTTATCAAAAGCAAAACTAACCTTGCATTAATAAATAGGGACCAAATCTGTACAATCCTGCAAGATTTAAGTACAATTTACTTCGGTGAAAAGTCAGTGCAATGCACCAGCAAAAGTCAAGTTGTAATATTCCACAGGTCGTCTGTAATTTTAGGCTTTACTTGACAGGAGACAATCAGGCTCGATGAATGATGTTACTGCATTTAGAGCGTGCTCAAGTGTGCACAGCAGCTACTGTGTTATAAACAGCAAAATCGGGATTGTGTCCTCCTTCACTCGGTGTACTTAGCTTGGCTGAGGACGGTATATTCTGCTTTCTTCCTGAAACATCAATTATATTTAAGGGGTTTAACAAGACCAAGTGTAAGGTCTTGCATCTGGGGCGAGGCAATACTAAGCACAGATGCAGGCTGGGCAGTGACTGCCTGGAGAGGAGCCCTGAGGAGAGGGACTTGGGGGTGCTTGTGGACACAAAGCTCAACATGAGCCAGCAGATCCTGGGCTACAGCTGGAGAAGTGTGGCTAGCAGGTCGAGGGAGATGATTCTCCCCCTCTGCTCCACTCTGGTGAGACCCTATCTGGAATACTGCGTCCAGTTCTGGAGCCCATATTACAAGGAGGATGTAGACGTGCTGGAGCGAGTCCAGAGGAGGGCCATGAGGATGATCAGAGGGCTGGAGCACCTCTCCTATGAGGCCAGACTGGGAGAGTCGGGGCTGTTCAGTCTGGGGAAAAGGAGGCTCCCAGGTGACCTTAGTGTGGCCTTCCAGGATCTGAAGTGGGCTACAAAAAAGCTGGAGAGGGCTTTTTTTAGGATCTCAGGTAGTGACTAGGGGGAATGGAGCAAAGCTGGAGATGGGGAGATTTAGACTGGATGTGAGGAGGAAGTTCTTCACCATGAGAATGGGGAGAGCCTGGTGGGTTGCCCAGGGAGGTGGTTGGCGCCCCATCCCTGGAAGTGTTTAAGGCCAGGCTGGATGAGGTTCTGGCCAGCCTGCTCTAGGGTGGGGTGTCCCTGCCCATGGCAGGGGGGTTGGAACTGGATGATCCTGTGGTCCCTTCTAACCCTGACCAATTCTATAACTTCTTCCCAGGGACGGTGACAGCGTACTGGAGGGGGCTACCCCGGGGGTTGTGGGGTCTCCTTCTCTGGGGACATTTGAAACCCGCCTGGACTTGTTCTGGGTGATGCTGTTGTGGTAGGGGGATTGAACTGGATGATCTTTCCAGGTTGCTTCCAATCCGTAATGCTCTGTTCTGTGACTTGGTCTAGGTGATCCTGCTGTGCAGGGGGATTGGACTAGATGATCTTTTGAGGTCCCTTCTGATCCCTGATGATTCTATGACTTCTAATACCTATGAATATTGGCTTGGAACAGGCACAGATACACCTTTACAGCCTTGTATTTACTCAGATTTACTGAGTCGTCTATGCATTGCCAAGAATGCAACTTTAAATCACCCACCATGCAATGTGAAATGCTACTTTACATAATTAGAATAGTTTTACTAGAAACCATTCAGGGACACCTCCCTCCCCCCTCCTAAAAAAACAGCCCTGCAAGAACCCTTCAAAACAACAAAACCAATCCAGACAACAAAGCCACAAACAGACACTCACAATAAAATAAATAGAAAGCCCCCCAAACCCACAAGCTTGCTCCCCAACACCAGCATGAACAAAACAGAGAACATAACAGGGCACCTTATTTGAGAGAAGAAAGTGGTGGGAACAATATAGTGCTCATGCCTGGGCTTTCTGCACATTCTCTTACAGTTGTGATTTCTGCTGTATTGTAGGATCTGCAAGATTCTGACAACTCAATTTTTAATCAAAACTTTCTGTGCCTCTCACTCTAAGAATTCATCCAGTTCCTCATGCAAACTTGAATTCTCTTACAGAAAACTGAATTATGTCACCTACTTCAACAGAGCTTTGTCAGTTCTGTCTCATCAAAAGTCCACAGACCTGATGTGGGTGCTCATGAAGGATTTGGGGCAAGAATCATAGCTTCTCCTAAACTCCATACAGGAAAAGAACTCCCATCCTCCTGATCTTTGATAAGGCCAATGTCTAGCACAAAGTTGCTTGAAAATTTATTCTCTAATCTCACCACCAGGTGGAGGTTGCCAGAACAGTTATTTGCAGTGTAGGAGAAAGGGACCTGGGGGTCCTAGTGGACAGCAGGATGACTATGAGCTAACAATGTGCTCTTGTGACCAAGAGGGTCAACAACATCCTGGGGTGGATCAGAAGGGGAGTGGTTAGCAGATAGAGAGAGGCTCTTCTCCCCCTCTACTAGCGAGTCCACATCTGGAATATTGTATCTGACTCTGGACCCCTCAGTTCAAGAAGCTGCTGGAGGGGGTCCAGAGTAGAGCAACAAAGATGATGAAGGAAGTAGAACAGCTCCTTTAGGAGGAAAGGCTGAGGGAGCTGGGTCTCTTGAGCTTGGAGAAGAGGAGGCTAAAGGGTGACCTCATGAATGTCTATAAATAAGTGAGGGGTGGGTGTCAGAAGGATAGAGCCAGGTTTTTCTCAAGGCCATCTGGTGATAGGACAAGGGGCAATGGGTGCCATATAACTATCTGGAACTTCTTCCCAGTGAGGGTAACAGAGCATTGGAACAGGCTGCTAAGGGAGGTTGCGGAGTCTCCTTCTCTGGAGACACTCCAGACCCACCTGGATATGTTCCTGTGCGACTTAGTCTAGGTGATCCTGCTGTGGCAGGGGAATTGAACTGGATGATCTTTCGACGTCCCTTCTAATCCCTGGTGATTCTGTCTTCTGTTGGCAAAATCAGACATACAACCTGTTAGTTCAGCTCTCCATGTTTTTGCCAGAACAATGCAAAAGGTACAGGATCAATCCTGTTATTTTCTTGTAGCTAGTTTTCTCTAGGAGTGCTTCCAGGGATGAACAAAAACCTGATCATTCAGCAGTTTCTGTTAAATAAGTAGTTTTTGAAAAGTGAATGGCTAATTCTAAAAGTTCCAAAATTACCTGCAGCCCTTTGGAACAAGGAGCATCCAAAGGCTTCATCCAGCATCTCAACTTTATTTCATCTTCTTCGATTCAGTCCTCTCCCCACAGCATCTTTTTTCTCCCTTCACAGGCTAAAGATCAAGTCCCAGCAAATAAAGTGAAATTTATCACTGTTTTTCTTCCATAAATGTTCCCCAATGAAAGTGCAAATGGGATTTAAAAAAAATCATATTAAATATAAAATTCATAATTAATCTAAACCCAGCTCTATATAAATTATTGTCACATTACTTTTAACACTCATATAACATTGTCATTGCTATTCTCATTCAGAAAGGTTAACAGCCTATGTAAGAAGAGATTTAAGTCTCAAAATAGGGACAAGTATTATCATCATGCTTTTAAATGAATATTGTAGACAATGATAAGCTAAAAGACAAGTGGTCTTGTCTCTGCATTTCCACTTTTGCACATTTCCCAAAGCATTTAT
The DNA here is from genome assembly GCA_013397515.1 of Upupa epops. Classification (NCBI taxonomy): domain Eukaryota; kingdom Metazoa; phylum Chordata; class Aves; order Bucerotiformes; family Upupidae; genus Upupa; species Upupa epops. The sequence continues at coordinate 457,387 of VZRI01007674.1, forward strand.
AATAACAAATTAGTAATTGTTTGGTTTAGTCCATTAACATAGTAACTAAATTAATTGGTTCCTCTTGTCTCAGACCTGACCAACAGGATCAACTGGTGATAGCTTTTCATAAATTCAAAAAAGCCCAAGCTTTTGTAGGAATTCAGTGTAACAAAGCTCAGCATAAAACTATGGGAGGGAATATTTTATATAAAACAGATTCCAGTCATTCACACTCATTCCCTTGGATTTCAATAGTTCATCCTTTTGTATTTTTATACACACATCTTCATGCCTGTAAGTATCCACGGTCTGGCCAAGATCCTTTGTCTGGCCATGGAGGAAAGGTGACGGTTGGGATCAAGGCTTTTCTGTCTCCTACATTTCTTTGGATTGATAACAATGAACTCATATATTGGCTGGTGTTTTTACTCTTTTACAACTCAGACAATGAGAGCGTAGTCCTTTGCCTTGGAACTTTGCTTACTTCAACCACTATCATTCTGAGATCGCTCTGGCTTAACTAACAGGTGATAATAATTTCCAAAACCTCAAATTATGTTCTACGTAGTTTTCAAACAAAAATAATTACTTGGATGAGAAAGGAGCAATCTACATCTTATCAGACACCTTCACAGCCTATGTGAGTAGTTACCTTTCTCCACGTGCACATTAAACCCCAAACCTGACTGCCTTCAGAATCAAATAGTCAAAACGACACATCTCTCTGACTCAGCATCATGCAGTCACATTAAACTCGGTACCCTCATGCGTTTTCTCAGAAAGCGTGAAGCAAAGAGCAGACAAGGGAAACTGATCAGCATACAAAAGAACTCCCCAGGACAGAATGACAGAATATCTAGCTCTGTAAAATTTGAAATATCACCGATAATGAAAGTCTTAGAGAAGTTATTTAAAGATATGATGAACTAGTTTCCTGACTTAAAGTGAATTAACAATTTAGATGTTTAGTGGGCCAAAATAATTCAGAATGTGAAACATAGAGCTGCTTAATAATACCTAAATACAACCTTCTTTATACTGGTTGTCTGGGGCCAAGTTAATGGAACAACATAGATATGACTATTATTTTATTAACAACTTCATTTTTAAAATTTTGCTTCTCCCAAGAGCTTAATATTGTAGAATAGAGCTCTTTATCTTTGATGTATCATTTAGAAATCTTAGGAGTGGTTAAATTTTGTTTAGATACATCGATTTTCTGCATACAATTTCAATTAATTATACAAAAGAAAAAAGGAAATGTCAGTAAGGAAATAACCAAACAGCAATACTATATACGTCATGTGGTCCTGCACCTATGTTCCTCTCTGGAAGGATGCTTGTGGAGAAAAGGAATGGGGAAGGCATGGTTTCTCTTCCTTTCCTGTTGCTGTAAGGTCTGTGGATGAGAGAGATTGCTGCAGGGTGCTTAACTCTTTATGTTGCTTATTTGTAATTGTCAAGGATACCTAAGGCTCAGCACAGACATCTCTTTACCAATTTGTATGGATCTAAATAAATACATAGAACTCATGTCTGTGACTCTGTACTCTCTCCTTATTGTTCTTTATGAAATGCATAGTCTTGTGTGCCAGAATTCAGACTTATTTTGCCCATGTGCATTTGTTTGCGTCTTTCAGCAGTATGTCAGTCTAGTTTAGTTCTAAAGAAGCCTTCATTTTATAGAACTCGTGATAACATTAAGAGCATTATTTACACAATATCTCCATGTTTTGGCCTACATCCTTTGAGAATCTGTGTGGGACATTAAAGAAAATGGAACGAGAAGATTGTACCTCATATTTTTCCTATATACTTACCATTTCCTACAGTGAAGCCATTGAAAACAGGTTCCTTCAAAATTTCTTATGCCCCAGAAATGTGATGTTTTTCTGAGTAAAACACATATTTTTATTTTCATGGAATACAAATTGTAAAGCAGGTCCAGACAACTTACTCAGAGAAGCAAAGATCTGTTTCAAAGCATACTTGAGCACAGCCCAGAAGATTAGTCTCTATCCTATCAACCTATACAATATTTCAGGGTAAACAAAACCCTGAAATGTTAAGGTTATCTCTGCCAGTACCAGAAGGTTCTATTTTACTCAGAGTTGCTGAAAAATTGGTCATGAGCGAAATTGGGAGATGAACCCTTCCTTGTGCTAATATAGCTCCCACTGGGTCAGTAGCACAGGTTTTGTCCTCTGAGTTCACTGCATTGAAACAAGGCATTGCACCCAAAAGGGAGGTTGGGCAATTCACGCATTTCCTTCTTTCATTACAATCTCTTTTTTATCCAGCTGTTTCCCACAACCTTTACTGGTTGCAAAGCAACCAGTTCAGTTCAGTGCAATGAATCTGTTCCACATCTAATGTTTATAGAACAGGAAAATAGTATAGAACAGCACTCTACCGAATCAGAAAACACTGAATGATGAATCACAAAATCACAGATCACAAACTGTGTCTAATTATACATCAGTGAGACGAGTGTGTTACTGCTAAACCATTACAGAGTGGAAGTCTAAAAAGCTTAGGACACCATTCAATAGAAATTAACATCTATTATTAGTTCAGATAATTAATTTTTGTTTCTGTTTACTTTTAGTATAGGTCAAACACATGAGCTAGAACAGCTAATTAAATAGTGTGTCAGTTTACTTAAAGGAATAAAAAAGCACAACAAAAATTAAAATTCATGCAGCCTGTGGTTTTGAAGTTGGGTATTTCAAAATTATTGCTTTTCTTTTGAGGGCATATGCCCATGAGTATCACCTTAGCGTTGTGCTGTAAGGCCTAGAGCAATAAATGAAAAGAGAAATCAGTGTAGGAAGAGACTGCAGCTAATAAATATTTGATCAGATACACAAATTCACACAGTTTGATAATGCCTTGAGGAATTCACTATCGTTTATTAACTCCTGCAATGTAAAGTGTAGTATTATTTTTTTTTAAGAAACAGAAAGCCAATAAGCAAGTAATCTTTTAAATAGATTATTTTCCATAGATCTATAAATCTGAAATACTATTAAAACAATGCTTTTTAAAAAGAGATGTTCCTGTGGTATAGAAGCTCTAGATTCTTTCGTACTTTTCTAAAGCATTATACAGATTCCCCTCCAAACCCTACCCTATTCCTCTAAGACAGGAACAAAAGATGTTCATAACAATTAAATCACTTTGAATCAGCCCTAAAGTAGAAAATACCAGCTACACCTCTGAACACCATTATCTTCATTATTTAGATGATAAATACTACTTTAAAATAACACCCATTGAACTCAGGAATTTATGGAAGGGTATCATCACTCAGAATCAGACTGAAAGACACATTTTTTGTAGTTATTATCACAACACTGGAGTACTAAGATATTCCTGTGGTGACAAGATCTTTTTACAGTTTCTGTATTACTACAGGTCAGACAGTGCTCCTGCATATTTTACCATGCTGCAAGGTAGCAATCACACCGATCATCATCAAACAGTACACTCTAGTAAGAGAGAAAAGTACTGCTGATTTACGAGAAAGAGCAACTCAGTGTTCGTGATAGAGCAGACATCATTACAGTGCTATGGAGGGATGGTGAAAAAAACCCGACGGTGTTAGGCAGCAAAGTGAGCTCAAAAAAAGAATTTTCTATTAGCATTTTATTGGAAATGGTAGATAAACGCATTATTTTTCCAGTAGTTCTTACGATGGATTAGAACATCAGACACCTCATTATCAAATAGTGCAACTGGAGACATCTAAGGAGTCGTGATGTTTAATATCGATTTTTCTGGATGCACAGTAGTCACACATACGGAGATATTTATTATCCATATCACGTCACCCTTTACTCTGGTATTTTTTCCTTTATGGGGGGCTCTAGAGAGGAAAGAGCATCCTTTTTAGTCATTCTAAAATGTAATTACGACCTTAAAAGTATTCCAGTCTGAATAAATTCACCTTAAAATGAACAAGAACTGCACAAAAAAGCCATTCATCATCTCACATTTCTGAAGGGTACAGTTCTGCATAGCTTGTATAGTCTGTGGGAAGCAACACAGCCAATGCTCCAGTTCTGCGGAGCTATACATGACTGGACTTCTACTTATGAGTCAAGTAACAGTGGGAAGTCCTACATGGCATTAAGAACATCTTCCTGTATGAATCGGTGCAAGTACTAAAGTTTTAATAGATTTCAAATTGTGTTTTGTGCTATTCAATCCTAGTTAACCACATAACATGTTTTAGGAAAAAAAAATGTTTAATGTTTTCTCTACAAGTGAAGGAGTTGGGCAGAATATCGGAGTTTGCTAATTTATAACCTGTGAAACTACATTAGTACAGCAAGTTTTGTGCTTAATTATGTACAGTTTTTCTCCAAATTGCACTGTTATCAAAACAGGTATTAACACAGGGGATCTTACAATCGTTTGGTTTCGTTGTATGGAGGGCAAGTATTTTAGAGATTATTACTAACAAAGGCCAACTGCAAACACTTTGAGGTATTTCTGCTCTATCAAAGATGGAATAAACACCTACAAATGTGGCTCTGTTGATTATCATGCACAAAGGGAAAGTTAATGTAGATGAAACATTCTTGCTTGAGCAGTGCAAGCTTCTTAGACTCTTAATTCTCACAGATTCCTGCAGATAATTATGTTGATCTGTTTTGTGTCTACATAACAAAACCATTTTTCCTTTGTTTGGAGCACAAAGTCTTCATAGTGTGTGTGTGTATATATATATCATATATATATCAGTATAATATATATAATATATACAATTTATATTATATGTTTATTTCATGCAAACTTTGTTTAGCTTCATGAATTGGGAGAAGTCCATGGTTTTTGACAAGCAAGTATTATGTTAAGGAATGTCTTTATCAGTAACCTCAAGTATGAAGAGGAAGGTTTTGATGTTTGAAATGTACAGCAATTTTAGTTTTGTAGAAGCTGGGCAAAAAGGGAGTCAATTTAAAGTAGTTAGATGAATATAGCAGTTTATCCACTACTTGTGAAGACTTTATACAAATAAAATGTATATGCAGATTTTATTTTCCTAGAAGTACAAATTGCAGAAATTAATACCATGTAATGCACTGGAGTTTAATTCCTAAATTTCTCAAAATCACAGGAAAGATACTGGCAGAACCTTTTACAGATAATTTTGTGAGTGAAGAACTCAACTGCCATTGAAATTCAATATCTACAATGTACTCATCTTAATCTCAGTGAAGATTTTCTTCAGAACTAAAAGTATATTTCAGCACTTTTTACTTAGAGACAGAAATCTATAGGATAGTTTGAATACCCATGCAAACACAGTCCTACAAGTTAATATTTAGCAGGACAAGATTACAAGAATCCACTGAGGCCTTGAAGGAGATACTACATAAAGGGGCCAATAGCTATCAACTTCATGTAGAAGAGGGTATTGTAATCAATCCATAGATGTGCCTTATATGAGCCAGAACAAAAAGATTGCTTAATGAGATCCTTTCATCGGGATATGGGTTGTGCAAGTTTTTCTGTCTTTATACACACAGAAACTAGCTGAACTGGTTTGGGGTTTTTTTTCTAACTTTTTTAACTGAAGAGTCATACAAAACCAAAATTAAACAGATGATAGGAAGTAGCACAACAAATGGACTGAACGCTTTTTAAAGGTTAGTAGCAGTCATGGGGCCTAAAAATACCTTTAAAAGTCATTGTATGTGATGCACAATTAGACGGATGAGATGCTGCATAATTTGGCGTATGTCAGAGGTGGGACTCCCTGAGGAGCTGTTTTGAATGCGGAATAGAATAGGTGTGACCTTTTAGGATTGTACTGGCAGTAGTACAGTAAAATCTTACATTTCCAAATATTTCAAAAAAGCTCTCAACACTTCAAAATGCAAAAACGTTTTGTTCTACTGGCAAATCAAGTTTAGACCAGAAAAAAACCCAGACCTAAACCTGCTGTGTTGATCTTGGCTTTGCCAAGTCTCTTTTGAAACTGGATTTTAAATAGGACAGTGCAAAACAATCCTATACTCTATGTACATGATAGAGATTTATTCCAACAACATCTGCCACTGTGGCTTGCTGGAACTCAAAAATGAGCAAATAATATATGAAGAGAGTTATGACTATCCTGCAGTATTCTTTATATCTTGTCTTAACTGGAGCAAGCACCAATAATAGAGGCTTAAAGTAATGTAAACGATTGTATAAATATGATGTTATGGGTGCAAGCTGGGACATTGGAGGTTCCATATCAATATCAGAAATAACTTCTTCCCAGTGAGGGGACTGGACGATTGGAACAGGCTGCCCAGGGGGGTTGTGGAGTCTCCTTCTCTGGAGTCGTTCCAGACCCACCTGGATGTGTTCCTGTGCAACTTGGTAGAGGTGATCCTGCTGTGGCAGGGGGATTGGACTGGATGATCTTTGGAGGTCCCTTCTGATCCCTAATGATTCTATAATTCTGTGTTACGTCATTGCCTTTATTTGCCTGTCTGATAAACTGGTAGGTCCTCAAAGTGAAAGTAGTTTGTTGATTGAGAATACCCAGTAGCAGTTGGTCACATATGGTTGTGTAGAATTTGACCACACATTTCTCTAGTCTGTTTCGAAGCAATTTCTTTTCATTAGTAATGACAGTGCTTATATAATTTGATGAAAACTCCATTGTGATTGGAGAGACTGGCTATGGACAATGAAGACCCACTGAGGCTGACTACAGCCCTTCCACTGTTTTTTAACATCTTTCAGACATCTAAGGAAGGAAAAGAATGATGGAACTGAGTACAGATAGAACACTGACACCAAAAAAAAGTGAGCATTGCAGAAAACACACGAGCAGTTGCAAAAGAGACTCTCAACTTTCCTTGAAGGTAAGCTACAAGACTTACTGTGCAAGGCTGGAGGGTTGACAGAAAGATGCCAAAGATGTACTCCTAATGAAATACTTACATGATTGGAGAATATAAAGTTTTGTTTGAAATAAGTTTTATTTGATCTGTGTGGTCTTAATAGCATAACCAAGTGTACAGAACCTATGCAACTTTTATAGTTACTGCCAGACTATGAGAGGCCCTTTGGCATTGTTGTAGTTATTCTTGGCCTCACAGTGGGCCAATAATTATTTTAACTCCACTAATAAATAAAATTGATTGTCTCTCCCACCTTACTGATGAGATGTGAATGAACAGTAAAAAGGATTGCCATGAGGTGGACACATTGATCATCTGTCTACTCTTGTGTGGCACTCAATAAAAACAGTGGAAAGCAAAGGATAACTATAGGATCTGAGGAGCTTTGAACATTTAATTAACATCTTCTTTGCTGCAGCTTCTGCAAAGGCATAATTCTCTCAAAAAGTACAGTAAAACAAAAGAAGTGTTAATATGAAAGGTTTCTTTGGCTGACCTGGTAGCACGTGCCATTTGGCACTCAAGCTTAGAACAAGTGTGAAGCAGTTACAGGGTTTTGGAAGTGAATGTTGCAACAGCAAAACTCATGATGCATTTCAAGAGAAAGTCTAAGAACAAGACACCTTAGAACTTTTCATTCTTGTTGTTTTAAACACTGTCTATATTTTTGAAAATTATTAGTTCACGATTTTCCAATACAGCTGCGCATCAGTACGGTATTTCATAAGCCCTGGTCTCTTTCAGTCTCTCACTGACCTATCTCATTCTCCAAGTTCACTATACTGCAAGCAAGAAGTAAAGAAACAAGCTTGTTGTGTGATAGAGCTCGGAGATCATAATCAATGGGGCAGTGTCAAGCTGGGGACCTGTGATCACCAGTGTCTAAGGGATTTGCACTGGGTCCAGTCTTGTTCAACATATTCATCAATGACCTGGACTGTGCTGCCATCCAGGGTGACCTAGACAGGCTGAAGAGCTGGGCAAAGAGGAACCTAATGAGGTTCAACTGGAGCGAGTGCTGGATCCTGCACCTGGTGAGGGATAACTCTATGCATAGGTTAGAGTTAGACCTATTGGATAGTAGTCTTGAAGAGAAAAATCTTGGAGTCCTAGTAGACAGGAAGCTGACCATGAGCTGGTAGTGTTCCCTTGTTTCCAAGAAGGCCAGTAGTGTTCTGGGGTTCATTAGGAAGTCTGTGGTCAGTATAACTAGAGAGGTTGTGTTCTCTCTCTACTCTGCCCTGGTGAGGGCACATCTGAAATACTGTGTCTAGTTCTGTGCTCCCCAGTTCCAGAGATACAGGAAACTACTGGAAAGAGTCCAGCTGAGGGTAACGAACATGACTGGGACCTGGAGCACTTCTCTTACAAGGAAAGGTTGAGAGAGCTGGGAATTTAAACTTGAGAAGAATGAGAACCTGATCCTCTTCTATAAATATCTGCAGCGTGACTGTAGGGAGGACGATGCTAGTCTGTTTTCAGTTGTACCCAGTGACGGGACAAGAAGCAGTGGACACAAGCTGGAACAGAGTAAATTTCATTTAGAAATAAGGAAAATCTTAAGAGTGCAATCACAGAGCACTGGGACAGGCTGCCCAGAGAGGTTGTGAAATCCTCTCCTCCAGAGATATTCAAAACCTGCTTGTGTGCTGTACTGTGCAATGTGCTTTAGGCAACCCTGCTTTAGTAGAGGTCTCTTCCACCTGACGATTCTGTGATCCTCATGAATAAATTGAAGTGATGTGACAAAAAATAGAAAAAGGAAGGACATATTCCAGTTGCTCATAAGCAAGTCCTATGAGATTTCCAGCAATTCTTATTGTGGAAAAGGAATTGGACAAAACTGGCATTCCGGATACTCCTTGTGATTCATAGAACCATTTACGTTAGAAAAAACCTCAAAGATCACTCACTCCAACCATTAACCTCACTGTAGACAGCCCACAGTTAAACCATGTGCCTATGCTCCTTATCTACAAGGTGTCCAAGTATGGTGATTCAACCACCTCCCCGGGCAGCCTATTCCATAATAATACATGCAAATAAAACAAGAAATCTATTTTTACATCAACTGGGACCAGTAAGTTGAAAACTTCATGTATATAGTTATAAAAACATATTTACTGAAGAAAAACAAAACCCTACCTTTACCCAACTCAATTTACCAACTTTGGCCCTAAAAATCATAATTACTCTCAAGACAGAAATAGCAGTCATCACCAAGTTTCCTTAAAAGCAAGGCAAAGCAGAGGACACAGCTTTCCCCCCATAATGTGACAGAGAAACCCTCTGAATTGGGCAGGATTAATGTAGGAAAGAAGGCGGACTGGTCCATGCTATTACATCTCTGTTCCTTACTGGTGGCAGCTTTCTTAAACTCCTCGAAATTACTCATGAAGTGGCAAGAAGAAAAAAGGAAATGAATACAGACTCAATTGTAAGATCCATAAAATGAGATAGTGGAAGGCAAAAATAATCAGTACCTCACAAAAAGAGTTACTTTAACTGCAACTTCAATTGTGATGAAAGCTCATTCTTACTGAAGGCAGCAGTTTTTAATACCAGTTAATATATAAGAAAAGAAAAACTATCAATAGCAGTAGAAACCAATTTGGAATTTACTGATAAGGCTCTAGGAAAATGCATAGCTGACAACTTAAAAGGAAAATCTATATTAGAAAAAAAAACACCTCTACAAGTTTTCAGTCAGAAACAGTGGAATTGTTACTGGTGAGGTAGAAAATGCATGAACATTCAGTAAATACATTCATACTGAAGTTTGGAAGAAGTTTGAAAATATGCTCAACTTATCTAAGAAGGATGTAAGAGGAGATGATTGACAACTTTTTCATAGAAGTTATATTTTATAATCAAAATGCCCAGAGTGTCCCTTTCCCAAGGACTTACAAGAATGTACCCGAGACTATAAAAGATCACTCTGTAGGCTACTAGAAATTTTCAGATGTCTGGGCATGTTCCTGTGCGACTTGGTCTAGATGATCCTGCTGTGGCAGGGGGATTGGACTGGATGATCTTTTGAGGTTCCTTCCCATCCCTAAGATTCTATGATACTGCTGGTGCTGTTTCACTAAGGAAAAAAAATAGCAGGGATAACAATAATTTGTTTTCAGGCTAATTAGTCTTCCTGTGTCTCACAGAAAATATGGAAGCACTAATATGGGACTCAGCTGACAAAAATCACTGGCAGAAAACAACATTTACAAAAATGGTGTGACTGTTCTGTCTTATCAAACTACTCAATTTCATTCTTCATCAGAATTTCTGACTTAGTAGATGGATCACAAAATGTTAGGGGTTGGAAGGAATCTCCAAAAATCAAATCCAACTCCCCTGTCAGAGCAGGGCTAAAACTAAGGCAGGTCTGAACTCAGCAACTTAACGGATGCAGTAGCCCTCGTACAGCATTTTCATTAGTAGTAAATTAGTACAATATGTCTCACACTGAATAGAACAAAAACTTACTAATTGAAAGGTTATAAAAGACAATTTCAGATGGAAATATCTCCAATATCAGTATAAATCTTGAGGTTTTCAGTACTTTTACCAAAGATGTAGAATTGAATAAAAAACCCCTTTGTTAAAAAGCTGTGAATGATGGAAAGGGTAGAGAAAGTAACTAATTATAAAAGCAGGGCAATTAATTACTATTATNCTGTCAATATAAAGTAAAAATATATAATTGTATATATATATTATATATATATTATATGAATATTTCTATAGTGTGAGAACAATCCAGTGTTATAATTTTTTAAAAAGTTAGCTAAGAAAGAGCTGCATTATTTTCCACACAATACTGCACAGTTAAACCGCAAATCTCAAAGTTCAGGATTTTACTTACAGCATTTCTGTTTCACACAAGACAGTTTGAGGCCCATTAGTGCTGCCTGGGATTTTTATCTTTTCTTGATATTCCTTAGTTGCCAGCAAACCCTCTTCTTGCCCTGGGTGCTGCTTAGCAGCATATCTATATTGTTAGATATGTTGACTGCATTTAGTTGACTTCAGAGTGAAGGATGAAAGCTCAAGTAAACATGTGACTTTGATGTTTCTAACATCTTTCCCACTGGGGGTAGAAACATCATTTATCTTTAAATTTATGTGCATAACATATAAATTAGCTTCCCCATCCAGTACATCTCAAAAACTGCAAACATCTTGTATTTCAGTCATGCCCATGAATAACCGTGCTAAACCTTATCCTTCATGTGGCATCCAGAGATCCCACATTTCCACTTTCTTCTCTCTCTTTCTGGATATGTCAAACAAAAGAAACAAGAGCACCCAAGTCTTCCTAGTAAACTATGACGATATCCAAGCAAATGAGACTTGTGGCTCCCAACTTTTGTGACCAGTACTCTTGTTCTTGGTATGAATTACATCTATCTCTGTATTGTGACATAAAGATATACTAGGTAAGAAAATACTTCCTTCTGAGATTCTTCATCTGAGTTCTCAGAATGTGCAGCATTCTGCCATCTAAAGCTGCAGAGCCAGTAGAATGAGACACATCTTCCTCCTTTTTTTTTTTCTTCTACACATAGTTTTCTTTGCTAGTGCATATAAGGATACACAGCTGAATTTGTCATTCCTAAACAAAGAGAATTCTATACTTCCTATCATGAAAATATATGTGTTTTGCATATGTATTTTGTATGAAAGTGCAGAAGGACTAAGATTCACTCTTTAGGAAACCTCACAAAAACCCTTAAGCAGAGAGGATTACATGTTAGTAAGGACTGATGTAGAAATACATTAAACAGACATTTTTCTCTCCTGTTTACAAGAACTATCAGAATTTCATTCCTAAAGATGCTGACAAACCTGGAAAATGACTTTGATATCCTGGCAGCTTATTTCATTTACTTTGGTATTATTTTTCCTGGGGTCTGATGGAAAAATTCTCTACCATACTTCAGCTTCTCTGCCTTATCTCCCTTTAATATCCTGGGTCCTGGTAAAATGCATTGAAGGTGCGAGTCACCTGCCTAATGTTTCCCTACTGCCTAAAGCTGACTGACAGCTTTGGAACATGAAAACAAATTAAAATGACCCTATGTAATTTTTCCTGGATTTAAGAAAAAATAAATCCAAAAGGAATAACAGATAAACCACTCTGGTCTCAGGAAACGTGTGTGTCCAATTTTTATCAATGTTCTCTACAGAAAATGACAAAGAGAAGGGGTTATTTTCTCAGTTGCTTCAACAATTTTGACTCCTTGATACTACTATTTAATTTAACTGACTACGAATTGTTAATGCCCCACTTGTCTAACAAATTTTGACCTTTGTTTAAATTGCCCAAGTAAATTCCAGTAGTGTCTAAGTACTATCAGTGGAACACCTACCTTACAAGGAAAGGCTGAAGGAGCTGGGTCTCTGGAGCTTAGAAGAGGAGGCTGAGGGGGGACCTCATTCATGTCTATAAATACATGAGGAATGGGTGTCAGGAGGATGCAGCCAGTCTCTTCTCAAGGTCATCTGGTGATAGGAGAAGAGGCAATGGGTGCCAGCTGGAACAGAGGAGGTTCTGATAAATATCAGAAGGAACTTCTTCCTAGTGAAGGTAATGGAACATTGCAACAGGCTGCCCAGGGGGGTGGTAGAGTCTCCTACTCTGGAGACGTTCCAGACCTGCTTGGATGTGTTCCTGTGGGACTTGGTCTAGGTGATCCTGCTGTGGCAGGGAGATTGGACTGGTCCCTTCTGATCCTTAATGATTCTGTAAGTGTCTCAATACTAAAATATGATGCCACCTGGCCAGTGTTTTACTACTTTGATGAGGCCTTATTTATTTTTATTCAGCATGAAATAATTTGCAGTTAGGTACATAGAACAGATACTATGCAAATGCATTTACAGGCGCAAAGTATAGACTTGACATTAGGAAAGGGTTTTTCACTGAAAGTGAAAAATGAAAACATGGCTGCCCATGGAGGTGGTTGGGTCACCGTGTCTGGAGGTGTTCATTAGGCTGGATGAAGTGCTGAGTGGCATGATCTAGATGTCAGATGTTAGGTTTACTTGGTTGGTTTTAGGTTGGACTGGATGATCTTTAAGGTCTTTTCCAGCCTCATCATTACTGTGATTATTGTGATTACTCTATAATCTCTCTGGCATTTTATTTATTCATGTATGACACCATGCTTTCAAAATCCTGCTTTCCTGTTCTATTGCCTTAAAGGTTCTACAGGTTAAAAAAATGTCTCAACAGTTTATGAATAATGCCTCAGTGGTGAAATACCCACTCTGCACGGGTTTGGTTGTTTGCCAATGACTTTATAGCCAAAAGCAATAGAAATTGCTTAATACTGCAGAGTACTGCCGATTCATCACCTGAAATACAACCTTAACTAACCAAGGAGTTAGCTACCTGGTGCAAAAAGTCAGTTTTCACTGTCTTTTAGAGACATCAAAGGTCCAAGTAAAGGCCAGAAAGTGTTTGTGTCTTTCACTCTATTTTGCAATGTACAGGTGTTTGTACAAGTCCAGAAATGAACTGTAAAAAAATATGACATAAAATATTATATGCGGCTCTGTAGTGTCTAAGGTTTTAATGGATTGGATGTGTTTGTGAGGTGGGTTTTTTTTTTTAACAAACCATTGGATAACCTTTCCCATTAACAAGCAAAGTCTGACACACAAGTTTTATCCTATGATATCTCAGAGTTTTATCAGCCCACACAGAATTCTGACTTACATTGCATGCTTCCTTGATCTCATACAGTTCTACCTGAAGTCTTCCTTTTATCCAGCTACATGAAAACTACTGGGAATAAAATAAAATAAACATTGAGGTTTTTTGGTAAGAAAATCCTGAGTATTTATTATGCATTTTCAGATAGTGGACTGTCCATGGCTGATCATGGTGATACCAGTGTGTTTGTCTTGCACACTTGCAAGTAATTTTATGAGGAATAATAGCTGGTTTGAGAATTAGCAGTGGGTGGTCCCTATGACACGTATTGCACTAATAGGCAGTAATGGACACTGGTAACCCTTGTCATTTGCATGGAGCAGGATGAAAGACCTACTAAATGCCAATAAACTTCAAGTCCAAACAGTAAGAATGTGATCTATATTACAAGCGTCATCTCTTTTTGTTTTTAGTCATTGAGACAAATTATGGTTTTACTTTGTACCCATGAAGCCCGAGATGCCCATTATTAAGTGACAGGAGAACTTTGCTGATCAAATTACTTTAAGGTGATTCATGTGGTGCTAATAGTGTAGCTATCAACAACAAATGACACTGAATACCAAACCTGAAAAAGACAAATAACATTCAGTTAGCTGAGGCTAATTTTCTAGCAAGTGCTGAATACAGTTTGTGGTTATTACAGTGCTGAATGAAATGCACACTGTAAATGTCTCTAATGCTCTAAGTTACAGACTGCATGTTACTTAAATTGTATGCAGCTGTCCTGTATTCTGAAATGCCAGCAGCAACTTAATTGCTATCCATTTGATCTAATAATATTTACTTTGGGAAACATTTCTGAAAATAAGTAGAAGGAATGATGCTTGGATGCCCAACAGAGGTGTTGCATGTACTTGGAAGTATTTACCATCTGCTGACTTAAGTTTCTATCTGTATGTCTTACCGGCATTAAAGTTCTTGAACTACCATGATCAAGTGGTGGATTCAAAGTATAGCTATAAAATTGTTATGCTATCTGAGAGTAGTGAAGTTCTGCTCATTGGTGACTGGTATTTCGACTCTGGCTTTACGAAGGACTATCTCAAACTCTAAGAATGCAGAGTTTGAATCCCCTCAAGGTAAAGGAGGTCTTAAACATTCTGAGTAGTGTTCTGACTTCTAGGCAACATGTTTACAGAAGTGATTAGGTACATAATTCTCCTGTGTTTCAGGGGGAGATAATTCCCCAGAAGATAGCTTGTTGTATAGAAGGGGTGTTGTCACTACTATGTTGTCTTCCTTTTGTTGCACTTCAGTGGTTAAATTATAAACAAAGAATAAACCTACCTGAAATTCTCAGAAAGATTAGATGGCTATATATTGGAGAGTTTAGTGGTTTCTAGACTCATAGCTCACCTTGTAACTCTTGCAGATATCCATGTCATTTTGGTTTCATTTCCAGAGTCTCCTTCTCTGGGGATATTCCAGACCCACCTGGATGTCTTCCTGTGCAGCTTGGTCTAGGTGATCCTGCTGTGGCAGGGGGGTTGGACTGAATGATCTTTCGAGGTCCCTTCCAATCCCTAATGATTCGATGATTGTATAATTGTATGACTCCACTCTGGAGTCCAGGCGTCCAAATGCCTGCATCAAAACTGCAGCTGTAAGCACCTACACTCTTTGTTGTACCTAGTTTCTGATTTGTTGGAATAAGAATGTTTACAGTAAATAGATGCTGTTTACCTAACTTTCTGTCTTCATCTTATTAAAGGAAAACCATTTTCCCTTGTATTATAGATTCATCAGGGATCAGAAGGGACCTCAAAAGATCATCCAGTTCAATCCCCCTGCCACAGCAGGATCACCCTGACCAGTTCCAGGCGGGTTTAAAGCGTCTCCAGAAAAGGAGACTCCACAACCGCCCCAGGCAGCCCCTGCAGCACCTCATCCTCCTCCCTGGGAAGAAGTTATAGAATCAGTCAGGGTTGGAAGGGACCACAGGATCATTGGTGTAATGCCAAATGCTTTTTATGCTACTCAGACAAACCTCAACAAAGTTGCCTAGAGTGCATGACTATCACATTTCATAGGATAATTAGTATGTTAGTATCCAAATACCTGAACATTTTATTTTGCATTTTAAGTATTATATTTCTTTCTGTTTTATACATGTATTTTACATTTTCTGTGGAGGTCTACTCTCAACACTTTGTGTATTTTCTGATGTAATTTTTTTTTAAAGATAATAATGCCAGTTCACTATTGAACACATTTTATCAATTGTGAAATCACCATTTCAGCTGTCACTACTTTAAAGACAATTAATTGAAAACTAGGTCAACAGCCACTCTAGACAGATAGTGATGGGGGAAAATTTACAGAAATAATTAAGCATTTGCTATGTTAAAAAGTGATCACATTCTTTCAACTGTACCCGCTGACATATAAATTCGAAAGCAAATACTTTTGTTTCATGTTATATCCAGTTTCAGGACTGCAACGCAATGAAAACATCACTTCTGTTTGGAGCCTCAATAATTGCTGTGTGATAAACACGCGGGCATACTGCATGATAATGAGTGGGCATATATATAGAGAAACTAGTAATTAAATGTTTCTTCTATTTTTTTCTTAACTACCTTAATTGGTACTTAATTTATGCACCTGATTTTTCAGGTGCTTGTAGATACTCATTAAAAATGACCTCCAAGAAAAAGCAGGAATGCTGAAAAAGGAGGCAGAATGACAGGTTGGCAGCTACTAAGTTTAGCCTTTTTCTGTGTTGGGAAAAGCTTTTGCAAGTACTGTAATTATATATGATGAAAACTTTTAGAAACTTCTCATATCCAACAGTGTTATGATGTTAATAATACACCTGTCAGTATTTCTCTTCCATATCTCAGTTTACCACTGTTATAAAATTCACTACAGACTAAACGCTGGTGTGTACCATATTAGCCTGGAAAAGAGTATTTTCAGTGCTTTATTGTACAAATTGGCCCTTTTTCTCTCAGAATATTAAGAAATTGTTGAGTATATTTTAATTCAAAGAAGGAAGCAAGGAAGTGAAAGAGTAAATTTGTATTAGTCGATGCAGAAGTGGTCTCAAATGTAGGTTTTAATATAACATTTTGGGACTAGATAAAATAAGTTGCAGCATTTGTGTGTTCATTTCACTTCATTACTTTAATAAGAATGTCCTCAAAGCTTCACCCAGACTGGAAATTTTTGAATATAATAAAATAGAATAAAATATAATTAATAGTATAATTATTAAGTATAATAAATATTGGAGTCTGGCGCATAAATACAGGTCTTAATATTTGAGTTTTAAAAACACTGATGTACACAGTAGCCATCATGCACAAAGCCACAGACACAGGAATTCAAAGGGGACAAGTATACTAAGTCCATATTATCTTCTGGGAATAAGTATTCCTCATAACACTTACACAGATACATACAAAATTCCATGCACACCTGGTGCCAAGAATGATCACTTTCCTTGCGTGTAACCCCACCTGTACTTACAAAACTGTACTAACAGAACTCTTGTCTCCAGTCTTCGGGCAACCCAAAGTGTGTCCAGGATTTTCATACTTAAGTGACCTTCTCCAACTGATCTACTCTTGCACTGCCTCTTATGCACTTTGGAATGTATTCTTTATCTCAAGAATGTATATGGAGATGGATTCTGTGCTTGGTGAAAGGCAAAGTCTCACCATAGTAGTTGTTTAGTTTTAATCTAGTTGTGACTGAATTCCTCACTGCCAAAGTACAGGGCTGAACTGTATGAAAACAGTCTCTATAAGCTATGTAAAGTCCAATACTCTATCGTGCAGTCTCAAAAGTCTTTTGAATCACTCAAAAACGCTCTTTTCAAGTGAATGATTACTTAGGTATCCTGCTGGATTAACTAATAGAAGAATGCCAGCCTAGTGAGGTGACCTCAATCTCTAAATGTTCAGTGCCTGCGTACAAACAACAAATAACAACGAGGCCACTCTGCTGTGTTTCACCTGTCTTTTCAAAAAAGCATCGTAATTAATCAGAGATGCTGAACTTAGGAGATTGCATTCTCCTAAGTATTTCTACGGTAACTAATACAGTGGACCGTAATGAAAGCTTTATTGAAAACTAATATTAAATAGCAATTCAGATAGTACCACCTTTTCTCTAAAGCACAACACATTGATTGTCTTGTACTTTTCATAGGATAATTGTAATGGCAAACTAAAATGTGGATTGATCGTACATCGAGTATGGAATGTCATTATATATAGTACAAGCGTGGAAAATGTTCTTTAAAAGAAAATGCATGCTAATACCTAAAGCCCACACTGTTCTGCTTCCTTTTTCATTATAGCTGATGCTTCATTTTAACATATACATTGGGAACTCACTTTGTGTTTTAATGGAATGCTCTGGGCCAAAGTGATCCCCAGTGTAATGTTGCATGTGCATGTCAGACAATTATTACAATTTTTAATGGTATGAGTTTGGGGTGGCTGCATTATTCATGTGGGGTGTATTGAGAAGGTTGTACAGGTCACTGCAAAATACTTCTACAGAGAACTGTGCTTTTCACGTACATACTTTTAAAATGCATGCTTGCTGGTTTTGCTTTTCTAATTGATGAGTACTAATATTATTTATCACACAAAGAATCACTTAGATTGCAAAAGACCTCTAAGATGAAGTCTTTATTTCAAACCCTTTCTATAAGGTCAAATTTCATTAACTATTATTTGCAGGCTCAGAAAGAGATGAAGACTACAATAAGCTCTAAATCAGAAAATCCCAAAAGAAAATTACAGTGTTGTAACCGATTCTCACTCTCTTAGAAGATTAATGGAGCAGGCTAGTAGGACATTCTCTGTATCCTGTGGCTGTTCATTTAACATATTTATTATACTGGACGTCACGTTATGTTTGAACATTGGCAAGAACCTGCTTTATTATTTAGCAATAAAACTCCTGAATTTTCGTCTTTACAAAAATAGTTAGATTTGGCAGGGCTGTGCATAACATGCTTGATAGAGCTAATTATATTTCTGACATCTTTATAACAACATCCTGGAGGCATGTTTTATCTGTGATGATTCCATACTCAAGGAAAAATGGCATCATACCTATATACCTTATACCTTATTCCTTCAGCACTCATGGGTGCATCCCATTAGGGCCATGGATTTATTGGTGTCCACTTTGCCTAACTGATCTGTAACTCCAACTCATTGGCTAAGGGGAGCTCTGTCTTTTTCTAGACTTTCTCTCCTATTCTTCTCTTCTCCAGTGCCTGGATTCCTGACTTTTAATCACTTTTAAGAAGCACTAACCATTATTTATCTTCAATCTCTCAAATCGCATTTGAGAAAAACAGCCTGGCCAAGAGACTGTAGGTACAAACATTCCAGGAAGAACTGGAGAAAATGGAGTGATATCTATATGCTTTCATACCTATGATATCATGATACCTATGGTATCTATATGCTATGTGATATCTATGTACTTTGTGACATGTACCTCTAACAGTGCTTGACAAATCTGAGGCAGAAATGAAGACTTGAGCAACCCCAAATAGACATGAGGTGATGGTTTAGAGGACTGGAGCATATAATAGTAAAACCATATCATCAAGGAGCAAACATCACTTAGATTGTACCTTGAAAATTCTCCTTGTTTTGAAAGCATAAAGAGGTAGCTAACCAAATCCATTGCAATCAGGATAGAACAGCCCCTGTTGATCTTGCTTTTCAAGAAATTATCCCGCATAAATTATTGAAAGGATGAGTCACTATTTCCACAATTTCCTGTAAACACACATATTTCATGAGATCCTGTAGGAGAGGAACGGTTTAAAAAGGCATGAAATTATAATTAACCTCTTTACTTTGTAAATGTCTGAAATACATGGGCCAAACATTATGCTCAAGTTTTATATTCTCACTAGAACGACTGACTAATGTATTTCAAAAGATTTTGTTTTAGTCATCACTTATTTCTCTGTGCTTCTTTTCATGAGATTAGCATATGCTTGCAAACACAATCAGGTAAGCCAATTTATTAATCATCTTCCTTCTCAATCCTCCTTCTTATGATCCCTGTATGTTTTTGGTACTAATAATGAAAAAAATTAGGAGTGGTTCTTGTTAAAAATGCAACTCAAGAATTCAGCGTGACCTTTTACATCTAGACCCTGATTTAAGAGCCAACAGTTAAAAGAGTAAGACAGTATGCTGCCGTGGCAAATTAAAAGGTCAAATTTAAATGAGTTCAGGGTGAGATACTGTTCTTTATCTTAGAGGGGAATCAATTATGAACTCCAGTTCAATATATAACCCTCGTGACTTTTTCTCAAATGGCATATATTGATGAATTTAAGCCATAGGTATGCTAGTATTAACAAATACTCAACATCTGACTCCTAATAAATCACGCCAGAATCATGAGGTATTTATGGTTTGCAAAAATAAGGATATGGTTTGGTGTTTGGAGGGCTGATGTCTTTTAGAGCAAAGATCTGATACGTGTAGAAACACTTTTCCTCCCTTTCTTTGTATGGAGTCCCTCTGTTAGCTGTTAAGTGGCCAGAGGACAGCAGCCACGTGGAGTCATTCAAGAGCTTTTCTTTCCCCACTATTGTTCTCAAGAAGAAATGAGTCCATAGAACGATAAAATCGTAAGGGATTGGAAGGGACCTCAGAAGATCATCTAGTCCAATCCCCCACCTCAGCAGGATCACCTAGACCAAGTCACACAGGAACACAGCCAGGCGGGTCTGGGACGTCTCCAGAGGAGACTCCACAGCCTCCCCAGAGCAGCCTGTTCCAGTGCTCCGTTACCCTCACTGGGAAGAAGTTACTTCTGATATTGATATGGAACCTCCTCTGTTCCAGCTTGCACCCGTTGCCCCTTGTCCTATCACCAGATGACCTTGAGAAGAGCCTGGCTCCATCCTCCTGACACCCACCCCTCACAGATTTATAGACATTCATGAGGTCCCCCCTTAGTCTCCTCTTCTCCAAGCTCAAGAGACCCAGCTCCCTCAGGCTTTCCTTTTCCTTTCATCAGGGAGCTGTTCAACTTCCTTCATCATCTTCATTGAGTTCTCTATACCTAAATCCCCAAAGTAAAAAAACCAGAAGTCACCCATCTATAAGCCATCATTTCTCTTTGTGTGTATACCTATATATGCATACATGTATATAGACACACAGAAGCAGGAATACACACTAAGAAAAACAAAACGTAAATAACATGGATGGGGCACTAAGCATGTTTCAACTTGTTTATTCTGAACAGCTACATCATGCTTCAGTGGAATCTGTTGGACTTTTGCCATTGACTTCAAAGGAATTGGATTCAGGCTACTAAGAAAGTAAATTTTTGAAACCAATAATATTTAAGAAGCCTGGCTTTGAAAGTAATGATATGAGGCTCAGAGTTTATTCTCCCCCATGTAGAAATAACCTGTAGGGGGGAGAATGAGACCTTTAGATAATTAACTATTCCGTAAATCTTAGGCAGCTCAATAGTGCTTTTTATCTTCAAAGTGCTTTTTAAACATTAACTAAGTAATCCTCTCAATCCTCTGAAGTAAATAATTTGCTATTTATTATCCCAGTGAAGAACAGTTATAAATTCAAAGGAAATGTTGAAAACAGTACTTTTCATTTACAATTTTTTTATAAATAGGAAAAGGAAAAAAATGCAAAAAACCTCAGGCTGTGAATCTGCATTCTCCTGGCACGAACTCAATTTCAAGAGTTACTGCTGCAAAGCAAAACTATAATCTCTATGGCTGCCCATTACTGGAGACAGAAAACCCACCAGAGAAAGGATCTGCCTCTGAACTCTGCTTCTTTCCCAGACAATTGTACTCTTAAATCAACTTTTCTGGCATATGCTTCAGATAGGCTTCACCATCATGAATCATCCTGATTCATAGACTCAATCTTACATTGACTGGAATTTAGTATAGATAAATGTAAATTAGTGTACCTAGGAAAAAAACCATAAAGCATAGCTAGAAGAAAAATGTTGTGGAACAGCAGTAAGTGCCCGTGATCATGACACATAGCTCCATAAAAACAGCAGCCTGCTATCCAACATAAAAACCCCATTTCATTAAATGCTAAGAATTATTAGGAATTGTTTAGTACTGTTTCCCTTTAAGTATATAATTCAGTGAATAATCTCACCGATCCTGTATATTTTCAATTGCATATATGGATCAAGAAAGGGGGAAGCATCAAGGAAATTAATAATAGTTGTGCTAGGGGAGGTTTAGGTTGGAAGAAGAATTTGTGTGAAAAGGTTGTGGACATTCAAACATGCTGCCTGGGGAATGGTATTTATACAATGTGTAGACCTGGCAGTACTGGGTTGAATCATTAGGGATCATAGAATCATTAGGGATCAGAAGGGACCTCAAAAGATCATCCAGTCCAATCCCCCTGCCACAGCTGGGTCACCTAGACCAAGTCACACAGGAATACAACCAGGCGGGTCTGGAACGTCTCCAGAGAAGGAGATTCCACATCCCCCTTGGGCAGCCTGTTCCAATGCTCCATTACCCTCCCTGGGAAGAAGTTCCTTCTGATATTGATATGGAACCTCCTGTATTCCAGTTTGTATCCATTGCCCCTTGTCCTATCGTTAGATGACCTTGAGAAGAGCCTGGCTCCATCCTCCTGACACCCACACCTCACATATTTATAGACATGAATGAGGTCACCCCTCAGCCTCCTGTTCTCCAAGCTCAAGAGACCCAGCAAATAGAACCAGCAATAACTGTTAAAAGAGAATTTGCTCCACAATCTGACAATTGAGTCATCACAAAACCAAGCTATAAAAGATGCTTTAGGAGAACTTCCATGAACAGAGTTATAAAATATTCAGAGGGTGCCTCTAAATCCAATGTGTAACTAGGATCCTGTTTCTGGAGATGTCATCACAGAAATATGATATTCAAAATATGAACATCTGGCTATCAAATGCGTGGCAGTGTAGTGCTTACATGAGAAGCATGACTTATTCCCAAGGAAGGATATTAATTCCAAATACAGGGCTTCCAGTCTTTCTGGAAGCCTAAAACATGAAAGAGGCTGAGGGGAAAGTAGAGTTGTGCGTATCAGGAGAAAAATCAGAACTGAAAAATTGCTATAGTGAGCCTCGGAGAAATATAATGAATCAATCTGGGATTAAGCAACTAGATAGGAAAAAAAATAAGGATAGCACTAGGGAGGTTGTAGAGACCTCTGGGGCAAGAAGACATGAGAATAAAATTCTGCTTAAAGAAGAAGTAAGAAAAAGAAGGTAGAAACCCCCTATAAGACTATGAGAATCCATGATCCCAACCCTCTAATTACCAAAAAACCTCAGAGAAACAGAGGAAGAGAAATATGGGAATGAAGATGTAATGAACGATTGCATCTGAATTTAGGGACACAAACATCAAAGCGCAAAGATCCTGTTGCTAAGCATAATTGTTTGGCAATAGCTAATGATGGAGATGACACTAATACTTTAAGGAATCTGAAATAATTTTGCAAAGTAGAAGTGAGGTCCTTCTGTATCTCAGCACAGGAGTAAAACCTTCAAAAGAAAATCAGTTCTACATGGAAAAAAATAGGAAAAGTGCTGAGTAACGGACGTGAAAGAAAAATTCTTCCTCTCTAAGAAATGGTGCAGCTCCATTAACTTTTCCATACAGTTCAAGACGGGAAGGATCCATTAGATCATTTATTCTGACCCTGTGTATCATAGGTCATTAAATTTCATTTTCAGTTGTACTCAGCTCAGTAGTTTATGTTTAACGCATTACAGAATAACATCTACTCTTGATTTGAAGGCAAAGAGACTGAGAATCAAACACTGTCCTTGGCTTTTTGCTCTGAAGGTTAAATACTATTGCTGCTGTGAAATTGTGCCTTCTCATCTGAATTTGTTTGGCTTCAGCTTCCAGCTAGGACTTCTTACAAAATTATTTTATTCCTGCTAGCCTGCAATAGCCATTTAACAATACACATTGTCTTGTACTTCTAGAGCATAAGACAATCACCATTTCTTTAGGAAACCGTAGATAACAAGTTGTATTTTTGTCATGGTTTTCTCTAAGGCAGTTTTCTCCAGCTTTGATTACAGTCCTGGTCAAAGCAGAAGTTACCTGTCCACATGCAATCATCCATAATTCACGTGTGCTTTGCAGTAGCCATTTTTGCAGAGGATCATGCTGAAATGCTACCTGAGCTGTGCCTCTGGTGTGTTTTTTTTAGGCACTAAAACTCAGTTATAAACATTTCCTATATAATCAAGACAGAGTCTCACATAGCATCCTCTCAGCCAAACTGAGGCAGTGTGGACTGGATGATTGGGTAGCGAGGTGGATTGTGAACTGACTGCAGGATAGAAGCCAGAGAGT